>OY757935.1:30033383-30045883 GCA_963585895.1 Sepioteuthis lessoniana
CAAATTCTAATTCTCCGCCTGGAAGCAATATAAAAAACCTAAATTGAAGTTTTTTCGTGCAATATCTGATGATGGTCATCACGACCGTGCCCGTAGTGTAGTCGTTATCGTCAAAGGAAATGGACACGGCGACACGAGTTCAAATCCTGGATAAGACTGATTGCATTTCACATAGCACTAATACCCTTGGGGAAGGTATGAATCCAATTATTCTCCCGCCAGCTATGGGTAAATAGTAGGACAGACTAGGTTCTTCAGCCTTGGTTAGGCAACTAGTCTAGGAGAAGGAAAACTCTGAATTCAAACCTGTTAAACTCTGTTTAAAAATTGACCTTGTGTCATATCCTGCCCGAGCGGAGGGGTTGGTAAATAGTATCACGACCAGAAATAAATTTATATTGACACCAGAGAAATGAATTTTTCTTTATATATATATATATATATATATATATATATATATATATATATATATATATATATATATATATATTATTACCATGATGATTACAAATTAAATGCAAAAATAATTCTTAATCAGAAAAAAGTACTTTATGAGCAAAACGATAAAATTGAATAAAAACAGCATAAAATTATGCGTTTCACGAAGTGGATGTTTTGCCCAGTAGAATACACCGACTGCATCTCTGCTGGGGGAGGGTGTAAGACTCCCACATCAAGTGTCGTGGATATGACACGAAACAATCTGATGGTGGGGTTCAAGTAGTGCTGGAGCTCTGAGGAATATGGAGTATCCCTTCATTACCATCACTCCCAGGTCCACTCTGGTCAGGAGTGTTAGTACTTGATAGGGTCCTATCTATGGGTCAAATAGAACTAAACTGTGTACCTATGCTAAACTGGATTGTTTAAAATAGATCTATTTTGACATCTTACTGTGTGTAAACAAAAAAACCCTATTGAACAGTTTAATGGGTTTGGCATTAAATGGCCTAAAATATTTGAAGCACCATAAAACCAAATCAAACAGCGGAAGTTCTGGTGGGCGGGCTTTATCGATACTGACTAATCTGAGTCTTGGTTTTTATCTTGTTTTTATTCAATTATGTTTTTGTAAACTTTATATATATATATATATATATGTGTGTATATATTTATTGGTATATGTGGTTGTGTGCGTGTAGATGTTCACATACATACACACACAGATATACATATATCTGTGTGTGTGGATATATATATATATATATATATATTTGTGTGTGAATATATATGTGTGTATATTTGTATCAGTGTGTACATATATGTGTGTGTGTTTGTATGTGTATGTGCATATATGTGTGTGTGTGTGTGTGTGTGTGTGTGTGTGTGTGTGTGTGTGTGTGAAGGTTGTGTTTGGGTGGACATATATATATATATATATATATAGGGTGCGGCAGGTATTTGAGGACAGACTTTATGGATTAGAAAAACACTGATAGAACAAAAGGAGATAATTTATTTGACCATAAATAACAAGCATAGCAGTTAGCAACCGATTGATTAATTTAATTCAATAAAACCACCACTAGCATCAATAAATGTCTCTATACGAGGTCGAAATCGGTTTCAAGCTCTGATTAACTGTTCCTTGTTTATGTCAGACATAACTCGAACTATGACAGCTTTTAAAGAGTCTTTGATGTCATGGGGATGTTCATTAACTTCCTTCTCAACAACGCTCCTCACACAATAGTCCAATGGATTGAGATCTGGGGTGTGAGGAGGTCAAATATTGGGGGTGATGTTATAAAGATTATCAGCCATCCATTCTTGCTTCTGCGGGATTTGGGGTTTGTTTAAAAGTCCTTTGGATCTGTTTAAGCGGTTTTCTTTTGATTTTTTCAGAAATAAATTGACCTCTCTTCATCTCGTTGGATTTGTATCGTATGTCTTGATGAACATTTCTTCTGATTGTCTTTTTGGAAACTTGCAACGTTTTTTGCAATTGACCTCATTGATTGACCTCGGTTTTCTTCAGGATATTCTCATTGAATCGGAACGTGTGGAAAGTTTTTACGTTTTGATACAAACATTACGTCATCATTTTCTCTTTCTAACTCTTCACGTATCTTGTGGACAAACGATCTTGCAACTGTGAGAAAACATGCAATTTCTAAATCCCCATGATCAGCCTTTAATGTTACAATCACAGTACGCCTTTTCATTTCATTTGTTTGCATAAGGTCTGTTATTATTAATTTCTGAAAAATAAAAGCAATAAAAGTTAACAGAAAACAGTATTAGTCTAAAATATATGTGTCCTAAAATACCAGCCGCACCCTGTATATATGTGTGTGTGTGTGTGTGTGTGTGTGTGAATATATATATATATATATATATATATATATATACCATAAAGAGTTGTTCTTCCGAACTCATTATATATCAGTTATATTTGATGTTAATGATATTATTGCTTCTATACTCTTGAAAAGTAATTATACTCTGTCCGAATTGGTATCCTTTCTCCCAACATTTCTATTGTAAGCGATACTATCGACTAGCCTGACGAGTGACTTGCACAAAACTTAGAGTTACGGACAGTTGTTTGGGGACTGTACGTAACATTGATTATTTATTTTTGGCTGAACTGGTGAAAAACCGTCGTTACAAACTATTCATTGACAAATTGGCTTAATGGGTAGAATGTTCACCAATGACTCGGGAGACTAGGGTTTAATCCCAGGTCGAGTAATATCAAAGACTAAAAAAAAAATGGTACTTGATGCCTCCTTGCTTAACACTCAACATTGAACTAGAATGCTACGGGCTCTATTGAACAAATCCTGGAAGCAACATTCCACAAAACAACAGCTGCAGCTATACGGCCCCCTTCACACATCTCGAAAACCATTCCAATTGGATGAACAAGGCATAAGGTACATATCAAGGGTAAAGTGGAGTAACACAGGGAAAGAAGTAATGCCCTCCACTACACCTCGGTCTAGTAGCTATTGAAAAGGGAGCTTAGTAGCTATTGAAAAGGGAGACCATGGTCGTCAACTTTACTTTTACTATATATATATATATATATAACAAGGTTTGGCATTAAATTACCTGAAAGGATTATTATGCCATAAAACAAAACTAATTAACCCTTGTGGGTTATTTAATGCCAAATCTTGTTCATATATATATATATGATTCGTAAGGGAATAGTTTGTTGAGAAGTTTATTTGTAAACAAGTTGGTAGAGCTCATTTGTTTGCACACAGTTAAATGGTTTCAAGTATTCCTATCTAACTCAAATAATTCTATTTAATACTAATCATGTGTTTGCGCACATTTAATTGCTATAAGTATAGCTATATAATATTAGTAATTCAATATATCAAGTATTCCTATATAATACAAATAATTTCCACACAGCCGCATGGTTTCCAATAACTAATAATAATTGTTTGGTTTTGTTGTTTAAATGCATATCAACCTCTTGGGTTATTTAATGCCAAATCCATCGTTCTAGAAAGAGAGTAGTGGTACTATTTAACCCATAGTTGGAAGGATAAGGCGGTTTATTTTTGTATTTGTCCGAAAATGAACGTAATAGGAGTTCGAACTCGCTTACTACGATTCTGCAATTCAGCGCATTAACCATTACACCACGAGGACACCCCACTAATAATAATGATCATTAGTATATAATTGAACATTTCTATTTGACCCATAGATGGAACTTCAACAGGTACCACCACTCAGGGTCAGAGTGGACTTTGGAGCAATGGCAATGAAGTGGTAGTGGACATTCTCCAAAGCTCAAGAACGTGAGCCTCACCATTAGATGTAGTTTAGAGTTATACCCAGGGTACTCGTTGGAGGAGGAGGAGGAGGAGGAGGAGGAGGAGGTCTTACCCCTCAGTAAAGGTGCAGTGGTCATATACTACAGCTACGGCCGATAAGGGATGGAGAGTGAAAATTAGAAAGAACGAACGTTACGGAAAAGCAAAACGGAAATCAGCTGAACGAAAAATAATTGGGAAGACATTGTTTATCTCTCCTCTGTAAGCAGACAAATTTGGCATGGATACTTTCTACATTCGGATGAATATTGTAACGAAAATTGTTTTGTTCCTCACTGGGAAATAGGGGAATAAATAAATGAATGAATAAATAAGCTTATTACCTGTCTTGCAAACACAATAATTCGCATTTAATCTAACATTACTAATTGACTTTGAACGAATTTCTCTAAGCAAGATATGAAGAATAATTATATCGCTTTATTGTTCAGGAAGCGCGCCTAGCATAATGGTTATCGTCGTAAATGGGCTCGACGAACCAAGTTCAAAACCTGGACGTGGCTGTTTGCTTTCCACGCAAATCCTATTTACCAACCCCTCCGCTCGGGCAGGATATGACACAAGGTCAATTTTTAAGCGGCGTTTAACAGGTTTGAATTCAGAGTTTTCCTTCTCCTAGACTAGTTGCCTCACCAAGGCTGAAGAACCCAGTCTGCCCAACTATTTATCCATAGAGAATAATTCCCAAGGGTATTAGTGCTATGTGCTTTCCACGGTAATACTCTCGGGAAAACCATGGATCCAACTCTCAGCTATATGTAGTTAGTAGGGCAGACTGGGTTCTTCAGCCTTGGTAAGGCAACCGGTCTAGTAAAAAGAAATTTTTGAATTCAGACAAGCAGTACTCTACTTTAAAACTGACTTTGTGTTGCATCCTGTGTGTGCTGGAGGCTTCGGGTTAGTAAGTAAATAAATAGAATTATTGCTTAGTTAGGACTTACAATGTGGACTGACATTATAATCGATAAATCTGCTAAGTGTCCATGACTTAAATATCTTACTCTTATTACAGCTAAGTGCGAAATAAATTTTGATCTTTTACCCGACGTAGACATGTACTTCAGCTTGTATATACATAGAGAAGCTTTAAACAAACGTATCAAGAGAAAACCTTTGAATTTTTTAAAATTTTAAGGTTTATATCTAAATGAATTAGTAGAAATTCAAAAAAAAAATTTAGCCTGTCTCGATACGTTTCGAATGAAATGTTTTTTTTTTAACTTTGAATTGTGCAGGTGAGACATTCTCCATATTCACGTTACCTTTATGATTTTTTCTTGTTTTAACTTTACACCAATATCAATAACAGAAGTTCCAGAGGGGCTTCGACCAATGGAAAACTGACTTGTTTACATGGACCACTTTAAGAAGCCCTAAAATCGACAAGGCCTATCCGACAAAATAAAACGCAAGTTTTTTCCAAGTAGTGGTCGTGTCAATACTAATATATGGAGGCACCACAAGGATGCTAAACAAGCGTACGGAGAAAAATCTTGATGGCGATTGAACAAGAATGCTACGAGTTGTATCGAACAAATCCTGGAGGCAGCATCCCATAAAACAGCTGCTGTACGGCCACCAACTACCCATCTCGAAAACCATCCAAATTAGACGAATAAGACATGCGGAACACTGCTGGAGAATTAAGGACGAACTCATAAGCGATGTACTCCTGTGGACCCCTTCACACGAACGTGCAAGAGTTAGGCGACAAGTTGGAACCGATCTACAATAGCTCTGTACTGATACAGGATGTAAACGAGGTACTCTAGTGGAACCCTTCATGCGGACGAACAAGGGTTGGGTGACTAGTTTGAACTTATCTACAATAGCTCTGTGCTGATACAGGATGTAGCCTGGAAGACCTGCCGGGAGCGGTGGACGATAGGAACGAGTGTCGAGAGAAGGTCAGGGAAATCTGTGCTAGCGGCACGTCATGATGATGATGATGACTAATATTAACTGAAGAACTTTTAGGAAGCTTGATGTCGCTTGGTTACCGGTAAGTATCAATGTGAGCAAGAGATGGTGGTGATTAAAATTCATGTGAAAACCAATTGTGATAATAAGGTGTTGATCGTATGAGATTAGAATTGAGGCACATAAAGAAGACGAGATCCTGGTTTGGTTTGTTTTGTTGGTTTTATGGCATATCAACCTTTGTAGGTTATTTAACGCCAAATCCATTTTTATGTAAATAATCTGTTCTATTGAAAACAGTTCAGTTTAGCATAAGTACACAGTTTAATTGTCAAAAACATTTCCATTTCTAACTATTCAAGCAGTTATATGTAATAATTCAGTTAAGTGTAAATACAGTTTTAATGTCGAAAAACAGTTCTATTTGAAACAATTCAGTTAAGCATAAGCACGCAGTTTAAGTATAAGTACGGTTTAATAGTCAAAAACATTTCTATTTCAAGCTATTCAGTTTACTCAATTCATTTTAGCATAAGTATGCTGTTAGTTCTATTTAACCCATAGATAGGGCCCTATCAGGTGCTACCACTCCGGGCCAGAGTGGACCTGGGAGCGATGGCAATGAAGGGGTAACGAGATCCTGGCTAGGGTGGGGGCCTTAAATATAGATATAGCATGTAGGAGAAAAGGGGAAAATTCCTCATGGGATGAGGTCTAAATAATAAAGAGGAAGAAACACTAGACGCCGGGAGAAAACAGATCTATCTAAGGCGGAGGTGTCCTCGTGGTGTAATGGTTAAAGCGATCGACTGCGGAATCGTAGTAAGCGAGTTCGTACTCCAATTGCGCTATTACGTTCACTTTCGGACGAATACTCTTGGGAAAGGTATGAACCCCCTTATCCTCCCAGGTATGGGTTAAATAGTACCACTACTATTCTACTAGGAGAATAGCTTTGGCATTAAATAACCGACAAAGGTTGATATGCCATTAAACAAAGAAACCAAACCAGATCTATCTAAATGAGGTTCACATTTGTCGTCGATGTGAATGGAAGCATTCAGTTTTACAATTTCAAACGATGAAAAAAAAAAAAAGAAAATTAATTTGGTACAGCTCTGGGTCCCTGTAACGTAGTGGCTAATGTGTTGGACAGTGATAGCGTAGTAAGCAAGTTCGAACTCCAGTCGCGCTATTACGTTCACTTTCTGACGAAAACCCTTGGGAAAAGTACGAAACCTCTTATCCTCTCAGCTATGGGTTATATAGTACCATTACTGTACTTCTATAATGATAGCTTCAGTATTACATAACCTGCGATGGTTGATATGCCTTTGATTAAAGAAATCAAACCAAAATTAGGCATCCGATATCACCGATTAAATGTCTCTGCTCTCAGCGGGGAATAAGATACGTCAATAGATATTACCTGCAGAGGGGTAACTCACCTCATCCAAAAAGGGGGTGCTGGGCCTGACAGTAAACTGTACCTGATGGTGAAGTTCAAGGTTTACGGGTTGGGTGGAGTACGCCTTAATCGTCATTACTCCCAGATTCACTCTCACCTGGCGTGATAGTACCTGTTAAGATCTTATTAATGGGTCAAAAAGATCTGTTTAAAAATCATTCATATTTAATAGGTCCATGTGCAAAAAAAAAAAAAGAAAAGAAAAAATCTAATAGGAAACACCTGCTCCGAATATGTTGATAGGAATGTACAGTGGATGCGATTCTCTAAACTTTACGTATAAAATAACCCATGACAGAGTACTATGCCGTTAAAACCAATTTATCACGAGTTGAATAAATCAAACACTCCCAGAAGAAATCTGCAGGGAGTAGAGCAAAAAATCGGAAAATAAATCTTAAGAATATAAAATAAAGAATAAAATGCAAAAATAGACAAAAAGAAATCCCTTAAACAAAAAAAAAATAATCTATCTTTTTTATTTTATTTCAGCAGTTTCTTTTTTTTTTTTTTTTTTTTCCTTTTGTTTTCTTTTTGTATCTTTTAAGGAAAATAACAGACGGGTATATTAAAAGAGTTTTCGTTTGGTTGGGTTGGTTTTTATGGCACATCCACAATTGGAGGTTATTGAAAGCCAAATCCATCTTTATACATATAAACACTTCTATTTCAAATAATTCAGTTTAGCATTAGTAAACAGTGTAAAAATTCAAGCAGTTCTATTTCAAGAAATTCGATTTATCCTTTGCTCTCAGTTTAAATGTCAAACAGTTCTATTTGACCCATAGATAGGACACTATCAGGTGCTACAACTCCGGGCCAAATTGAACCTGGGAGCGATGGCAATCATTCCCCAAAGCTCCAGCATTACTGGGGTCTTACCATCAGATTGTTTAGTGTCATATGCAGGACCCTTATTGGAGGAGGGTCTTACTCCTCTGCAGAGAGGTGCAGTCGGTGTATTGTACAGCCGACCGGGTTAATATAGTGCGATAGATTGTGTTAAAAGAAATTAGAAGTGTGATTGGCTCGAGATAAACAAAGTTTTGTAAAAGTAAGATATGATGGTTTGGTTTGTTTGGTTTTATGGCATATCAACCTTTGTAGGTTATTTAACGCCAAATCCATTTTTATATAAATAATCTGTTCTATTCAAAACAGTTCAGTTTAGCATTATTACACAGTTTAATTGTCAAAAACATTTCCATTTCTAACTATTCAAGCAGTATTATATGTAATAATTCAGTTAAGTGTAAATACAGTTTTAATGTCGAAAAACAGTTCTATTTGAAATAATTCAGTTAAGCATAAGCACGCAGTTTAAGTGTAAGTACGGTTTAATTGTCAAAAACGTTTCTATTTCAAGCTATTCAGTTTCCTCAATTCATTGTAGCATAAGTATGCTGTTTGTTCTATTTAACCCATAGATAGGGCCCTATCAGGTGCTACCACTCCGGGCCAGAGTGGATCTGGGAGCGATGGCAATGAAGGGATACTTCGCATTCCCCCAAAGCTCCAGCACTGCTGGAACCTCACTATCAGACTGTTTAGTGTCATATCTAGGACACTCGTTGGGGGGGGGTCTTACCCCTCTGCAGAGGTGCAGTCAGTGTATTCTACAGCCCCAGCTGACTGGGCAAAGTAAGATATGACTAAATATATCTATTCAGTAAAAATCAGGTTTATTTATAGCGAGAGGACCAGGAGTAGAATCGATTGTTATCTTTGATTACGAATGGAGGCACATGTTCCAAAACATCATAAAAAATGTGACTCTGACATGCTTGCTTGCTTATTTGTTTTTTTATGGCATATCAACCTTTGTATGTTATTTAATGCCAAATCCATTTTTACACAAAGAAACAGTTCTATTTCAAACAGTTCGGTTTAGCAATCAGTACACAGTTTAGTTCTATTTGACCCATAGATAGGACCATACCAGGTGTAACCACTCTGGGCCTGAGTGAACCTGGGAACGATGGCAATGAAGGGGTATACTGCATTCCCCAAAGCTCCAGCATTACTGGAACCTCAAAATGAGATTGTTTAGTGTCATATGCAGGACACTCGTGGTGGGGGTCTTACCCCTCTGCAGTCGGTATATTCTATAGCCCCAGCCGACTGGGCATCACTGACAAGCGAAGCAGTCAAAAAGCAATAGAAAATAAAAAGATATGAATACCAAAAGGAAAATAAAAATCTCTTTATAACCTTCAGTATTCTAAATTTCTTTTTTTTAAGACGGCGAGAAGCCGAGTAAGACACCCTCCCTACTAAAAGGGGTATCCTGAGTATGGCTCAAATATAACGGTAATGCTCCTGTTCCGGAGCTCGGGTGGCTGTAGAGTATTCTTCCTTGGCAAAAGATCTGTTTAAAAAGCATTCGTATTTAATTAGACCGTATGCAAAAAAAAAAAAAAAAAAAACTCTTAAAGCGTGTGGGGGCGTAATATATAGCCATAGCTAGCCGAGTTCAAATTCTAGACGATGCTACTTAGGTGCCACTTTGTGCTACAGACCTATGGAAAGGCATGAATCCAACTTGCCCTTTGCAGAATTAGATATGTTGTAGCGTAGGATAGGGTATTAACCTGGGTGCAACAATTAGTATAGAAGAAGGAAAATTTAAACCAGCTGTACTTCGTTTAAAAATTCTCTTTGTACCGCAATCTTCCCGTGGTGAACAAATGGGAACGTTGGCATTAAGACTAGTATCACATTTTAATCTTCTTCGGCCCTCTCTCGGAGAATTTTATGCCTAATGCGGATAAACTGCAACTTTTTAAAACCTCTTAAGAGACATCTATTCCAAAAATATAGATATGACTGTACACTGGACGGGATTCCCTAACCTCTAACCTTCTATGTCAATTCTAATCCGGAGTTTGAAAATTATTTGGTTGGAATTTTGTGTGAAAACTATTTGTATTAAGAATAAATACGCGAAGTTATAACTGTTCACTAAGGATTATTATTGTTTTTTATCTTAAAAAGTAATATTTAAAATGGTAGTCTGAAGGCACTAAATCTGATGAGTATGGAGGATGCGGTAAAGTTGTCCGACCGAATGAGGCGATTGTCTCCCTTGTCCTGATGCTTGTGTGTGATCGAGCATTGTCGTGCAGAAGGAGGACACTATCGATTGGCAAGATTTAGCACCTTCATCTCTTCAGCCCCATGAAAGAGGGTTTAAGAGGCAAACGTTATGCCAGCGACAAGAAAGTGAAAACTGCAGTGATGAAGTGGCTAAAAAAAGTCAAAAGAATTTTACGAGGCAGGGATACATGTTCTTACTTGAAGGTAGAACATTACTACTGAGAGAAACGATGACTATGTTGAGAAGTCGGGATGTGATCCACAGAGGATCTGCTTCATTTTGATACATGACACATATTCCTGTGTCGGTAATTATTCCAGTACTAAAGAAAAAGGCATTACCTTTTTATTAACCCTCAAATAATTGCTAAAAGGGAAGCATTTGGTAAAATTAGTAAAAAGAAATAGTTATTTGTAATTAACTAAGATTAATTCTGGTGTAAAGTAAAAGGTGCCCGTGGTGTAATGGTTATTGTCGAGTTCAAATGCTGGACGAGAATGATTGCATTTCACATAGCACTAATACCCTAGGGAAATGTATGAATCCAATTATTCCAGCTATGGGTAAATAGTAGGACAGACTGATTTCTTCAGCCTTGGTGAGGCAACTAGTCTAAGAGAAGGAAAACTCTGAATTCAAACCTGTTATACTCCGCTTAAAAATTGACTTTGTGTCATATCCTGCCCGAGCGGAGGGGTTGGGTAAATATGGTAAGGTAAAAGCTATAGGGTGCTGGATGGGAACCGAAATCTAGAAGGGTCAAGAAGTCGAGCTTGTAAACTATTAGACGAGAAGAGCTGAAAATGGCATTAGCCTTGGACCAATCTGACTCACAAGAGGCTCTTTTATGGTCCAAGCAGATCTTAAATAGTTGCCCATTTAACTTATGTAAAGGCACATCTCCATTTAACATAATGATCTTGTTGGGTCCCAATGTTTTAAATTTGACTTGACCGTTAGTCAGAAAATGAGATAGATAGATAGATAATGAAAAAACTGAGAGATGTATTGATAATTAGGAAGAACGACTAGGCAAAGATATAGACAGGGCGCAGAAGCAAAATATGGAATAATTTTTAAAACTTTTTTTTTCTGATTAGACTAATTTTGAAAAAAAAAAAACGCTATAAACATAAATTTTCATGGTTAACTCTATTATTCAAGCACTTTTTCATTAAAATTCAGCCCAATATGAGTGAGCAAGAAAGGAAACAATCCATGATTTACTTAACGCCGGAACCAAGCAAAAAAAAAAAAAAAAAAAATCCGAAATTTTTGGAGTTTTTTATGGCCTGCATCAATCCCAGACCATAACCCCCTTGATTACGATATATAGATTTAAATGTCAAACAGTTCTATTTCACCCATAGATAGGACACTATCAGAGTGGACCTGGAAGCAATCGCAATGGAGGGTGCTCCGCATCCCCCAAAGCTCCAACATTACTGGAACCTCACCATCAGATTGTTTAGTGTCATATGCAAGACACTCATTGGGGGTGGTCTTACCCCTCTGCAGAGGTGCACTGGGTATATTCTACAACTCCAGCCGACTGGGCAAATAATAATCACGTGTTTCCTGCCAGTTATATCGTTCTAACTGTTCCTATCCAATACTAATAATTTTCAAACAGATCTATAAGATTCATTGACGAGACCCTAACAAGAACTATCAGTCTGGCTCAGAGTGGACCTGGGAGTAATGGCAATGAAAGGGCATTCCACAAGCTCCACAACAGCTGAACTGGAGCCACATGGATGACGTTTAGTGTCATATGCTGATTTGAGGGAACCGTCTTACCCCTGTGCAAAGAATGTAGACGGTGTTTTTTGAGCCCCTCATACAGTGGTGTCTGATAAGGTACCAGAACTAAACTAAGAATTGTTAATATGTAAACACATAAGTTAGGGCTGAAAAGTCCTCGATCAAACCAATAGATGGTTTTCGTTTTGTTCTAATCGTTTATTGAATTTTCTTTTTGTTTTCTTTTATTCTATTTTATTTATTTGAAAGGTTAATTACACTTGTGAAATGATCGACCAAGTACACAGAACTGTGAGATGAGCATATGGGAGAATATTTATGTTTCATGCCCCATGATCATTGGTTTCTTGATCGGACCGAAAACTTTCTAGTAACTCCTTGTGCATCGATAGACAGACAGACAGACAAGTACACACACACACACACAAACACACACACACACACACACACA
>OY757935.1:30055883-30095883 GCA_963585895.1 Sepioteuthis lessoniana
ATTTATTTTTATTTTTTTATTTTTTGCTTGTGCGTGGGCTTTTTTTTTTAATTTTGTCATCCTCCCCCGTTATATTACATTGAATTATGCGATATCGGCATGAAAAAAATAAAATAATAAATTCAAAAAGAAAAGAATATATATATATAAAAAAAATAAACAGATGAGAATAGCAAAAAAAATAAAAATTGGCTGTTAACAAACTCTAAAAATTTTAGATAAAAAAAATGTATATTCAATAAAAAAAAAAAAAAAAAGAAAAATGAAGAATTACATAAAAAAAAAAAAATAACAACCCATAAACATCTAAACCAACTGCTTATTATGTATGAGGTATTGATCGTCCAAGTAATAAATGGTCTGTGAGAACTTTTTCTTTCTGGACAATGACAAGGACGAATCACGTGGGTGATTACCCTCTTAGCTTGTGACGTGCTGTGAGATCTCTGACGTCACTAATAGACTGGTGGCGTCTCCTTGGAAACAAAGGACGATCAATGGGTACCCTTTCTAGTTCGATAAATAGAGTGACCATATGTTGCGTTTAAGGGGGGAGGATAGAGAATCGCCCACACAGACAAACATTCACATGTGCTAATATGTATGGATTCACCTATACACAAACACCATTGGATTCATCGCTGAATGGAATACTTATATACATATATATATATATATATATATATATATATATATATATATATGAAGAGAGAGAAAGAAAGAGAGAGAGGAGGAAGGATGAATGAACGAACTGATCGTTTTAAAAAAATTTTTCTTATATCAAGAAAGTGCTCAAATATATATATATATATATATATATATATATATATATATATATATATATATATATATATATATATATATATATATATATATATATATGGAAGTAAATAAGGAAATTAACTCCGACAGTACGAAGAAAAGTAGAAAACACAAAATAATTCATATTTGACGCTTTTATTAATAAAGCCGACTTTAAACGTATCGCTTATAATAACCTTCTTCGGGACATTAAATTCATGAAAAGTATTGTGAAAAGCAGGAGAAAAGGAAGTATGGGAGAAAAGAGGATGTATGATAAGAAAGATTCATAACAGTATATTCTTTATACACAGTTTCTTTTCTCCTGCTTCTTATTATACATCCATCGCCATTTAAACAAGACTTTTCATGCATTTAAAGTCATGAACAAGGTTACGAAAACTGAAAACGTTCAAAGTCAACTTTGATAAAAAAATTCATCAAATTTGGATTATTTTGTTTTTCTACTTTATATATATATATATATATATATATATATATATATATATATATATATATATATATATATATATATATATATATATATATATATATATATATATATATATATAAAGTAGAAAAACAATATATATATATATATATATATATATATATGAGCGGTCTGAGACTTAGTCTAAAGTAAAGTTGGATGGGTTTCGATCCCGGCTTCGAGCGTCCTACGTGTCTAGCCACACTGAAGAGTTCTGATAGAACGAAACATTCTGTCTGTGGAAAGCAATATATATATATATATATATATATATATATATATATATATATATATATATATCAAAACAATTATTTATATATATATATATATATATATCAAAACAATTTTTATATGTAAATGTGACTATAAATATGCTGTAAATTTGCTAATTGCCCATGAGACTGGCGTTCAATCCCAGGTCGAGTCATACCAAAGACTCAAAAAATGGTACTTGATGCCTTCTTGCTTAACACTTAGCATGATAAGGTAAGGATTAATCCAAAGAATGGGGTAACTCACTCCCCTACTTCTTGGTGTAGTAGCTATCGAAAAGGGAGCAGTCGGGTCCCCCACGACAACGATCGCCAACTTTAATTTACTTTTAGTTGTATATGTGAGTAAATGAAATGAGCGCTTTTGATCAACAAATAAGATATGGTACCCCCGACAGAAATTAGGAAATGCCCACTTAGTTTTTTTTTTGTATTAAGCAATAAAGAAACTAATTACAGATAAGACACAAAAAATTTTTATTTCAAATCTGAACATTCTGATTTTAGTTCAAATTCTTTGTTTAATGGCACATCAACATTGGTGGTAATTCAACGCTGAGGCTATCTTTGTAGATAGACAATAATGGTACTATTTAACATACTGTCGGGGGAAAAGGGAATTCCTGTCCCTCCCAATAGTATTTGTCTGAAAGTAAACGTAATAACGAGACTAGAGTTGGAACACACTTACTGCGATGTCGCAGGCTAGCATATAAACCACTACGCCATGGAGACTCGTATTCTGGCTTCATAATATATTGATTAAACAAACTAGATAAAATTATCTAAATTAATGATATATTTTTTCAAAGCTATGCCATGGTTTGGTTTGGTTTTATGGCATATCAACCATAGCAGGTTATTTAATGCCAACTCCTTTTTATACATATATATTAGATATATATGATTTGGTTTGGTTGGGTTTTATGGCATATCAGCTGTTGTAGGTTATTTAATGCCAAATCCTTCTTATACATATATATTAAATATATATGATTTTGTTTGGATGGGTTTTATAGCATATCAACCATTGGAGGTTACTTAATGCATTTTTATACATGTAAACAGTTCTATTTCAAACTATTCGACTTTACATAAGTACACAGTTCAAATGTCCAAAGCAGTTTTATTTCAACCAATTCAGTTTTGCATAAGTACACTGTTTAGTTCTATTTGACCCATAGATAGGACCCTATCAGGTGCTACCACTCCGGGACAGAGTAGCCCGGGGAGCGATGGCAATAAAGGGATACTCTGCATCCCCCAAAGCTCCAGCATTACAGAAGCCTCACCATTAGTTTGTTTTGTGTCATATGCAGGACACTCACTGGGGGAGTCTTACCCCTCAGCAGAGATACGGTCGGAGTATTCCCTAGCCCAAGCCGACTGAGCCTCCATGCAAAGGAAGATATAATGAAATATATTTATCTTGGAAAATTTATTGAATTTATTGTGCAAAAAAAGAAAAAAAACTATTAGTTACCTCCCTTGATTTTGTTATGACAGCCTTAATTATTTCTGGCATCAATTTTCACTAATTTGGAGTAATACTCTCCGTCAAAATGGTTCCAACTTTCCCGAATGGCCATTAATTGATCTTCTTCGGTGGATGGATCCATAACTTTGGCAATAATTTCTTGAATTAATATTAAAAATTGAAAATAACGCTTCACAATTTCGATCATCAGTTGAGCTTTATTTCCAAATAAAGGTTTTATGTTTATTGTCTATTATGCTATTGTCTTTTAAAGGTAGAAAAATAGAAAAACAACCAGAATTTTATTTCTAGTGGATCATATTAAAATCATAACGGGTACTATTAGGTATTATTCATTACCAAACTCCCCTGCATTGAAACTATCAAAAGATAAAATAAAATTTTAACACATTTGTAGCCCAAAACAAGATTGCATATATATATATATATATATATATATATTAGGAGTGTATTCATTTTCGGCTCTAAAATGGGTTAAATAGCACCACTACTGTTTTTACAAGGATGGCTATGGAATTCAATAACCCACACCGGTTGATCTGCCTTTAAAACAAAGAAATAGATATTAAAGCATTGCACAATTAGAATATTCCAGTGTCACTAATGTAGTTGGCAAGTCGCACAAAAGTGAGTGATCGATATTCGATCCCAGCCGCGATTAAATCTCTAAATTTACTTCTTATTTTATTTTAATTTATCTTATTTAGATAAAAAATTTTCACTGTAGGTTCTGACTTTGTACTAAATCTAATCTACGTCTTGTTTTTCTCTCTCTCTCATTGATGCCTCGCGGACTGAAATAGCGAGCTAGTCTGTCTGATCATCGCTTGTGAGTTTGATTCTCACTGGCTGCTTCATATCTCTAGTATTGTACCAAACTAAGATTGCTCAGTCGACTGGGGCTGTAGAATACCCCGACTGCAAGACCCCCCAAAGAGTGTCCTGGATATGACAGTAAACAATCTGATGGTGATTTTCCAGGTTTACTCTGGCCCGGCGTGGTAGCACTTGATAGGGACCTATCTATGGGTTAAATAAAACTAACAGCATACTTACGCTAAACTGAATTGTTTGACTAAACTGAATAGCTTGAAATAGAAATGCTTTTGACAATTTGACCGTACTTACATTTAAACTGCGTGCTTATGCTAAACTGAATTATTTGAAATGGAACTGTTTTTTGATATATAAACTGTACTTACACTAAACTGAATTGTTTAGTATGAAACTGTTTTGAGATTTAACTGAGTGTAAAGAAAATCTGTACTTATACTAAACTGAATTAGCTGAATTAGAACTGCTCGACTAAGCTGAATAGCTTGAAATAGAAATGTTTTTCACAATTAAGTTGTACTTACAATTAAACTGCGGACTTATGCTAAGCTGAATTATTTGAAATAGAACTAATTTCATAAAAATAGATTTGGCTTTAAATAACCTACAAAGGTTGATATGCCATAAAACCCAAACAACCAAACTAAGAAAATCTTAATCAATGACTTGCCGTACCAAGGTTGAAGAGCCCAGTCTGGCCTACTAATTACCCATATCTAGAGAAGGAATATCTCGATTAATACTTTTCCGGCGGGTTAGAGCGCTATGAGAAATGCAAACATTCTCGCTGTGTCCATTTCCTACGTCGGTAGCCATTAGACCTGGAATGCTATATATATATATATATATATATCATCATTATCATGACATGCCGCTAATACAGATTTACATGACTCTCTCTCACCATTCGTCTCTATCATCCATCGCTTCCGGCCGGTCTTCTAGTCTGTATCCTGTGTCCATACAGGTGTTGTAGATTAGTTCTTGTTGGTTGTCCAACACTCGCTTTTCCGCGTGAAGAGGGCTACAGGAGAATGTCACTTATGAGTTCATCCTTACTTCTCCAGCAGCGTATCGCATGTCTTGTTCGCCTAATTTGGATGGTTTTAGAGATGAGAGGTAGGTGGCCGTTCAGCTGCTGTTTGGTGGAGTGTTGCTTCTAGGATTTATTCAATATAGCTCGTAGCATTCTTGTGCAATTGCCGTCAAGCTTTTTTTCGCCATCAAAAGATTACCGTAACAACCATATATATATATATATATATAATCATGCAGTGCCGCTAGTACGGATATCCCTGAACCTCTCTCGCCGCTTTTCCCTATCGTTCATCGCCTCTGGCAGGTCTTCAGGGCTACTTCCCGCATCCTCACATAGCTGCTGTATGTATGTTCTAGCTGGTCGTCCTGCTTTTGCTCGGCCATAAGTGGGGGTCCATAGGAGTACATCACTTATTAGCTCGTCCCTGCTTCTCCAGCAGTGTCCTGCGTGTCTAGTTCGTCTAACTTGGATAGTTTATATATATATATATATATATATATATATATCCAATCATCGTCCGAAGACAGTGGGTGTGGATTATCCTTGTATAGAATATTTGAGGAATATCATATAAATCTCTATGTGAGTGCCCGATGTACGGCTATTGTTACATATCTTTTTCCTTCCAGGTTTATATTACAAAATTCACATACAGAGCGTATGTAGTGCAATTCGCAAGTCGAACATGTATTGTCAACTGAGGAGATGGAGAATATTACTATATTCTCCGTCGAAATAAATTTATAATGACAATTTAGCCAGGTTTGAGTTTCCTTCTAATTGCACTATATATATAGTCTTCTCAGATCTTCTTGGTATTCTAGCTGATTTTAACAGTGTTATGGTCTGGATGGTCTCGGTTCTTCCTCTCATCTCCAGTCTATTTTCTAGGGCTCTAAGAACTGTTGCAAAGGATCCAAATACGATTGGTATCACCGTTACCTTCATGTTCCATTGCTTTTTCATCTCTCTGGCAAGATCCTTGTATTTATTCATCTTTTCGGTTCTTTAAAATTTTTCTCTCTATGGTCTGCTGAAACGGCAAAACCTACAAAATGGCGAATTCTTTTCTTCTAGTTAATCATCACAAAGTGTGGCCTTCAACCTGGTTTCTGTAAAGTTTCTCAGAAATAAACAAGTCCTCAGAATTTTCTCGGCGTTAAATGACCCGAAAAGGGTTCGTACGCCGTAAAACAAAACAACCAACTCACCAATATTCAAGATTTTCGATTGTTTCAATTCAAACAAATAAAATCTTGTATTTTCGTATGTGTTTTTTTTTAATGCAAAAGTGAAAGTTAGGCTATCAAACATTGAAGAAAGTCAGAGCATTAAAAGAGAATTCACTTCTGCTAAAAAAATTGTTTATGCATGATAAGGAGCTTTTCCCCCTGCCCCCCTTCTTGTCGCTGATACAAAGGATGTATTTACTAAAACGTAAGGCAGCAACACTCTCAGTAGTAGTCCATCCCTTAGCTCTCCCCACCCTCCTTGCATCAACAGGCTTTTCCGAAGCCGATGTTGCATGTGACCTGGCGTTCGATCACAACTCTCCTGTTATTGATTGGCTGTCGTTACTAGGGAAACACACTCTTATGTAATTGTCATCTGTGTCCTTTCCGGCAGGAGGAAGTATGCGGCAGTAAATTGAAGAGGTATGGTGATATCAAGGAAGTAGATAAAGGGGTGGTGTGGGGGTTAGCCGTCGGAAAAAAAGAAATCAATTGTCTACGGCAGAGGCAAGCACCAAAGTACACAAGATCATATGATATGCACTTAAGCGAGGCCTTTGTTTTGGCACCTGTTATTCACTCCTCTGATTTTTTTTTTTTTTACTTAGAAGACTCACCATGCACCTATACGCATAGTATCTGTCAAAAATGACATGCTTCACGACACTGCATGAGAAAAAAAAAAGAAATAGATGTTTTAATTTCCAAGGATTTTTAAACGTATTCAGAAACATTTTATGCTGCTAAATCCGAAGATGAAATCAGATTAGCTGAATTAGTAGGATATTTTTTTAAATCATAGATTAAAATTTACAATGAAAGTTTACCCCAATGTACTGGTACGTTTGGCACCTGAGGCGTCCCAAAATAGGGGAACGCCGAGAAAATCAAGCATTTTTGGGACATCCACGTTTGAGTTTCGATTCATGCTTGCTCCCCGTTCACGATAAAATGACTTCATGTCAAATCTGTCTTGGCAGGATATTAGAACAATTTCTCCCCATGTCCTGGTCGGCGGGGCTTAGAGACCCCTCCCCGTTAAACCAAAGAGATGTTGGAGATCTGGGAAGTGTGGAGTACTCCTTCATTGCAATTATTCCTATGTTCACTATGACCTGGAGTGGGAGAACCTGTTAAGTTTCAATCTATAAGTCAAATGAATCTTTTTCAAATTCATTAGGATTCCATGAAAATACTCTACTCTATATAACTGTAAATTATTTGTATTAAGAATAGTCACTTGAAGCTATAATTGTTTACTAAGGATTTTTATTATTAGTTACTTGAACCATGCGGCTGCGTGCAAACAATTATAATTATTAGATATAAATAGTTACCTGAAATTATATAGTAACCAGTATTAATTACTTGAAACCACGCAAGTGGGTGCAAAATGGTGGGGTTTTTTTATTTTTATTAGATAGGAATACTTAATATATAACTGCATGCAAAACCTCTTATGTAACTAGAGTAAAAAGGAAATATAAATTTTCTATGAAGGGAATTCCCTGAACTCTAGGCATAAAATGACCCAAGACAGGTTGACATGTCATTTAATTTAGTCACTTAATAATGATATTAGTAATAACAACAACAACAACAATAATAATAATAGTTATTATTGTGCACGAAGTTTAAATTTGACCATATCAACAAATGGTATATGCACAAGCCAGAATCTGTTCAAGAAAATGGGACTCACAAAATTCTCTGGGATTTTGAGGTACAAACAGAAAAAAAAAGAGAGAACTTGCCGAATAGTGGACTTTACTATTCCTGCTGACCACAGGGTAAAACTGAAAGAAAGTGAAAAAAGAGATAAGTTCCTGGACCTTGCCAGAAAACTGAAAAATATACGGAACATGAAAATGACAGTGATACCAATTGTAATCAGTGCACTTGGTACAGTCAACTAAGGATTGATAAAGGAACTGGAGGACTTGGAAATAAGACAAGTGGAGACAATCTATTGCATTATTAATATTGGCCAGAATACAGAGAAGAATCATGGACACTTGAGGAGACTTGCTGTCATAAAAATATGTAAATACTATGAAATACTTGACTGTGAAATAAAACTACGCATAACCAATAACAGAAGCTAAAACACGTACTATTCTCGGGAACTTTGCTATCAAAACTGCAATAGACCAGATATTGGGGTTAAGGACTATAAAAGAGAAACTTACCTGCTAATCTTTATCAGTACCAACAGATAATAGCATATAACTCAACGAATATAAGTAAATATAAAGACCCAGAAATAGAAATTGAAACTATCACCATGCCAGTAATAGTTGGAGCCCTGGGTGTGATCAAGGGGCAGATAGACTCATAAACAAGACTCAGGCTCTATGAATTAGAAAAAAAATGCACTTTGCGAAACTGCTAATTTCTTTAGGAAAGTACTGTCAATGTCAATGAAAAATATCGCCCAAAAAGAGGCAGCAAAAACATAGAATACATATAATCACTGCCTTCCCTCGCGCTAGGTCTTGGGTAAAGGATCCAATGAAGGGTTGTAAGAAATCGAATGTAAAGATGAAGATTGAATAATAATTATTATTATGGTATATGCACAAACTAGAATCTATCCTGGAAAATAAGACGCACAAACTTCTCTGGGATTTTAAGATACAAACAAGCCATTCAATCTCGGCCAGACGATCACACCTAGAGATTGTCAACAAGAAAAAAGAGAATCTGCGGAATAGTAGACTTTGCTGTTCTGACCGACCACAAGATAAAAACGAAAAGAAAGATAAATACGAGGTGCATACGATAAGTTTCCAGACTTTTTTCGTACGGACATTTAAAATTGTCGTAGACTCTTAAAAGTTCAGTATGTTATTGCTATACATCTTATGAAATGACTGACCAATTTTTATGATTTCAGGTTCAAATGAATACCTACAGCAGCAATTGGAATACACCCTACTAAATCCTGATTGTCACAATTGGTGAATTTAAAAAATGCAATCTGGACGTGAGGAAGAACGATATGCCATAAAATTGTTTTAAACTTGGAAAAAATGCCACAAAAACGTATGGAATGCTTCAGACTGCTTTTGTACCATCTTGAATGAATCGAGCATCAATTTTCGAGTGGCGTAAGAGATTCAAGGAAGGCAGGGAGTCTGTGAGGGATGATGAGAGGTGTGAGAGGAGTAAGGAAGTCAATACACCAGAGTTGATTGGCCAAAGGGTTAGGGTTAGAGTTAGGGTTACTATGTTAAGGTTTTAAGGGAGTTCAGGAAGAGATTCCGTCGGAAGAGGCCAGCACTCTTCAAATCGGGTCAGTGGCATTTACACCAGGACAATACACCAGTCCACAACTCCATCCTTGTCACAGACTATTTGACCAAGATGAGCATCAAGACAGTTCCTCACCCTCCCTATAGTCCAGACCTTGCTCCTTGTGACTTTTGGTTATTATCTAAGCTCAGAAGCTGTCGCTATGAGACAATTGAGGAGATGAAAGAAGTTGTGATGAAGGACATTGACACGCTCACACAAGAGGACTTTCATGGGGCCTTCCAGAAGTTGTTGGAACGATATAACAAGTGGATTGCAGCTGGAGGAGGTTACTTCGAAGGGGACTAGAGTTTCATGTGTGTACTATCAATGAAAGTGCCCATACTAAAAAAGTCTGGAAACTTGTCGTATGCACTTCGTAACTGGACCTTACGAGAGAATTGAACAAAAAAACAAACTAAGGAACATGAAAGTAACGGTAAAACCAACTGTAATTGGCACCCACAGTACAGACACCCAATGATTGATACAGAACTTTGATGTCTTGGAAATAAGAGGACGAGTGGAGACCATCCAAAGTACAGCATTGTTGAGATCGGCCAAAATACTAAGAAGAGTCCTGGAGAATTGAGGAAACTTGCTGTCACTCAGACTCTACTGAAAAATCATCAGCTAACGCCGGTGTGAAAAACTCTCAAATGTGTAAAATTGTGATAATAAGTTAAAGTTGGCGACCTTCATCTTGGGTGACCCGAAGGCTCACTTTTCAATAGCTACCATACCGAGGTGTAGGGGAGGGCGCTACTACTTTCCCTAGATTTCTCAACTTTACCCTTTACTTATAATGCTGAGTGTTAAGCAAGGCGGCATCAAGTACTATTTTTTGAATCTTTGGTATGACTCGACCTAGGATTGAACTCTGGTTTCCCAGACCATTGGCAAACACTCTACTCATTAAGCTAATTGCTCGATAAAGATTATGATAATAAAGGTACACAAATAACGACCAAGAAACTACTCAACTGAAAAAAATGGACTAGAGAAGACAACTAAAATGTAAGTAAAGTAAAGTTGTCTCCCTTAGTCGAGGGCAACCAGAAGACTCCCTTTTCAATAGCTACTACACTGAGGTGTATGAGAGGGCTCTACTTCTTTCCCTGGATTGCTTCACTTTGCCCTTGATACGTACCATATATTGCTGATTGTTAAGCAGGGAGGTATCAAGTACCATTTTTAAAGTCTTTGGTTATGACTCGACCTGGGATTGAACCCAGGTCTCCCGGATCATTGGCGAAAACTCTACCCAATAGGCCAATAAAATATACCTCACTGTTATTTTAAGAGCATTTTTATTCAATGAGTGTATGGAAAAAAATTACGAAAATGTGGGCAAAATCCATTAGATTTAATGTAACAAGCCAACGACCTCCTGATTATGCTTGAATGATATTTATCAATGAAAAGTTATTTTTCTAACCTTGGCATACTATGTATACAAGTAAATAAAGGAGAATAAGACAAAAATAACCCCTACTCATATCGAATCATTAAATATTGACAAGCATGTACCTGCTACCTGAATTGAAAAGCAATGTATTGAAAACCGAAACGCCACAAATCTAAGCACCACAAAACAAATGTTAACGCAGGAAGACAAAATAGATTTAGAGTAAATAAAGAAACTCATGACTAAGAAAGAGACGACATTAGCATCCCTGAGAAACCATAACTGGAAAAAAGTTAAGTTAAAACCAAAAAGGCAAAAAGATTTATACCAAATACCCCAATAGTCAACATCACTGAATGAAACGAACTAATTAATACTAGAGCGAAACTAGTCAGTGATAAAATCAGTGTTTACCAGAGGAACCTGAAAAGATATACAAAACCTGGATAGGAGATTAAAGTAGAAGAACAGGTAAAGAACAACAAACAAAAGTGCTAAGAAATGATACGCAAAGATATATTGTGATAAAAAGACCAAAATAAAACAGCGGACAAATCTGAAACTACAACTTGAAGAGATAAATCAAAAGATATTGGTGAGAGAAAGGAAACACAAAAGATACCGTGACAGATTCAAACAATACAAACAAAACAGTACATTCTAAAATAACTAACAAGTAGGAGGAGAATGCTCGAGGACAAACCAACAACTTGATGTATAGGAAGCAAAACAATTTCAGAGTAAAATATTGGAACAGAAATAATTTAACAGTCAGGCCGAATGGATAAATAATATAGAAAAAAATTGGACCGATTCGAAGAACAATCTGATGGAGAAATACACCTGGGATCTCTCCGAGCAACAATCAAAAAGTAAAGAATTTGGAAACTCCACGTTATGATACCATACATGGATACTCACCTGGCCTTTTGGCTGGGCCGTCTGGCATTCGTATTGGATGGGGTATCAATCAATGGCAGATTCGAGGCCGAAAGGCCCCCAGCTTCGGTTGGGCCACCTTCGAGTGGGCTAGCTGCAACCTTTGTCCCCTTTGTATAGCACTAGACCTTGTTGTCTAGTTTAAGCTATAACCCGGCATACGTGCCCGGATCCAAATTTGGATTCGTGATATTGCTGGCTTCACTAGACCCACATTGCACTAAGTGGATCGATGAGCAGCACAGACCAGCAGGGTTCGAGTCTCGCTTCTTTCCCGACCTTCGCCTCCCCTTTATCCCCACTTTAATCGGCCTTCGGGCTTTTGATCTTGTCTCAAATCCTGTCTGGCAGCAACAAATACGATACCATACATGGATTCTGGTTTTAAAAATTCACGTCCACCCATCATAGATTGGCTCTTCAACTGGGTAAATACCAAGAAGAAGAAAATATACCCGAATGGGTGACTGAGAAGAAAACTCTCCTGATCCAGAAAGAACTCCCCAAAAGAAACCATTCCCAGTAACTATAGACCGATAACATGTCTACGTATGACGTGGAAACACCTAAGCGCGCATATTACGGAAGAGATCTGTTACTCGCTTGTATGCCACAGGCTGTTTCTGGATGAAGAGAAATAATGAAAGGAATAAAACTTCTAAATGAAGAAAGAATCAGAATGCTTACAGGAAAAGAAAATTATTGATACTTGGGAATATTGAAAGCGGACATCTCGAACAACCGGAAGTGAAAAATAAGGAAACTGTACCTCAGAAAAAACGAAAAAACTTTTTGAAGCCAAGCTCTGCAACAGTAATCACAAACGGATTAGCACCAGGGCAGCACCACGTGTAAGATACTCAGGACCATTCTTAAAATGAACAACGGAGGAACTCAGACAAATGGACCAAAAGACTATACACATGGACCAATGGACCAAAGACTATACACAAAGCCTTACATACGAGAAGTAACACAGAAATCTGGCCAGTCTCCCTTTTAAGATACTCAGGACCATTCTTAAAATGAACAACGGAGGAACTCAGACAAATGGACCAAAAGACTATACACATGGACCAATGGACCAAAGACTATACACAAAGCCTTACATACGAGAGGTAACACAGAAATCTGGCCAGTCTCTCTTTTAAGATACTCAGGACCATTCTTAAAACGAACAACGGAGGAACTCAGACAAATGGACTTAAGTAAAGAAAGCTGATGGCGATGCAGGAGGCCTGACAACAGGTGACATAGACTACATGTGTCAAGAAAAGTAGGAAGAGGACTTGCCAACATTGAAAATTTTGTGGAGGCATCAATACAAGGACTCGAGGGCTAACAGAAGAGAAAAAGAGAGGAAAGTGTTATATACCCAACCGATGAACAGTATGTCCCGTTCCTCATAAATACGTTGTATACTATTATGACGGGGGGATTTGCTGTCTAAGTAGTCACCACTAGCAGCGGTTATCTTCTTCATGCTGTTAGCAAGTAATACATTTGTTTAATGTTAAAAAGATTTCCATTTCATTTACAACCTCCGTTTTGGTTATTGGACCAAAAGACTACACACATGTATTTCTCTCTTCTAAGATACTCAGTATTTCTCATTCAGTAACCTTTTGTTAGGTTACAATAGAAAGAAAAACTAATTATACCGAACAGTGACAGCACTGACAACATAATGACTAACAGAACAATGACAAAAACTAGGAAACGGAAATGGAAGAAAAACAACTGTATGGATATTTCAAGTGACAAACTGGTAAAATCACAAACGAGAAGACCTGGACATGGCCACCAAAGAAATTAATTGTATGGACCTTTCAAGCGATAAACAAGCGAATTCTCACACGAGAAAACTTAGATATTCCGAAGAAAGGGAAACCTTAAGTGAGAAACAGAATCTCTTCTAATGAAGCTCAAAACAACGCCATAAGGATAAACTTTGTCAAAGCAAAAAAAAAAAAAAAAAGATAACACGCAGCAAAATAGCAAATGTAGATTATGATGAAACGTTCAATCCTGTAAATGATTCCAGCAAATTAGCGCAAAAGAGTATAAGACCAGGCATGACTGAGTGGGGAAGGTGATCCACAGGGAGTTGAGCAAGAAATTCAAATGTAATCATATGAACTAGTGGCATATGCACAAACCAGAATCCGTCCTGGAGAATGAGACACAAATTTCCCTGGGATTTTGATATACAAACGGATCACCTGATCACGGCCAGACGACCAGACCTTGTGATAGCCAACAAAAAAAAAAGAGAACCTGCCGAATAGTGGACTTTACCATTCCCACAGACCACTGAGTAAAACTAAAAGAAAGCGAAAAGAGAGATAAGTACCTAAACCTTGCTAGAGAACAGAAAAAAACTATGGAACATGAAGGTGACGGTGATATTAATCGTAATCGGTACACTCTGTTCAGTCACCAAAGGATTGGCACAGGGACTGAAGGGCTTAGAAATAAGAGGCCAAAGAAGACCATCCACACTACTGCATTATTAAGATCGGCCAAAATACTGAGAAGAGTCCTGGAGACTTGAGGAGACTTGCTGTCACTCAAGCTCCAGAAGAATATCATCAACTAACGCTGGTGTGAAAAACTCTCAAAGGAGTAAAATAAGAATCAGCAAAAAAAAAGAGAATTTGCAAAATTGTCGACTTTGCTGACCACAGAATAAAACTGAATGAATGTGAAAAGAAGGATAAGTACCTCGACCTTGCTAGAGAATTGAAAAAACTATGGAACAGGAAGATGACGATTATACTAGTTGTGATTGGTGCTTTTGGCACAGTAACTGAAGGATCATTAAAAGCGGCTGAGTGGAGACCATCCAAACTACAGCATTATTGAGAACGGCCAGAATACTGAGAAGAGTCCTAGAGACTTGAGAAGACTTGCTGTCACTCAAACTCACTTATGTGAAAAACTCTAAAGGATGATGATAATAATAATAATGATTAGAAGAAGAAGAAGAAGAAGAAGAAGAAGAAGAAGAAGAAGAAGAAGAAGAAGTGACTATGAATTTCACGCAAAGAACAATTAAAAATGTTTTACTAGAAATACTAGATAAGGGTTTTGTTACTTTACAAACAAAATTAATTTCATAGGTAGCGTCTTCTTTTACCGGTTGTTTGCTGCCGTTCGTTCGTTTTTTATGGAATGTCAATCCTTGTTGGTTTATTTAATTCCAAATCGTTTTTTATATATGTATTGCTTAAGCGAATAGATGGGAGGTAATTATTTTCAAACCAGTTAGAACTCATTTGTTTGATACTAATAATTTGATTTGATAGCAATCATTTCTTTTGACACCTGTTATTCTCTTTTCTGATTTTTTACTTTGAAAAACTCACCATGAACCTACACACGTATCATCTGTCAAAAATAACATGCTTCATGACAAAGCTGGAGAAGAAGAAGAAATGGAAGATGTTTTAGTTTCCAAGGATTTTAAAACGTATTTAGTATCATTTTAGGTTGCTAGATCCGATGATCTTTTCATATATATATATATATATATATATATACTTTCTTTAAAGAAAAAAACAAAGACCGGTTATTTTAGGATTATAAATCTATTTCCATCCTGTTTTGTGTTTCTGATGTAAACCAAAAACATGAAGAAATATATAACAGGACTTCTTTAGATTTTATGGATAAAATAAAACAATGTTCAGCTTTTGAATGATTTTCTTGTCCTGAAGGAATTACTCCCAACTCTGGTTTAACTGGACCGAATAATACTATATATATATATATATGTATGTATTGTTTAAACGAATAGATTGTTGGTAATGATTTTTAAACGAATTTGAGCTCATTTATTTAATACAAATAATTTTATTTGAGATCAGTCATTTGTTTGACCACAGTTTAATGGTTACAAGTATTGCAATTTAACAATTGTAATTCTATTTCTCAAGTATTCCTATCTAATACGAACAATTTGCACGCAACTGTATGGTTTCAAATAACTATTAACTACTACTAAGTATGTGATTGAACTGTTTTACTTGACCCCTAGATGGACTCAAACAGGTACTGTCAATCCGGGTCAGAGTGAATCTGAGAGTAATAGTAATAAAGCGTGTACTCCATGTCGTCCAAACTTCAAGACTAGAGCGTTATCATCAGATGCAGTTTAAAGTCATTTCCATGATTCTCAAAGTCTTTTTTTTTTTTCTCAACGCGGTTGGTCCTCAGCCCTCGCCTTCTTGCACCTTTAAGATTAAAAAGAGTCAGGTATTCGTTTACCAGTTGGGAAATATGAAGAAATCAGTCGGTATAATCATATAGGTGCTCAGGCTCGATGTGAACAGCCAATTAATCGGATCGGGCTTCTCTGACCGCCTGTCTAATACAGTTAGGCTCAGAATGGAGTGTTGTAATCACGTGACTTTTGGGGAGTTTTTTTTCTTTTTTGCCGGAAACTGCCTGAAGACAATACGATTGAAGTTGAGCTGTTATTGGCCCTGTCGTCGAACTTCAACCCCATCGTGAACTTATAGTAAAGAATTGAAACTTACATTTGATTCTACATAGTAACTATCACTCTAAGAGTGTTGAACACCGGGTGGAAGATCTGACGAGAAATCGTGAGGAAATTAATTGCATCTGTGCTTTGTAGATTTTCTGCAGTATTTGATAACTTCGGTAACCAAAATGGGATAATACTTCATGTTTTCTTTCTTTCTTATTTATTTATTTATTTATTTATATGATTACTTACTTTTTTTTATTTTATTTGTTTCTGCTTGTTCGTTAATAAAAGCGTCAGATAACTTGAGCGTCTCCGAACGAATTGATTGCGGAATATTTTACGCCCAAACCATATTAATTAGAATAGAATAGACAAACAGGCGTCTCGGAAGCGCAGTAGGCTGTCCGGTATTAGCAGGTGTTAGAAGATTGTGAGTTCGATCCTCACTCGAGGCAGTTGTGCTTATTTCTATAGCAACAGTTGTTCCGATACCATTTTCTTTTCTATCTTTCTTTTTTTGTGTACATCTTGTTTCCAATATTTCAGAACGTCATTTCTCTCTCTCAAGATTGTCAGCATTTAAAATGGCATTATAGAATGGTAACAGAATGGTAATCTGTAGAAATAAAGCATTCCAATAGTCTTAATCTGATAAACTGTAATCCGGATTGTCCTTCAAAACCAGCCCTGAAGGAAGGGGCCTCAGAATACACTCATTGTATCCTTGAAAAAGCTTAAGATACTAAACAATGTCTGATGAAGAGGCTCCAGTTCAGAAGATCTGGAGAATGATAGGTACCACTTCATTTCCATTACTCCCAGGTTCACTTTAATCTGGAGTGATAATACCTATTAGGGTTCTATCTATGGTTCAAATAGATTTGTTAAAAAAATTATTCGTATTTGATAGTACTCCTCGTTTCTTTTTTGGGTACTTTTGTATTGGAACAAGGTTTCCATCAAGGATCGCTCTTACTGTCACATCCACGTTCAGTTTTCTGGCAAGGTCCTGGTACTTATCCAGTTTTTCGCTTTCCTATACTTTATCTTTGTTTTGTGCTCAAACAACAAAGTCTCCTGACAAGTTTTCTTCTTAATACATAAAACAAGACCTGGTCCTCTGGCCTGGATTGGGTAACCATTTTTTTTTGTGTATTCTTCGAAGCTCAGAATTATTATAACGGCGTAGTCTTCAATGGCAGCGAGTTCTCTTCCTCCTTCGTTTCTTGACGCTTAGAGCCTGTCTACACCATCCTTCAGATGTAAGCCTTTGTGCTTCGACATAAATTCTCTTGTTCTTTAGTCTGTAGAAAGAGTCCAAAGTATCTTACAGTGGAACTGCCCAGGTATTTATTCCTTTGATAAGATTTCTGCGGCAGAGTTTGATTTCAACAAGTTTTCTAATCCTGGTACTCCTTATCCTGGTACTCTTTATTCTGATGATTCAGTCGGCAGAATATACTGATTGCATCTCTGCAGAGGAGTAAGACTCGCTCCCAACGAGTGTCCTTTCTACTTGTACTCCTTCTTATATCTTTTTACTTGTACTCCTTTTTTTTCTTTTTTTTTTCTTTTTAAGTGTTCTGATGTTTTCCTGATTGTCCACTTCTATTCCTTCCGTTGTATATTTTTTCACGTTATTTTTCTTCGCTAGAAGCCAAGTACATTTTTCAATCACAAATTACATTTCTATAACTTGGCTGTCGATTGTAATAGTTTGTGTAATAGTTTGGTTTGGTTTTATGGCACATCAACTCTTGTAGGTTATTTAATGCCAAATCCATTTTTATACAAATGATCAGTTTTATTTCAAACAATTCGGTTTGCATATGTACATTTTTTGTTAACTCAGTTAAATGTAAAAGCAGTACTATTTCAAGCAATTCAGTTTAGCACATGTATACAGTTTTATTCTATTTGACCCATAGATAGGACCCTTTCAGTTGCTACCACTTCGGGCCAGAGTGGACTTGGGATTAATGGCAATAAAGGGGTACTCCGTATTCCCCCAAGGTCCAGCATTAATGAAGCCTCCCCATCAGAATGTTTAGTGCCATGTCTTACTCCTCTGTAGAAATACAGTTGGTGTATTCAGCAATCCCAGACGACTGAGCCGAATAATTTGTATAAGGATTTCTAGTTTTTTTCATTCTTGGCAAATATCTTGATATCACCCATATAGATGAGGTGGCTTATCTTTTCCTGTGATTTGTAAATTTGTTGCCTCTTTTGGACGTCCTTAGTATACAATATAGTGACACTATTACTATAATGATTAATAGTGGCGATAAGTCTATTATTATTATTATTATCAGTAATGCGAGTTTTTCACGCCAGATGTGACAAATGATTTTTCACGAGATTCAATTTCTCCCTTCAGGTTTTACCTTTCTTAACCATGTTCAAATCTTCTCGTGTGCAATATCGCCAGCTTAACGTATCCGCACAATTTTTCTTCTCATTGTTTTCTCAATTTTGATTGTCCTTAATTTATTCTGTTACAGTTGCTGTAATTACTTTTTCTTTCATCTTTTTTGAACCCCTAGATTATTGCTCTAAGATGAGTTTTTCACACCAGTGATAGCTGATGGTCTTTCATTGGAGTCTGAGTTAAAGCAAGTCTTCTCAAGTCTCCAGGACGCTTCTCCGTATTCTGGTCTATCTTAGTAATGCTGTAGTTTGGATGGTCTCGGCTCGTCCTCCAATTTAAAACTCTTCTAGTCTTCTAACCAAGCCTTTGAGGACCGTTCCAAGCGCACAAATTACAACTGGTACTTCCGTCACCTTCGTGTTCCACAGCTTTCTTACTTCTCTGGCAAGGTCTAAGTACTTATCGCTCTATTCGTTTTGCTTGATTTTCACTCTGTGGTTCACCGGAATGGCAAAGTCAACTGTTCGGCAGGTTCTACTTGTTCGTATAGTCAAATTTCAATTTCTTGCATAGTTCTCAGTGAATCACCTTCCCCACACTATCGTATCTCGTCTTGCATTCTTTTCGTGCTAGTCTGTTGCATTTGCCTATTATATAATTAATGGTTTCGTCTCTGTCACCACATAACCCACACTTAGTATTCTTGTGCAATTTGTCTACTTTCACTTAAACACAAATTGTCTTTATATCGATGTTTTGTGCTGCTTTTTAGAAGAGATTCAGTTTCTTTCAAAAAGTTTCCCTTTTTCCACATCAGCGTTTGGTGATGGTTTTTCACTGAAGTTTGAGTGATAGCAAGTCTCCTCATGTCTCCTGGGCTCTTCTCAATATTCTGGTTGAGCTCAATACTGTTGTATTTTGGATGGTTTCCACTCGTCCTCCAACTTCCAAGTCCTCCAATGCCTTTAATAATCCTTTGGTGACTGTACCAAGAGCTCCAATTACAATTGGTATAATTGTCACTTTCATGCTCCAGATTTTTCAATTCCCTAGCAAGGTCGAGGTACTTATCCTTCTTTTTGTCTTTCTTTCAATTTTACTCTGTGGTCAGCCAGGAGAGCAAAGTCAACAATTTTGCAAGTTCTCTTTTTTTTGCTGTTGATTATTAAAAGATCTGGTCGTCTGGCTGAGATTAGGTGATCCGTTTGTATGTCAAAATCCCAGAGGAGTTTGTGTGTGTCATTCTCCAAGACAGATGCTGGGTTGTGCATGTACCATTTCTTCGTATGGTCGAAATTTCAATTTCTTGCACTATTCCCAGTGGTTCATCTTTCCCACCCAGTTGTGTCTAGTCTTATATTCTTTCCGTGCTAATTTGCTGCATTCGTTTATTATGTGATTGATTGTTTGATCTCTCTCGCCACATATTATTATTATTATTATTATTTTAGTCTTTGTGTAGTCGGTGGTCATTGTAGTCTGAATGACATCAAGAGTTCTCAAGGCACCAAGATTCAACTGAATATTCTTGCCAATATTAATAATGTCGTAATCTGTATTGTCACGATTCTTCTCATTTCTGATTCCTCTAGTTTTTTTATAAGCCTTTCTGGATCATTCCAAGTTCACCCACTAGAATTGGTATCACCGTCACCATCATGTTCCACAGCTTTTTTTTTAGTTCTTTGGCTAAAACCAATATCATTAATATTATTATTATTTAACTTTCCACTCAAGCAGAATTTGGTAGCCCCAGTCAAGAATCAAAACTCCGCTATCAGCTGCAGTAATTTTATCGATTTCAATAACGCCATTATATAAATTCTGTTCAAGTTTTCATTATTCTACGTCTGATTTACTAATTAGTGTTAGTATTAATATTACTATTACAATTATTGTTCATTACAGTCGTCGGAGCGTCTGTGCAGTAGTAGTAGTAGTAGTAGTAGTGTTATCAGCATTAATTTCTGTCTACGGCGTAAAAGTGCACTGTTGTGATTATAGGTTACAAGTCGATGACCCACCCTTTCGACTGACCACCCGTCCGTCGGGTTGTGGGGCACTGGCAGTTCTAGATGTATGTATGTGCGTGCGTACGTGCATGTGTGTGTGTATGTATAGCTGGGTGGGTGAGGTTATATCTGTAGCGTTCCTTGCCAAAATGTCGAGGAAAGGCGCCAATGGTAGTGGGCAGTTGTCTGCATTGGCGCTGGATGGGTTTTGGCAGAGTTTCGAGTTGATTGGCTGCGCGCCATGAAATTACTAAGCATACAGACGTGCGCATGCGCAGACACACGCGCATGAGCACGCAGACAAACGCGTACACCTGCGCATGTGCACCCAAATGCGCCTAGACAAAATTATTTACGCACGCACACACACACACACACACACACACGCATATATATATATATATATATATATATATATATATATAATGAAAAAGCAGTGAGCCCGGTTTTTAAAAAATGCCAAAAATATTTTTAGTGTTTCATATATTTTGACAAAACTATCATTCTTTGTATATTTATTTGTCTAAATTTCTGTAATGAAACTTGATAATTATTATTACTTAGAATATTCGAACTATTAAGCCCATCTTTATTGTTATAATCACAACGTTTCTGTCGTTATGTCCTTTGGCCTTTTTCTGATGTTTCATGTCGAACTCGGGAGACTGCACAGAATCTTTAACTGAACCCTTTATTTGAACCACAGAGGTAGACTGTTCCAATTCTGTTCCAATTCTGTTAACCACGACCGGATACAAGTGTTAAGTTATAGTAAGTATTCCTTGTTTGTCTTACCGGTTGTTGGGATTGAACCTGCAACTTCCAGATGATTTCACTCAGATGCACCTTCCAACCAAACATCTTATCCACTTTATGCATTTATATTGTGGTCCAGTGTATATATATATATATTGTCTAGCACAGTATATGAGCAATATACGCTAAATACGTTCGTAATTTTCGGATTCTTCTGTGTTTTCTTTATCCTGACTTCTATTGAGGAGGAATGGAATAAAATATCTGAAAGATTTATTTTGAAGGCATGCACATCGTTTCGAAGGCGCGTTGATACAATAATTGAAAAAAATGGAGGCCATATGGAGTAAATTTACTGTTTTATGTCTATCTTCTTATTTTGTTGTTTATTTTTAAAAATCAAAATTAATCTATTAATTATTAATTTATTAGTATACTAGAAAATTCCTAATTTTACTTCTACACCCTAAAACTGCATCGTCATACAATCTCTTCTTTCGCATCGTCAAAATCACCAATTTAGATACAGCTAGGATCGCGAGAAACACCACACGCTTCTCACCTTGAAACTGAGGCAAAACTTTGTCCACGACGTAACTAACGTCGAGCAGTACGATCTGCTCAGGTTCGATGCGGACCGTCCACTCTCCGACATGATCTCAAAACGGACGAACTCGCTCGCGGCAGTAAAAGGCGTGCTCAGCCGTTTTTTTTATGTCACTGCTGCAGCGAGGACTATCGGGCATGTCTGCCAGGTCCGCCTGGTAATTCAGGCTGAAAAGGGGCAACACGTTCCGTGTAAGCCGCCAGGTGAGCGAAAATACGGAATTTTTCAAGAAGCCCGAAGCTGCCGCCCAATTCCAATGTGAACGAACTTCCCCCATCGACTAGCCGAGCCGATCAACGAGAGGATCCAAACCTGAGCCCACCACTAGTTCCTGATACAGCTCCTTTCGAAACCGAGAAAGGTCACTGGACCCAGGAAGGTTGTGAACGGCCAAACGGCATTCTCGGAAAAACAGTGCTTCACCCCTCAGTTTACACGGCCTTCAGCCTTGGGGTCTGACTTAAGGCGAGGAAAGGAATCGCTCGCCTTTCGCCTCCACACTGCGTCCGTCGTCAAGGATCGGCTGAGGTAAGCCAGTCTTTCAGCGAACCAGTGGGTCTCTAGATGAGGCATATCTAGACTGGGGAGGGATACAAGACGACCACAATTTGGTATAAGGTATTTAGACTCGCCGGTTAGTAGTAGGAGGAGATCGGCTAATCAGTGACGTGTAAAGGCATAAAAAAAGGAAGGGCAAATTATCCTCATTATCTTACCGCCTTGCAGCCTTCTACTGACAAGACGTATCTATCATATTAAGAATTCCACAACGAGAGGGCAAAATGGTAACCCAAATTCCAATAAGTATCCATACCGTTCCCAGGGATATCAGCCTACAAGGGAACATAATGCAAATCTAGTTAAAACAAACTTACTATGAAGATGCAATCCACTACGCCACGGAGACAAACCACTAATTTTAGAGACTTGTAGTTTAATGTAGGGATTGCTCTATCTTGTCTGAAACACACACACACACACACACACACACACATATATATATATATATATATATATAATGAACTGCCCTGCAGAGCGCATAACAATTCAATTAAAATATAAATCATTGAACTAAGTACAGAGATGATATATTTTTAGTTGGTTGTTTGGTTGGGTTTTATGGCATATCAACCCTTGTAGATTATTGAATATCAAATCCTGTTTATACATATGTATCAACTATATATGATTTGGAGGTGCCCGTGATGTAATGGTTATCGTCGTAAAAAATGGACACGGCGACACGAGTTCAAATCCTGGACGAGACTGACTGCATTTCACATAGCACTAATACCCTTGGGAAAGGTATAAATCCAATTATTCTCCCTTCAGATATGTGTAAATAGTAGGACAAACTGAGTTCTTCAGCCTTGATAAGGCAACTAGTTTAGGAGAAGGAATACTCTGAATTCAAACCTGTTAAACTCTGCTTAAAATTGACCTTGTGTCATATCCTGCCCGACCGAAGGGGTTGGTAAATATGATATATCATTTACAAATATTTTGTTGGTAACACTATTCATTAATTTGTTAAAGTTCTAAGTATTGCTATGAATCACTTACAACTCAATTAGACAGTCATTCATTTACACACAGTTAAATGATCAAACAGTTCTATTTCTTATAATTCAATTTAAAACAAGTCATTTGTTTGCACCCAGTTTCAGTGTCAAACAATTCTATTTGACCCATCGATAGGACCCTATCAAGTGCTACCTCCCCGAGTCAAAGTGGACCTATGGTCAATGGCAATAAAGAGGTATTCCATATTCCTGAAAGCTCCAGGATTGTAGTCTCACCATCAGATTGTTTAATGTCATATTTAGGACGCTCGTCGGGGATTGTTATTCCACTGCAGAGATGCAGTCGGTGTATTCTACTACCCTAGCCGACTGGGTTATATGATTTGTACACGAATAGTTTGTAGGTAACATTTTTAAAAAAAGCCAGAGCTTATTTATCACACCCAGTTAAATGACTTCCCGTATTGCTATCTAACACAAATGATTCTATCTAACATTGCTTATTTGTTTATACAGTTAAATAGTTTCAAGTATTGCTATGTAACACGAACAATTCAATTTAATATCAATCATTTGTTTGCTCACCGTTAAATTGTTAAACAGATCTATTTGACCCAAAGAAAAGACCCTAACAGATACTACTACTCCTGGTCAGAGGGGACATAGTGAAGGGGTACTCATCACACCACAAAGCTCCCGGACTGAGGCCTCCCTATCAGATAGTTTAGGGTCATATCTAGGACACTTGTTGCAGGGTGGGTTCTTTCCCCGACCCCTGCAGAAATGGTGTTGGCATATTCTATCGCCGTATATGACTGAGCTGTTTTTTTTTCTTTTTTCTTGTAGTGTAGGCTCAGCCATACTTTTCAAATTAGGAATATTTCCGTGAACCAATTTCATTCAATTCTTTTTTTTTCTGTTAGCAAAAGAAGAACAAGAACAAGAAGAATAAGAAATATCACAGATTCTTGCTTCGGGAAATTCATGAATAATAATAATAAGAAGAATAAGAAGAACAAGAATAAAAACAAAAAGTGCCTTTATTTTGATGCTAAAATAAATGAAATAGCGAGGCTTCATATTTGGAGCACTATGAATTGTAGAGTATCTTGCCATTACTCCTAGTTCTACTCTGGCCCGTAGAGGTAGCTCAGGTCCAACTATGGATCAAATAGATGTTTGAAAACTATCAAAATTAAATAGAATTACGTGAAATCATAGCTGTATGCAAACAAATGAACAGAGGAAGTTCCTGTAGTGGTTAACGTGCTGGATTTTCATCATGGTAGGGATCAAGTTCGAAATCCAATCACCCTCGCTTTTGGACTAATACCCATGGAGAAGGTATGAACTCTTTTATCCTCCTCAGCTATGAAGTTAAATAGAACCACTTCAAGAATTGCTTTAACAGTAAATAACCCATGAATAAACAACTCATGCCATTACACAAATAAATAAATCAAAAAAGAAAAAAGATGAAACCTATAATTGAATAGAATTATTAATTTTAGAGATGAACTGCTGAAACCATTTAATTGTATGCAAATTATTTGTATTTAAATTACTTTTTATTTATTAATAATTAATTGAAGTCACAATTGTTTGCTAATAATTATTATAAGTTTCATGAAGCCATATTTGCGTAAATAATTATATATGAAACTTAAAATAAAAGAAAATGACGTTGTATAAAAAGTATTTATCATTTATTTAAAACCATATAATCGCTTAAATTATTTGTTTGATTTGGTTTGGTTTTATGGGATATCCATATTTACCAACCCCTCCGCTCGGGTAGGATATGACACAAAGTCAATTTTTAAGCGGAGTTCAACAGGTTTGAATTCAGAGTTTTCCTTCTCCTAGACTAGTTGCCTCAACAAAGGCTGAAGAACCCAGCCTCTCCTACTATTTATCCATAGCTAGAGGGAGAATAATTGGATTCATACCTTTCCCAAGGGTATTAGTGCTATGTGAAATGCAATCAGTATCGTCTAGGATTTGAACTAATGATTTGAACCATTACTCCACGGGCACCTTCATGGCATATCCATCATTGTAGGTTATCTAATGCCAAATCCTTTTTATTATTTATATATTAAATAAATGATTTCTAAACACATTTTGTAGATAACATTTTTAAATGAGTTTAAGCTCATTTTTATTATAGACGGTTGTATGTTTATGAACTCGTGTCGCCGTATCCATTTCCCACGACGATAACCATTACACCACGGGCACCTCCACTTTTTGCTATTAAACATACATTTTGCTAATTAAACATTAGTCATTTGTTTATACGCAGTTAAATGATCAAGCGGTTTCATTTCAAACAATTCATTTTGGCATGAGTCAATGAAGTTAAATGTTTCCAAGTATCGCTACATATCACTAACAATTCAGTTAAACATCAGTCATTTGTTTACACACAGTTAAATGATAAAACAGTTATATTTCAAACTATTCAGTTTAGCATGAGTCTTTTGTTTGCACTCAGTTGGAATGTCAAAGTATAAGGCTTAAATGTCAAACAATTCTATTTGACCCATCGATATGACCCTATTAGGTGCTACAACTCCAAGCTAGAGTGGACCTGTGAGCGAGGGCAATGAAAGGGTACTCCACATTCCCCAAAGCTCCAGCATTATTGCAGCCTCGCCATCAGATTGTTTAGTGACATATCCAAGACACTCGTTGGGGAAGGGGGTCTTACCTTTCTGTTGAGAAGCAGTCGGTGTATTCTACAGCCCCGGGCCGACTGGGCCAGTATCTGATGGCTTACCTTGAATATCACGTGACAGTAAGTATAGAATGATTAGAAGGCTCATAGCTTACTACGGTTTCGCAGTCCAGCACGTTGCCCAATACGCTACGGAAACTCCTTCCTCGTCTCATCAACCGATAAGGACATCGACACGCGGCTAACGAAGGCATGGACAGCTATCAATAGCCTATCGATCATATGGAAATCAGACCTAACCGATAAAATGAAACGCAGTTTCTTCCAGGCAGCTGTCATATCGATACTGCTGTATGGATGCACTACATGGACACTAACAAAACGGCTGGAGAAGAAGCTAGACGGCAATTACACAAGAATACTGCGAGCAATCTTGAACAAGTCCTGGCGGCAACACCCCACAAGACACCAACTATACGGCTACCTGCCTCCTATCACGAAAACTATCAAAGTTAGTCAAACCAGACATGCAGGACACTGCTGGAGAAGCAGGGACGAGCTCATAAGTGATATACTCCTATGGACCCCACATATGGCCAGGCAAAAGCAGGACGACCAGCTCGAACATACATTCAGCAGCTATGTGAGGATACGGGATGTAGCCCTGAAGTCCTGCCAGAGGCGATGAACGATAGGGAGGAGTGGCGAGAGAGGGTCAGGGATATCCGTGCTAGTGGCACGACATGATGATGATGATATCTACTGACTGCCTAGATTACATTGAACGAACAAGTTATTATGTCTTGTGTAAAAAAATTCTTTGTGGCTAGGGAAAAATATTTTTGTAGATTTTTAATCTTTTCTTAAATGGCGAATCCTTTCGCATCGGGCGAGTCGTCGTGATGCAGTGGCTAACGTATTGTACTGTGACATCGTAGTAAGCGACTTCGAACTCCAGTTGTGGTATTACGTTCCCTTTCGGTTTAATACTCTGGAAAAAGGTATAAACCCACCTTATCCCTGAGCTATGAGTTAAATAGTATACTATTCTTTTACCAAGTTGGTTGGTTGGTTGGATTTTATGGCATATCAAACTGTGTTGGTTATTTAATGCCGAATCTGTTTTATACACATATACATATATGTATTAAATGTATATAATTTGTATACGAACAGTTTGTAGGTAATATCTGAAACTAGTCCAAGCTCATTTGCTTGCACACAGTTATTTCAAGTATTGCAATCTAATGCTAAGAACGTTTGCGCTCAGTTAAATGATTTTAAGTATTGCGATCTAAAACTAATAATTCCATTCCAAACAATTAAATAGTTTCAAGTATTGCTTTCTGACATTAACAATTCAATTTAATATCATTAATTTTTTGGGTGGGTGTCCTCGTAGCGTAATGGTTAAATCGATGGACTGCGGAATCGTAGTACGCGAGTTTGTACTCCAGTCGCGCTATTACATTGACTTTCGGGCAAATACCCTTGGGAAAGGTATGAACCCCTTTATCCTCCCAGCTATGGGTTAAATAGCACCACTACTGTTCTTCAAGGATAATGGCTTTGGCATTAAATAACCTAAAAAGAGTTGATATGCCATTAAACAAAGAAACCAACCGACCATTAATTTTTTTCATTCAGTTAAACGACCAACCAGTTCTATGTGACCCATAGACGGGACGCTTTTAGGTCTGAGTGGACCTCAGAGTAATGGCACATTGTTTCTATTGTAGTATGCAGTGTACCACATTGTTTCCAACCGTAGTATGAAGTATATCACATTGTTTCCAAGTGTAGTATAGTCTACCACATTGTCTTCTATTGTAGAATACCTAATTGATTCTATTGTAGTATGCAGTCTAACACATTGTTTTTTTATTGTAGTATGCAGTCTAACACATTTCTATTGTAGTATGCAGTCTACCATAATGTTTTCTATTAAAGTGTACAGTCTACCACATTGATTTTTGTTGTTGTATGCAGTCTACCACATTGTTTCCATTGTAGTACGTAGATTTCCACACTTTCCATATTGTAGTATGCTGTGTACCACATAATATGAGGTCTCTCACATTGTTTCTCTCGAAGTATGCTCTCTGTCACAATCTTCCAAATGTAGTATGCGGACTACCACATTGTATTCTATTATAGTGTGCGGTCTCTTTTGTTGTTTGCAGTTTCTATAACGGAATTGCATTCATGGCAAAATTTTGCTCTCTGGGCAGTATTATGGTAGCTGTGCTCTTTCAGAAATGCATTGGGCCACTCGGTAATTTTTTTTTTTTTTTTTGCCAGCACATTATAATCTATGTGGTCTTAAGTTTCTTTTTTCAACTCACTCTAGTTTGAACATACAAATAGACAACTACAAACACACACAAACACTCTCACACACATACACAAACACCAACAAACACAAATACACATACACACACCATTACAAACGCATTTACACGCACGCAGACGCACGCACTCACTCTCTCGCTCTCTGTCTCTCTCTCTCTCACACACACACACACACATATATATATATATATATATATACTCATATATATATATCATCATGTCATGCCGCCAGCACGGATATCCCTGACCGTCTCTCGCCACCTCTCCCTATCGTTCATCGCTTCTGCTAGGTCCTCAGGGCTAGATCCCGTATCCTCACAGAGCTGCTGTATGTAGGTTCGAGCTGGTCGTCCTGCTTTTTCTCGACTATATGTGGGGTTCCATCGGAGAACATAACTTATGACCTCGTCCCTGCTTCCCCAGTAGTGTCCTGCATGTCTGGTTCGTCTAACTTTGATAGTTTTCGTGATGGGAGGTAGGTGGCCGTATAGTTGGTGCTTTGTTGGGTGTTGCCTCCAGGACTTGTTCAATATTGCTCGCAGCATTCTTGTGTAGTTGCCGTCTAGCTTCTTCTCCAGCCGTTTAGTTAGCGTCCATAACTTCTCGTAACCCAACAATAATAGTGTCATCTGATGATTTTTTTCGTGCAATACACTTGATATACTATAATTTCGAAAATAAAGCAATTTCCAGTACAATTTGCAACTGATTGATAATTTATTAGTCATTCAATTTCTGAAATAAAGATTAGAATCTTTTATTTCTTATTAAATAGAAGCATTAGTATCATTATGGACCACTGTTACAATGGGAATCCAAAGTATTTATGGATAGACTAGCAAATAATGAACTTTTAAAATATAATTATTTTAACTTTATTTCTGTAGTCCCTTATTCTTTCTGTGAATCACCCCCTGGGTAAGAATAAGATTGGTCAGCAGTCCATTTTTAAGTAGCTATTCTCACGTATATACAAACCCGACCCCAGGGTGAATCATTTCATTGAATGTGATAACCACTTAAGAGTTGTTGACGTGTTGATGGTTCTCTTAGATCCAATGAGGCCTGTCGAGATATAATTTAAACATTTTAGATATTAACGAAAATTGCCTATCTATGGTAATGGCTCTTTAGTCCTCTTCAAACTTCTCTTGTTGCGTTCTTTTTAATTTTTACCATGGTCTGAAATCTCTCCTTTTTCAATGGCAATACTGATTAGTCCGATGGAAGCAACTCGAGAGTGTAAGATTGTTTGTGTTTGACTTTAGCACTTACGAAAGGCATGAATCTGTCTCACCTTCAACTATGGGTAAATAGCAGGCAGACTGTGCACTTTATCCTTGGTACGGCAACCCTTCTAGGAGAAAGAAAAACTCTGAATTCAAACCAGCCGTAATCCGCTTTTTGTCCGAGGCTCTTGCTAAAGAGGCAATTTGAATGATGTTTAAGGTTTTCGAAGATGGTCTCTGAAATGTTCCACGGAAATGTGACGGAGAAGGTAAATATTTTGGTTAAGAGATTCAACATTAGGTTCTATCTGGAAGTCTTGAGTACAGTTCCTGGTCCCTGATTCTGCTGCTTGTACAGCTGAAAAGAACAGTCAGCTCCAGTGGATTGAATAAAGGATTCACTTCAAAATTCCTTAAAAGGTTAACAATAAAAGACACCTGAAAAAGACCAAAGAGCACAGTGAACAAAACGTTGGGGAGAATAATCCCTAATGTATAAATTGTAAGCCAATTTTATATTTTCAAGTAAGAGCATCGGATTTTATTTTTTATGCTTTTTTTTTCCCCAAAATCTATATTTCTATTTTCATTATTTCAACTATTCATTTTAATAACTAAATTATTAATTTTCAGTCAATTTTTAAAAAAAAATTTAATTTCTGTTTTCTTAAAAAAAAATTTTTAATTTTTCAACTCAATTCATAAACACTTATAACTTAAGTAATTATTTTTTATACTGGCCAAGTTGACTGGGACTGTAGAATACACTGATTGCATCTCTGCAGAGGTGTAAGACTCCTCCAACGAGTGTCCTGAATATAAGACTAAACAATCTAATGATGAGGCTACAGTAATGCAGGAGCTTTTGAGAATGCCGATCACCTGTTCATTGCCGTCGCTCCCAGGTCCACTCTGTCCCAGAGTGGTTGCACCTGATAGGGTCAAATATAAATAAACCGTTTACTTATGCTAAACTGAATTGTTTGAAAAAGAACTGTTTTTGGCAATTAAACTGTGTACTTATGTTACACTGAATTGTTTGAAATAGAAATGTTTTGACATTTAACTGAGTGTAAGCAAAAAACTGTACTAATGCTAAACTGAATTGTTTGAAATAGAACAGTTTATATGTATAAAAAGGATTTTGCATTAAATAACCAACAATGGTTGATATGCTATGAAACCAAACCAAATCAAATCAAACCTATTCTTAATACAAACAATTTGCACATAGTTATTAGCCTAATGAGCAGAGGTTCGCTAATAGTCCAGGAGACCGGGGTTCAATCCCAGGTCGAGTCATACCAAAGACTCAAAAAATGGTACTTGATGACGCCTTGCTTAACACTCAGCATTATAAGGTAAGGATCAAGGGTAAAGTGGAGCTATCCAGGGAAAAGAATAGCGTCCTCCCCTAGTGTAGTAGCTAATGAAAAGGGAGCCTTCGGGTTACCCTCAAATAAGGTCACCAACTTTACTTATATGTCATCAAGTATTCCTATTAAAAAAATAATTTGCTCACCATTTTGTGGTTTCAAATATTCCTATCTCATCTTATAATAATGAAGATTATGTGTCAGTCTCTAACCGAAACTACGTCACCATCGATGTTACACCTCCCTTATTTATTTACGTCAGAATCATCATAGTTTTATTCAAATCTCTATTATTCGTTTTTTTAGAAATATTATTAATGCTGTTGGCCTTATTTACTAAATAAAACTGGTATATGTATTCACATATGCAACTAAATAGCATTTTACAGTGGTAACGAGAAGGCTTTTCTGCATATTGAACGTAAAAAATTGATTTTCATAAATATTTGCTCGCTATTATTGATTTCTAATCCTTTCATTTTATTTTGATAAATATATGCTAAAATAGCGTCGATGATTCTTTCTAAAATTCATTAACAAAATGAAATAACTGCAATTCATACTTTACTGTCGAATTTAGATTAATTGCTAAATTAAGAAAACTTAGCAGTGAAAGCCGGGAGTGATAAGAATTGCGAATGTCTCAGCTGTTTTTTCTTTGATTATATTCCCTCTGTTTCTAATTAGTTTAACCTGATAATTTAATTGAGAGGGTTATTTAATAAAATTTTGTCACTGCCTCCCACTCGATAGAATTTGACACAAGGTCAATGACTCAATCATTGTGAGGGTTTATGGGAGGGGAAGGTTAGGCACGAGCCAAGACTCGAGCCCTACTGGACTATGATGCAGGTCGCCCACCCGACGGTGGCCCAGCCGAAGCCAAAGGCCTTACGGCCTTAAGTCTGCCTTTGTCGGACTGTGCCCCGGAGAGGGTTATTTAATGTTGTGACACGATGCAGAAGTGAACATTTTTTTGTATCATGTTGAATATAAAGTTGAACTAGGAGTCTGTGTGTGTGTGTGTGTGTGTGTGTGTGTGTGTGTGTGTCCGGCTTTGAACATGGGTGGGCCTACCCGAGGGAAGTAAAAAAAGGGAAAGAAAGTTTTTCTTTTCTTTTAGATGTCCGATCACTGGGTGAAAGGCCCTAGCCGCAATTAAGTCTGGTTTTGAATTCATGCACCAGAGATATCAAACAGGTATATTTTTTAGTCCCAACAAATTTTAGATTCTCGCCCTGATAAAAAATGCATCTTTCTTCAATCGGCGGGAAATTTAGTTCCGAATTTTCTAAATAAATAGAGGTAGCTTTTAGAGAGAAAGGGCAGTTGTCTTCACACGTGCTTAGAGGTAGTTGTGATGGCAGGCAGTCCGCACATGCCGTGGGTCTTTGCATGAGACGACAGAAAGAGTAAAATATAGTAGTGCTGAGTGTCACATTGCCTCTCTCGAGTCCGATTGAGAGAACTTTAAAAAAAGCATCCAAACCAAAAGAATCTTGGACTTTTCTATCAGCGTGGGAGACGAAACGGCCGGAAAAATATCTGTGAATATGAATTGTTAAAAAGCGGGTATTCCAATGCTCAAAGATAACCTTGTAAAAGAACAGAAGTAGCACTATTTAACCCATAACTGAGAAGATTAGGGGGTTCATATCTTTCCCGAGGGTATTAGCCCAATAAGTGAACGTAACAGCGTGACTGTAGTTCGAACCCACTTACACTGATGTCGCTGTCCATCACGTTTTCCACTCTGCCACAGGGAATCTCCATAATATGATTTCAAGTCTCATTGGTCTACTGGGTCGAGTGTTTGCCAATGGTCCGGGAAACCTGGGATCAATCACAGGTCACGTCATACCAAAGACTTTAAAAATGGTACTTGATACCTCCTTGCTTAACATTCAGCATAAAGCTATGTATCAATGGTAAAGTGGAGCAATCCAAGGAAAGAAGTCGCGCCCTACCCTACACCTCGGTGTTGTAGCTATTGAAAAGGGAGCCTTCTGGTCCCCCTCGACTACGGTCACCAACTTTACTTTACTTTACTTTATGTGGTTTCAAGTTTTCTACTACTAATAATAATCCTATATAAACAACACAGTTCTAAGTAACTATTTTTAATACAAATAATTTACACAGTTATATGATATCAAGTATTTTTATCAAACACAAATAAACGTATCTACTTGATCTAGATATTATCGGATGTAGTTTAGTGTCACACTTAAGACTCTCATAAACGAATAACTTTAGAGTGGTGTGATGGTTAACGAGCTAGACTAGCAAACCGTCACGTGTAAGTTCGAGTCTCATTGGGTTTCCCCATTCACACGGCCATGAGCCACATCTAAACAAAAAGCTTAGTAAATTACAAGTTTACGAAAAGGAACAAACATTCTGTCACTTGACCTCTACGAGAGCCACCAGATAGTGATGGCGGGGTAGGATGGTAATTCAAGAAGAAAATTGGTAATAAGAAAGAAAGAAAATAATCAAGGGCTGAAAGAAAAGAACAAAAAAAAATTGTAACACAGAATATAATTACCCCCCTCTCTCTCTCTCTCTCTCTCTGTGCATGTTTCACTCTCACGCACAAACAAAAACATGCACTAACGTTTGACACACTGAGAGTTGGAGAATGAAGGATGGAGAGAGAGATATGATTATATCTCTCCATTTAACTTTTCCCCTTATCTCGGCAGGAAGGAATCTTATGGAAGTACTAGACACATGAGATGCGAAGGCTAGATAGAATATAAGCATCTCTCTGTCTCTGTCTCTTTCTCTCTCTTTCTCTCACACACATAGACTCACAAACACACTCGCGCGTACATATATACAATATCCCACTCAAACACACACAGTTTACGCACACTGAGAGAGAGAGAGAGAGAGCTTTGTGTGTAAGAGAGAAAAGATAGCTGTGTGTGTGAAACAGAATGAGAGCTCTGTGTGTGAGAGCGAGAAGAGGGATAGAGCAAGCTTTGTGCGTGTAATAGATAGATAGAGAGAGAAAGAGAGAGAGAGAGAGAGAAAGAGAAAGAGAGAGAGAGCTATATGCGAGAAAGAGGTAGGGCTCTGTGTGTGTGTGTGTGTGGGTAAGACATATAGAGAGGGAAAGACTGAGCTCTCTCTCTCTCTCTCTCTCTCTCTCTCTCTCTCTCTCTCTCTCTCTCTGTGTGTGTGTGTGTGTGTGTGCATTCTAGTAAATGGCGGGTCCAGGCACCCTCTGTCGTGCAGATTTAGTTTCCAGCATAATCTCTACTATGACAGGCATTGTTTACAAACGGACCTTTGCGATATATATATATATATATATATATATAAAGTCGACCGGTCAGTGTAGGGCCGCTTGTGCCACTGTGTCCCTTTTCGCGCCAAGCCCAATCGTTGAAAAAACACCGGAAGTCGCAGGTGCTTGCAGGCTTCTACTTCAGCTTGCACACTAGCCACTTGCAAATAGCCAAGATGACAAAACAACAAACCCTTACGGACGTCAGAGAAACGTCAGTACGGACGAGGCAAAGCAAAGGTCACTCACTAGCCCTAAAGAGGCTGAGATCACGTGTTCATAAATACCAAATATGGTAGTTGGGAAGAATCGGGTTGACCAATGAGGAAAAAATCCATTAGTTTATTCTTTTTTTTCTCTTTATTTAATTACTAGTTGAATATTTGTTAACATTAAACCTTTTAAAAAACTTAATTTAATTTGATTTTTATTAAATTATTATTTTTATTTCTGTAATTTTTAGTTTTTATTTATTAATTTTTAATTTTGTGCCTTTAACTTTATTTTTACATTCTTTTTCTAAGAATTATGTTTTTGTTTTTATTTTTGTATAATTTTAAATTTTTCAACAATTCATTGTAATTATTAAATTATTAATTTTTAGTTTATTTTTCCATGTTTCATTTTACTTTTATTTTCTTTTTTTATATATTCTTTATTTTTCTATCAAAAACCTTTGAATTTTTTATCTTTTTTATTAGTGTTTTTTAATCATTTTCAGGGGCTTTTCATGTTTTTTTTTTAAATCATGAATTTTTTAAAATTTTAAATTAACAAAGAATCTTTTAAATTATTAATCTTTAAAAATTTTCTTCGGGATTTTAATTTTCTTTTATATATATATATATATATTTTTTTTTTTTTTCGTTTTTTTTTTTTTAAATAAAAAAAAATCTTTTTTGTTGTTTTGGTTTTGGATTTTTAAGTCTTTTCCTTTTGTTACTTTTTTAAAAAAATTTAATCTTTTTTTTTTTTAATTCCAAAGATTATCTTTTAATAATTCTTTTTTTAAGAATTGTAAGGGGGATTTTAAATGTTTTTTTTTTAAATCTTTTATAATGATTTCTTTTTCTAGATTTCAATTTCATTTTTTGTCCTTTTCAAAATTTTTTAATAAAATCTTTTTTCGACTATGAAATTATTTAGTTTTGAATTTTTTATTTGTAATTTTTTAACATTTTTCTTTTTTTTTTTTAATCTTTACCTTTTTTTCTTTTTTTCTTTTTTTTTTTTTTAAATCTTTTCCCTTTTTATAATCAATTTTATGACCTTTTTTAATTTTTTTTATTTGAAAAACTATTTTTATTCATTACTTTCTTAAATTTTTTTTTTTAAAGATTTGTAATGTTTTTTCTGGAGGTTCTTTTTTATGATTTTTTTAATTCTAGATATTACTTTTTTTACTATTTTTTCAATAAAAAAAAACAATTTAGTTTGAATTTTTACATAGTATCTTTTATTTTTATTTAAATCATTTTTCTTTCGTTTTTCTTTTGTTACACTTTCTTTCTTTATTTGTTTCTTTTGATTATTTTTTATCATTGTTTTTTTTTTTTTCAAAAAGTTTTATTCTGAATTTAAATTTTTCTTTTTATGTCTTTGTTTATTTTTCATTGTTTTTGGGTTTTTTTTTTTTCCTGTTTTTTGTTTTTTTTGTTGTTTCTTTTTAGGGATAAGTTTCTCTTCTGTATTTTAGTTTTTTTCTTTTTTCTTTTTTTTTTTTTTTTCATACACCTCCCTCTTACACCATTTTGAATCATTTGTTTGTTTGTTTGTTTGTTGTTTTAATGTTCCTTTTCGAAGTCTTTTGCTATTTGAACAATCGCCTATTTCTTCTTTCTTTAAAATTCAGTACAAAATAGTGTGTTGTGAAAACGTAGATGAAATAGAACTCAATAAACAAGTGGCTGCACTTGACTGAGAGGTTAAAGGTGAAACAGTGTCTTTTCTATTCGACAGAGCAAGAGACTTAATAACATTTGATATTATAGTTTGTTGTTGTTTTGCATTTGTCAAAGTTGAGAGTTAGATGAGTTCGGTATGAATCATAGGTTGAAAGCGACTTGGGTTATTAGTAATAAATGTAGAAACACACACACACACACACACATACTTCGCGCCATAAAAAGGACATCCCTAATATATTTTATAAAAGTTAATTTCTTCACAACCAGTCTTCATCATCATCAAGGCGTGACAACAGCACAGATTCTTTTGACTCTCTCTCCCTCGCTCTCTCTCTCTTTCTCGATATTTGTCCCTTCCACCCGTAGCTCTTGATAAGTCCTCTCAACTGCATCCAGTGTCCGCACACAGCTGATGAATGTAAGTCTTTGCCGGTCGCTCAAGTCTGGTATGTCCATTTACAGGAGTCGACAGGAGAACGTCGCTTATGAATTCGTTTTTACTTCTCCAACGGTGCTCAGCGTGTCTTCATCTTACTTGAATCGTCTGTAAGATAGGGAGAAAGTGGCCGTACAGCTGCTGTTATGTGAGGTGTTACTTCCAGGATTTGTTAAGAATTGCATGCATCATCTTTGTGTAGCTCCCATCTTGCTTTTCCTGCTGGTATTTCGTTAAGTCCAAGTGCAAGGGTGCAACTATGCAATACTACTGACACGGCAATAACTTGGAAGAACGACTCTGCTGCGTTGAAATTTTAAAATAAGAATATAGATATACAGAAGTCTAAAAATGAGTGCACCTATCTGTATGCAATTTTTATTTTTAGATACAGAGTTTCATTGAATGTCAGTGAGCGATTTTTTTTTCTTTCTGAAGGAATTAAATGACAAAACTCTGCTTTCATGTTAGACGCCATTTTTCTAAAATGGTGATTAACTGTTACAATTGATTAGAAGATATGAGGTATTTGCAGAAATATTGCATCATGAAATAGGATACACTATACTGGAAGCAACCGTCAGTCTTGCCCAGTCGGCCGAGGCTGTAGAATACACCGACTACTTCTTTGCAGAGGGAGTAAGACGCCCCCTCCCAACGAGTATTCTGGTTATAACACTAAACAATTTGATGGTGAGGTTCCAGAAATGCTGGAGCTTCGTGGAATGCGGAATACCCCTTCATTGCCATCGCTCCCAGGTCTACTCTAGCCCGGAGTGGTATCATCAGATAGGGTCCTATCTATGGGTCAAATAGAACTAAACTGTATACTTATACTAAACTGAATTGTTTGAAATAAAGTATTTGACATTGAAATTGCGTACTTATGCTAAACTGAACAGTTTGAAATAGAACAGTTTTTAAATAGAACTAAACTGTGTACTCATGCTAAACTGAATTGTTTGAAATAGAACTGTTTTAATTGAACTGTTTTGACATTTAATTGTTTGTAAACAAAAACTATACTTATACTAAACTGAATTGGTTGAAATTTAATTCGGCGTTAAATAACCCAAAAAGGGTTGATATGCCGTAAATCAAAACAACCAGCCAAGCTAGCAACCGTCAGTCGTGTGTGTGTGTGTGTGTGTGTGTGTGTGTGTGTGTTGTTACAGTCTAGCACGTTAGCCACTACGCCACAGGGATTTCTCCCGTATAGATGTGGCTACTTTTACACGGCCCTTCCGCTACAGACAGGATTTGATACAAAATCAATTTTTAAGGGGAATAAGCTTTTTAAGCGGAATATATATATATATATATATATATATATATATATATATATATATGTGTGTGTGTGTGTGTGTGTGTGTATATATATATGTTTGTGTGTGTGTATATATATATGTGTGTGTGTGTATGTGTGTGTATATATGTATGTGTATATATATATTTATATGTGTATATACGTGTCTATGTCCGTGTATATGTGTGTATGGGTGTGTATATATATATGTATGTAAATGTGTATACCTACGTGTGTATGTGTATATCTATGTGTGTATGCGTGTATATATATATGTATGTATGTATATATGTGTATGCATGTATAATGGTAGAACTGGTCGATTTTTTTTAAATAAAAAAACAGTTTGCGCCATTATTTACCCATAGCTACGGTTGGGATAAGTTTCTCTTCTGGATAGATAGGACCCTTTCAGGTTCTACCACTCCGGACCAGAGTTAACCTGGGAGCAATGGCACTGAAGAGGTACTCCGCATTCCTCAAAGCTATAGCATTACTGGAGTTTCACCATCAGATTGTTTAATGTTATATTCAAGACCCTCGTTGTTGGGGGAGTCTTAATCCTCTGCAGAGATGCTGTCGGTGTATTCTATAGCCCCAGCCGACTGGGCTTACAATTATTAGTATTAGATCGAAATACTTAGGAGGTGCCCGTGGTGTAATGGTACTATTTACCAACCCCTCCGCTCGGGCAGGATATGACACAAGGTCAATTTTTAAGCGGAGTTTAACAGGTTTCAATTCAGAGTTTTCCTTCTCCTAGACTAGTTGCCTAACCAAGGCTGAAGAACCTAGTCTGTCCTACTATTTACCCATAGCTGGAGGGAGAATAATTGGATTCATACCTTTCCCAAGGGTATTAGTGCTATGTGAAATGCAATCAGTCTCGTCCAGGATTTGAACTCGTATCGCTGTGTTCATTTCCTACGGCGATAACGACTACACCACGGGCCCGTGGAGGTGCCCGTGGTGTAATGGTTACCGTCCAAGGAAATGGACATGGCGACACGAGTTCAAATCCTGGCTGATTAATTGCATTTCACATAGCACAAATACCTTCGGGAAAGGTATGAATCCAATTATTCTCCCTCCGGTTATGGGTAAATAGTAGGGCAGACTAGGTTCTTCAGCTTTGGTTAGGCAAATAGTCTAGGAGAAGGAAAACTCTGAATTCAAACCTGTTAAACTTCGCTTAAAAATTGACCTTGTGTCACATCCTGCCCGAGCGGAGGGGTTGGTAAATATGATTAGATAGAAATACTTGAAATCCTTTAACGGTGTGCAAACAAATGATTGATATTACTAACAGTGAAAACAGATAATTAATATTAAATTAGATAGAAATATTTGATAGATATAATTGCAAATGTTTAATAAATGTTAAACCATGTAATTGTGTGCAAATAGAACTTTTAGTGTTGGATTGTTAATACTTGAAATCGTCTAAATGTGCGAACAAATGATTAATATTTGTTGTATAATTTGGTGATGTTTATCACAACTGTAAGTATTCGCCAATGGCCCGGGAGATCGGAGTTCAATCGCAGGTCGAGTCATACCAAAAACTCAAAAAATGGTACTTGAGGCCACCTTGCTAAAGACTCAACCTTACAAGGTAAGGATCAAGTGTAAAGTGGAGCAATCCAGGGAAAAGAGTAGTACTCTCCCCTACACCTCGGTGTAGTTGCTATTGAAAAGGGAGCCTTTGAGTCACCCTCGACTAAGGTCGCCAATTTATATTAAATAAATGTTATCTTCTAACTATTCACTTATAAATCATATATATATTATATATAACTGCGTAAACAGAATTTGGCATTAAATACCCTATAAGGGTTGATATGCTAT
>OY757935.1:30100883-30123383 GCA_963585895.1 Sepioteuthis lessoniana
TTGTGCCTCACTCACCCGTTCGGTGGGACGTGTGATAGATACCGTTAATATACTGATTAAGTAGTACACTTCTTGCAGTGGTTTACCTTCTTCACGCCGCTGGCGAGTATTGTATTTTGTTTAATGGTTTCGTTTCTTAGTTTAATGGCATATCAACTTTTGTAGGTTATTTAATGCCAAAGCTATTCTCCTAGAAGAACAGTAGTGGTACTATTTAACCCATAGCTGGGACGATAAGGGGGTTCATACCTTTCCCAAGGGTATTTGCCCGAAAGTGAACGTAATAGCGCGACTGGAGTAGGAACTCGCGTACTAGGATTCCGCAGTCCATCGCTTTAACCATTACACCACGAGGACACCCCCTCCATTTTGGTTATTTGTTAGGTTACAACAAAAACATTTTCCAAAAACGTAAATTTTAGAAGCAGAAATTATTAAATTCCTTGCCGATTTTGATTTTTAAGACCAAGATTTATTGATTTTAACGGCGCGTCAACCCGTTTAGGGTTATTTTTATTTAGCGGTTAGGGAATCGCGTTCATTGTACGTTCATAATAACATTTTTGTGTTGTTGTTGTTGGAGAGTTTTTATCTTTTCACGGTCCAATCGATTAAGAACAGATTTATTTATTCTATAGATGGGACCCTAACAGGTCCGATAACTCCGGATCAGAGTAGAAGTGGGAGTAATGGGAATTAAGTGGTACTCCACACTTATCCAAAGCTCCAGAACAGGAGTCTCACCATCAGATGCAGTCTAGCGTCGTACCCAGGATACTTCTTTTTTTTGGCGGGGGGGAGATTCTTATACTCTGTAGAATTTTTGTTTGGTTTGGTATCAACCATTGCAGGTTGTTTAAAGCCAAATCCTTTTTATACATATATATTAAATACATGATTTCTAAACACGTTTCGTTGAAAACATTTTTTTAACGAGCCTCAGATCATTCTTTCACACAGTTAAATGGTTTCACTTATTTCCATCTAATACAAATAATTCTATTGACTATTTATCATTTGTTTGAATACAGTTTGATGTTTTTCAGTATTTCTATGTATCACGAACAATTCAATTGAACATCAGTCATTTGTTTATACACAGTTAAATGACCAAACAATTCTATTTCAAACAATTCAGTTTAGCATAAGTCAACAAAGTTAAATGGTTCCAAGTACAGCTATGTATCACTAACAATTAAGCATCAGTGATTTGTTTACACACAGTTAAATGATCAAATACTCCTATTTCAAGCAATTCAGTTTAGCATAGTTCTACTTGACCCAGTTTGATTGATATTTGTGCCCTGACTTGGCAGAAACTTTTTAGTAGCTCTTCAATTTTCTTCTCGTATTTCGTACTCCTGTGGTTTCCCAGGAAATTTTTACTACTAACTTCAGTGACTGCCAAGCGGACAGTTCAGCTTCGCCTAGTGCTTCGTCCAACATAGAGTCCTTCTTCTGGAGTTAAGCACACTCAGTGGCTTCCTTGGCCATAGCCATCACAGAGTTCTTCATTACTCCTAACTTGATATTAAGAGTGGAAGAAGTGTTTTATTCGATTTAATGAGAGGGCGAGACTGAACGTTAGGCGAACCGGGCTTAAACCCTTGTGTAAAAGGGACAATCTTGTCTGTCATAATGTTAGCCGTCAACCCGGCTGACCCAGGTGCGACTACTCCGGACTAGTGTGGATCTTGGAGCGATGGGAATGAAGGAGTACTCCACATACCCCAAAGCTCCAACCTTATTGGAGCCTCACCATGAAATTGTTTAGAGTCATTACCAGGACACTCTTTGGGGGGAGTCTAACACTTTTGCAAAGATGCAGTCAGTGTATTCTGGACCAGCAACTGCAGCGGGTACGTTCAGCGTATTCTAAGCTCTACCGTGAAAGTAAGGGAGCTTCAAAAATTAAATGAAAAATTGTGGATGCAGAATTTATGTATATTTTAAATTGTCTTTTTTAAAAGTGATCAACATATTTTAAGATTTTTTTTTTTTGCATTCAATGGTAACTAATTCGTCTGGAGAGAGGAACTTCTCTAAGATTAAACATCTCCAAAAAGGTACAAATCAAAAAATAACATTAGACGGTCGAAACAGACTAGGTCCCTTGTATATTGCTAACGATGTTTATTTTTTCTAAACTTAGCGTTGCCATGGCACAAGGCCAGAAACGTAGGGCACTTGAACTTACAATGGTCTTCTGCGTTCCTAACAATTCAGTAATTTACAAAGCTTTTTTTTGCTCGGATATAGCACAAGATCATATGAATGGGGCACCAGAGATACGAACTCATCCGGGTAGGTTTGCTAGTGTTGCTTACAAACTATTATCCTACCCGAGGTGCCCTAATAATTTACAAAGCATTTTGCTTAAATATGGCAAAAGGACATATGAATGGGTCACGCAATGAGACTCGAACTCATTCGTGAAGGTTTGCTAGTTTAGCCTGCTAACCATTACACCAGCTGAGGTACCCTCTTCCCGAAAATTTATGTTTTTTATTTATTCATTTATTTATTTGAGAAATTTGTTTCAAGGAAATAACGCTGTGTAAATATTTGAATTTTAATTGTGGAAAAAAATTGAATTTTTCTATTGCTCTTTTTCCATTTTTTGAAAATATTTCTTGAGGCCTAAACAATTTCTGTAGCCGAGGGTTCTATAAAATCTTAATTCTGTCCCTTAAACCTTGTGTATATATATTCAAATCTGTTTGTCTTACACATGTGATGCTGCTGGCATATCATTTGCATATTTGTAAATATTTGCAATGCTGAACATTGATTTAATTTCTGCTTATTTATGTATTTACCCCCCCTCCACAAACAAGAAGTGACAAAAGATTAGGTTTTAAGCGGAGTTTAATTGGTTTGAATTCAGAGTTTTCTTTTTTCTAGACTGGTTGCCATATCAATATTAAAGTCTGTCCTACTAATCGGAGGAAGATTAGTTAGATTCATCCCTTTCCCGTGGGTACTAACACAATGTAAACAGTCTCATCCAGGATTCGAAATTGTTTCACTATATTATTCTCCTACGATGATAACCATTACACCACGGGTATCCTATCTTCTTCCTTATTGTTTCAGTTCAGCGTAGTTTTATCAAAATTTTAATAATTTATTTTTATTTGCTTTTATTTACATACATGAATTTATATTCCCACCCAACCTTTTTTTTTCAAATGTGAAAATGTTTCATACATCAATCATGGCTTCCAAAGAATAGTGATGTTGAAATATTTTCATTTTTATTTTTTCCTTTTTGAAAATAACCACATTTAAGCATGAGAAGAAAATTTAGTTGTTCTCAATCTTTTAAAATTAAATAGCCCTACCCCTTCTTCTGAATCTCGACCTTTGAAAGTTGCAGTTAAAATTTACCATTTTATTTATCTAAATTTTTTAGATGAAACTTGATAATCATTATTACTTAAAATATTCGAACTATCAACCTCATATTTATTGTTATAATCACAACATTTCGAACGATATGTCCTCCGACCTTCTTCGGGTGTTTCAAGTCGAACTCTGGAGTCTATAGAGAACCCTTTAATTGAATCACCGGGGTAGACTATTCCAATCCTGTTTATAAGCGTTAAGTATTCTTTGTTAGTTTTACTTGTTGATTGAACCTGCAATATCGAGATAATTATGACTCAGAAGCACCTTTATAAGCCTTACCCACTGAGCCATGTGTCCTCGCCGAATATTGGTCTTAATTTTTTAACAAATGATAATTCACTTGACCTTTAAAAAGTAACAAGGGGCGTCTTTTTATACTCTTACTAATGAGATTAAAAAAAACGTTAAAATTACCGTATATTTGCGACGAATAAATCGATGTTTTTAGCCTAAAAAAAATTCTGTACAAAACTTGGTGTCGACAAACACATCGAGGTTAAAAATCCATACCTTTCTTGCTGGTTGACCACTCGGTGGTATAGATTTAGATTTTAGCCCAGACGTATAAATCGGCCGCTAGTTTTGTAGAGATTTTCACTGGTTTAAAAGGTCGACTTAAACGGTGCTCGAGGTGTAATGGTTATCGTAGGAAATAGATATGGCGAAACGAGTTCAAATCCTGGATGAGACTGCTGACATTTTCACATATCGCTAATACTCTTGGCAAAAGTATAAATCCAACTATTCTCATCATATGTAAATAATTGGGCCGACTCACTCTTTAACATTGGTATGGAAACCGGTGTAGGAGAAAAAACTCTGAATTTAAACCAATTAAACTCCGCGTGAAAAAATGGACTTTATGTTGCATCCTGCTCGTGTGAAGGAGTTGGTAAGTACATATACATGCTGAAATTTACTCTAATATCGATATCGGGTAATTTTCGATAACCATACGTAAAGCTATAATATCGAAACAAAAGTTATATTGTCATCTTTTGATTTTACTATTAGTACAGAGCAGGACGGTTTAATTCAAAGGAACCACAGAAATGAGATGGTAAAACCTTTTCCTGTTTTCGTTTTAGATATATTCCATAAAAATATTAATTTGAACTTACAGCTTCGTTTCTAAGAAATGTCAGAAAAATAATTAAAGTTGTTCTAAAATTGCTTCTAACCTGATAGACCAGTCGGCTGGGGCTGTAGAATACAACAACTGCATCTCTGCAGAGGGGTAAGACTCTCTCAACGAATGTCCTGGATATGACTTTAAACATCTAATGGTAAGGCTCTAGTAATGCTGAAGCTTTGGGGAATGCGGAGTACCCATTCATTACCATCGCTCCCAGGTCCACTCTGTCCCGGAGAGGTAACACTTGATATTCAGTAGTCCATCGCTTTAACCATTACACCAAAGCAAACCAAACCAAACTAAATCAAATCTAACTTGATTCTGATTCTTCACCTTTTTTACTAAGCTGATCAGTGATTGTTATCGGGATATAGTTGGATTATCATTCAAATAAACCGTTAAGATATTTTTCATTTTATTTAATCTTTTTTAAGTAACTATATTTAAGATGAACATTTAGCTATTCCCTGTGGTGAGGTTTAGAATATGCTTATTGTAAAAAGCTCCCACCTCGTAATTAAAAGTGGGGTCCTGGGTATGTTACAAAGATGTATCTGATGGTGAGGTTCCACTTCTTGAGATCTGTGGCTTATAGAGTACCCCTTCATTGCCATTACTCCCTGTTTCACTCTGACCCTGAGTAGAAGTCCCTATTCAAGTATCATCTGTGGGTAAAAGAGATATGTTGAATAATTAACTGTATGCGATGGGACTGTGTGCAAAAAAAAAAAATGCGGCAGGAAAATTATAGACTCTCTTATCCCCCAGGGTGAAATACTGCTTCCTTGCTATTACTCCCAGTTCCACTCTGACCCCGCATTGTAGTACCTCTTAAAGTCCTAACAATATGTCCAATAGATCTATTTGAAAAAAAAAAAAAGTATCTTAGTGGACAATGTGCAAAAAAAAAAAGATAAAACTTAAAATGACTACAGAAAAAATGTTTATATAAACACACAAGGAAAATGATTCCCTCACCTCAAGGTATAAAATAACCCAAGACGTGTTGATATGTCATTAAAACCACTACCCTGTGGGGACTCTCTCTCTCTCTCTCTCTCTCTCTCTCTCTCTCTCTCTCTCTCTTGCCATTTATAAATATAAGCATAATAATATTATAAAAGTATTAAAATAAAAATAAAATATATTAGTATGAAAATATAATAGACCGAACATCACATTTAATTTTAGAATTAAATCTATATGATCTTAAAAGAGTATTTACCTTAATTACTGCTGCAGATAAATACTACTGCAGTCTGGCTTCTTTAGTCTTGGTTAGACTTAAGTCTTCTCTTAGACGGGTTACCTCCCTACTTTACCTACTTAAAGTAAGTAAAGTTGGCGACCATAGTCGAGGGTAACCCGAAGGCTCCCTTTTCGATAGCTACTACACCAATGTGTAGGGGAGGGCGCTACTCCTTCCCTGGATTGCTCTACTTTACCCTTGATCCGTACCTAATAATGCTGAGTGTTAAGCAAGGAGGCATCAAGTACCATTTTTTGAGTCTTTGGTATGACTCGACCTGGGATTGAACCCAGGTCTCCCGGGCCATTGGCGAACACTCTAACCCCTAGGCCAAAGCAAAGGAAAACTCTGAATTCAAGCCAATTTTACTCCGTTCAAAAATTGACCTTGTGTCATATCCTGCTCGTAGGGGATAAGGTAAAAAAATTCGAGTTTATATATATATATATATATATATATATATATATATATATATATATATATAGGTTGATTGGAAAGTAATTCCCTCGTTCGTGTTAAAATCTTATACATGTTTACACCGATTGCATCTCTGCAGAAGGGTAAGACTCTTCCAACGAGTGTCCTGGATATGACATTAAATATCTGATGGTAAGACTCTAGTAATGCTAGAGCGTTGGGAAGTACGAAGTACCCCTTCATTACCATCACTCCCAGATCCACTCTGACCCGCAGTGATAGCACCTGATAGGGTCCTAAGTATGGGTCAAATAGAACTGTTTGACATTTAAACTGAGTGCAAACAAATGACTGATGACATACTGAATTGTTTGAAATAGAACTGTTTGATCATTTAACTGTGAGTAAACTAATGAATGATGCCTAATTGAATTGTTAGGGATGCATAGCAATACTTGGAACCATTTAACTCTGTTGACTTATGCTAAACTGAATTGTTTGAAATAGAACTGTCTGATCATTTTACTGTGTGTATCTACAAAATGTTAAGAAAACATATATTTAATATATATGTAAAAATAGGATTTGGCATTAAATAAACAACTCTTAGAAATAGATCTGTTTTTGACATTTGAACTGTGTACTTATACTAAACTGAATTGTTAGAAATAGAACTGTTTATATGTATAAAATGGATTTGGCATTAAATAACCTCTAACGGTTGATATGCCATAAAACGAAACGAAACGAAACCAATCTAAAATCACAAATAATTTCTGTAACGAAAGATTTTATCTTTATAAAGGATCTTGATTCTCACTAAGAGCTCCATACTTGCGACTTTAGGCAGATCGAAATCACTACACAGTACGAATGATTTGTTAGACAAACCATTTTTGGAGGAGTTCTCAAGGTACAGTGGCTAACGTCCTGGGCTGCAATATCATAGTGAGCGAGTTCGAACTCCAGCTGCACTATTGCATTCTCTTTCGGACTTATCCTCTTGGGAAAGGTGTGAACACCTTAACCCCTCCCCACTGACTATTAGTTAAATACTACCAGTACTGTTCTTTAACAAGAAACTAAATCAAAGCAACAACCATTATTTCTCGACGAGACATTGACTCAATCTGGTTCAAGGCCATGAGTTGAGTGATAGAACACGTGATACACAAGTAATGGTCTGCTAAACTGTTTCAATGACCATTAATTCTTTGCAAGGAACTAATCGATATTTTTAGGCTAAGGTTAGTCTGACACAAAACCTTGAGTGTTTCTTCTTTGTTTAGTGGCATAACAACCTTCGTGGGTTATTTCATGTCATCCTTGTTAAATAATAGCAGTCGTACTATTTAACCCGTAGCTAGAGTGAATTGAAGGGGTTCGTACATTTCCCAAGGGTATTAATCCAAAAATGAATGCAGTAGAGCGACTGGAGTTTGAACTCGCTTACTACGATGTAGCAGTCCAGCACGTTAGCCAATACGCCACAGGGACTCTCTCCACCTTTAGTGTGTGACACCCAGGGAGAACCGATCAGAAAACATAGTCTTAATGGTCTGCAATAGTAACTAGTTAAACATTGTCTCACGGCAGGGAAAACCGAAGGTATTTTTATGTAACTTAGAGAAAAGAATTTTTTTCTTTTCTTTAGTTATAAGCAATCTTAAGAAACATTTTTTCCAATGCGATAATCTTGTCGAATTTTTAATACGCAAAGCAGACGATGTGCAAAACTTGACATTAACGTTTATTTTTAACAAGTTCACAGAGTGCAATGTCATTAATAAGATGAACGAAAGTTGTGACCGAAAAAAGAAAAAAAATAAATTGAAAGGTATTGTTGGTGTAATGTGGGAAAAGGCAGAAACAGACTTTCTTGTGGGAGAGTACCTTTCAATTGATTACATGAAAAAAAAAAAAAAAAATTAAAATTCTCTCTCTTTCTCTCCCACCATATCCTTCCCCCCCTCTCTCTCTCTCTCTCTCTTTCTCTCTCTAATCTACCTACCTATATATATATATATATATATATATATACAGGGTGATTGAAAAGTTATTCCCTCTTTAAAAATTCATATATTGCTTAATTATAATTTTTATAAGAAATTGAATTATTTGTATTTTAAAATAGGCAGTTACTTTCCAATCACCTTATATATATGTTTATCTTCTTCATCATCATGATGGAGTCAAGCTGACAGCATGGGGTTCCTTGATTCTCTCTCACTATACGTCCCTGTCATCTATCACTCCTGGCAGGGCTTCTCGGCTTAATCTTGTGTCCGAACAAAGCTGATATATATATATTTACTAGGAAACTAAAACTGGTATACATATGTTGGGGTCAATGAGAAAATGTCGCTTATGAGTTCATCCCGATGCTTCAAGCAGTGCTCCGCATGTCTTGTTCGTCTTATTTGAATAGCTTGTGAGATGGGAAGCAAGTAGCTGTCAGCTCCTGTTTTGTGGGGTGTTGCTTTTAATGTTTGCTCAAGACAGCGAGCAGCATTCTTGTGTTGTTCCCGTCTAGCATTTTCTGCATGCGTTTTGTTAGTTTTCATGCGGTGCATCCATATAGTAGTGTGGACACTGCTACAGTTTGGAAGGAATCTCGTTTGATTTTATTCGATAAATCAGATTTCCATATGATTGATAAAGTGTCAATAGCATTCTGCACCTTCGCTTGGCATATGTTGACATCATTTTCAGTCGATGAGATATCGGTGCCGAGGTATGCGGATTATTCTCCTAATTTTAGAGGCTTGTCTTTTAGGGTGGTGATGGCTCCTTTTTTTATTTAAAGCGCATACTCTCTCTTTTATTTGGATTAACGAAAAGAGGTACCCGTGGTGTAATGGTTATCGTCGTAGGAAATGGACACGGCGACACGAGTTCAAATCCTGGACGAGACTAATTGCATTTCACATAGCACTAATTCCCTTGGGAAAAGTATGAATCCAATTATTCTCCTTCCAGGTAAATAGTAGGACACACTAGGTTCTTCAGCCTTGGTGAGGCAACTAGTCTAGGAGAAGGAAAACTCTGAATTCAAACCTGTTAAACTCCGCTTAAAAACTGACCTTGTGTCATATCCTGCCCGAGCGGTGGGGTTGGTAAATATGATTAACGTAAAGACCAGTGCCTCCTGCAGCTTGTTCTAGGCTATGCAATAGGGGTTCTGCTTGGGCTGGTGTATTTACGAGAAGAACGTTGTTGTCTACGTACTCTGCATCTGTTACTATTTCTGCAAAATATCGCCCGCTTCTTACTTTTTTTTTAAAATTTGAAACCATTTTTTATTAGATCTATTAACGTCAAAGTGCGTTGTCTAGGCAAACAAATATGGTTCTAATGTAGCTCCTTGCAAGACTCCAGAGATAATATCGAAGAAGTCTGTGTCTCCATCAGGTGAGCGAGCCACAGCTTTCATGTTTTTGTAAAACATCGTTATAGCGATAACAGTTCCTCTGGGAAGACCATATGCTTGTAGTATTTGCTCCAACTTCCCTCTGGATAGAATCAAATGTCTTGAAGAAGACTACGTAAATTAGTGTGGCCTCGATATTCTTTGCACGTAGTCCTTCTATCATTCAACGGATTGTCAGAATCTGTGGGATTGTGAAACGATTTCTTCGTAAGCCGTTTTGTTTTTTTCTTAGAATTATCTTGATTTCGGATTGGATACGATTGTGAACTAGTTCATCATAAACCTTTTCAGTTGTAGCAGGTAGAGATATGCCTTTGTAGTTCTTTGAGATTCCGAGGTCACCTTTCTTGGGGAAGGGAAGAATGCAAACTTTTGTCAATTTCTCTATTGTGTTTTGTTTATAGACAGCGTTGTATAATCGGAAAAGTATGTTATAAACATTTTTTATCATCCAAATTTCAGGAGGTATTTTGTCAAAATCAGCAGATTTTAGTTTTTTTTAATTTTTTTTAATACTGTGTCAAGTTCTTCCTCCATAAACTATCCTAGTCTGATGTCTAGTTGGCTGTTAAAAATCTTTTAGATTTTGAGGATTTCTAAGCAGAGTCTGGTAGTGTTCTTCCCACTTCAGATTTTTTTTTTTGGCAGCTTTTAGTTTTGCTCTGGGTGTTGTCATTCTTCCAGTCTCTTCACTAGTTATCTACCATGTTATTGATGGTTGTCTATCTACTGAATTTCTAATTTTATCAATTTTGTCTTGAATGTACACTAATTGTTCGTTTTAGTGTGATGATGGGTAGTTCTTTCTGCATGTTAGGTTTCTTTTATTGAGTTAGGATGTTTTTCAGTTATCTCATTTTTTTCCCTAAGTAATGGTGACTTCAATGGAAGTCTACATTTGACTCTTGGTTTAGTTGGCATGCACTCTGTTGCTGCTTTCACATGAGCAATGACGAATTTTTTATATTCATCATTCGGAGTATGTCGTTCAGATATATCCTAAAGAATATCGAATTTGTTTCTTTCAGCAACCAAATATCTCTATTGGTAAGTAGAAACTTGTGGTTTTGACTGTTTCTTTCCGAAGTTGGGTCTACGGTGAGCTTCATCAGATGCTGTGAGGAAGAGCCTCACTGATCAAGGTTCAGAATCAAAAAGGTCAGAAAGGAACTACTGCTATTCAACTTTAAGGGTGGTGTCTATTAACGAGAAAATAAAAAAACAGCTAGCGAAAGCCTACCATGTCTTTAATCAAAACGTAAATCCAAACCGCATCGCTCTTCAGGCGGGTAAACAGGGGCGTGTTTTGCTGAGGTTGGAGCTCTGACTTCAGTGTTCGAAAAATCAGTTACTGAGTCAAAATCCAACTTAATTAGATGCAAAACATTATTAACATAGCGACATTTAACATTAGGATTTAAAACCCAATAAACCAACACCCCGAGCTTACAGTATCTGCTGCTGAGCACAATATAGACATCATTTTCGTGTAAAAACACAGACATTACCGTAGTGAACAAGACTGAAAATACAGTAATACCGGTAGATATTTGTTTCGGCCTCTCCATGGAAAAAACTGCGTCAATGCCGTCATTGAAAGCATAAGAATTTTTCCCAACCTTTGCGCTTGGAAATCAGTAAAGGGCATTGAAACAACCCAATTGAGGATTATGTGTTATATTCAATGGCAACACCTGCTTAATGATTATCTCTTGCTACAGTCCCACCAATACCAGTAATGAAATAGGTATCCTCAACTTCAACAACAGGCTATCTTACCTTGCTCGACACATCCCCAAACATAACGTACCAATCATTGGTGGAGACATGAATGCTCAAATATGCAAAAAGGAAAATAATGAATTTGACGGACAGAACCTGCCAAACAGAAATGGTGAATATCTAACAGATTTTTCACTCGAGAAAAGTCTTCCTTGTTTAAACACTAAATTCCCCTCAAAAAGGGAAAACTATGGACTTAAACCTACGCAAATAATGCTAAAGCACAGAGAGATTACATACTCATGAATAAGAAATGGATTAAGAGCGTTTTGAACTACGAGGCGGACTCCTCTTTTAGGGGTACGCCCCCGGCTTTTTAGCTGGGCCGTCTGGCATTCGTGCCGGATGGGTGCTCGAAACCAAGAGCAGACTCGGGGCCGAATAGGCCCCCATTTCGGCTGGGCAACCTTCGGGTGGGCGAGCTGCACTTTTGTCCCCTTTGTACGGCACTAGACCAAGCGTCTAGTTTAAGCCGTAAACTGGCATACGTGCCCGGACCCACATTTGGGTTCGTGAAACTGCTTGCCTCATCAGGCTCACATTGCACTAAGTGAGCCGATGAGCAGCACTGACAAGCAGGGTTCGAGTCTAGGCTCGTTCCCGACCTTCCCCTCCCCTTTATCCCCACTTTAATCGGCCTTCGGGCTTTTGACCTTGTGTCAAGTCGTGTCTGGTGGGAGGCAGCGACAAATATAGGCGGACTCCTCTTTTGAAGGGGTGTCTTCTGATCACAGAATCGTCGCGGAAAAGATACACCAGATTCAACGAAATGTGTATATATATATATATATATATATATATATATATATATATTTGAACAAATTATTGGTACATATATATATATATATATATATATATATATGGTATATGTATATATACGTATGGTATAATATATATATAAACCAACATACATTCATATTCTAAGTACCTTTAAAACTGATTGCGTTCAAAGTTTTCTCTCCATTTGTCTCTTCCTCTATCTATCTATCTATCTATCTGTGTGTGTGTGTGTGTGTGAGTGCTTTTACACAATCCCTATCCATGAGTAGGATGCGACGCAATGTGAACTTTTAAGTAGAATTTAACTGATTTAGATTCTCCTTCTCCTTGACCGGTGGCCATACCAAGGCTAAAAAACCCATTCAACCCAGCTATTTACCCAAGAATAATTGGATTCATACCTTTCCTAATCGTATTAGCGCCATATGAAATGTTAACGCCTTCGTTTAGAATTTGAAATCAATTCGCCCTGTCCATTTCCTACGATGGTAACTATTTCGATCATGCCAAGAATGAAAAAATAAAACTCTTATTTCCATTTCAGACCTTAGGCATACAAACACCGAAAATACCTACATCGTAGTAGCTTTCTTGCTGGACTGCGATATCGTTGTATGCGAGTTCGAACTTCAGTCTCTACATTACGATTACATTTGGATTGTTATTTCAGGGAAAGATAAAAACTTTCTTATCTCCTCAGCGATAAAGAATACTACAACTGTTCTTCAGAGTGTTTCAAAATATATGTAACCCATCAATATGATAATGGTTTATTACTGAGAAAAGCCGAGTAGCGGTCATTTGGAACATGTCCTATAAAAAATTCATCCTATGAGCTAGAGACATCAAATCAATGTTTATTGAATTGTAAGTATATCAGCTTCCAGGACATGCAATCTTTTTTGAGTTTCTTATATCAGTAAAAAAATCAGTATCATATCAATCGGTTGAATCATTTTGTCTCCAAATAAGTTTTGAGGCAAAATAATTTTCTTCTCTTGTCTTGTGATTGAGGATTAAGTTTTTATAGTATTCTATTTTCAAATCCGAAACAAAAAAAGGACACAACATTATTATTAGTACAGTTATTAGCAGTCCCATAGGTCCCATGTATATTGAAACACCCTATAGAACCATGTACGAGGTGCCTTCAATAAGTTTCCAGACTTTTTTGTACGGGCATTTAAAATTGTCGTAGACTCTTGAAAATTCAATGTTATTGCTATACATCTTATGTGATGACTGACCAATTTTTATGATTTCAGGTTCAAATGAACAGCTACAGCAGCAATTGGAATACACTCTACTAAAGCCTGATTGTCACAGCTGGTGAATTTCAAAAATGACAACTGACACTTTAGAAGAATGATATGCAATAAAATTGTGTTTTAAACTTGGAAAAAATGCCACAGAAATCTATGGAATGCTTCAGACTGCTTTTCGACCATCTTGCATGAATGGAACATCAGTTTTTGAGTGGCATAAGAGATTCAAGGAAGGCAGGTAGTCTGTGAGGGATGATGACAGGTGTTGGAGGAGTAAGGAAGTCAGAACACCAGAGTTGATTGGCCAAATAAAGAATTCCATGGATAAGGACCGACGTGTGTCTATAGAGACAATAAGTGCACAGTTTGATGTCAGTGTGGGAACTGTACACACAATTATTCGCGAGGAACTGAAGATGCGGAAGATTTGCGCAAAGTTTGTTCCAAGAGTTCTGAGAGAAGATCAGAAAAAAAGACATTGTCATGACAGCAGCGAGAGGGTCGAGCTGATCAATTCAGATCCTCGAGTTCTTGATGCTGTGGTGACCTGCGATGAAAGCTGGATCTACTGCTATGACCCAGAGACCAAGAGACAGAGTTCCCAGTGGAAGCATACTGGCTATCCCAGACCTAAGAAGGCCAGACAGAGCAAATCCACCTACAAACTTTTTTTTGACAGCACTGGCATGATCTATTTAGCAAAATGCACTGGGTTCCGACTGAACAGGCAATCAACAAGGAATACTATGCTGAGGTTTTAAGGAAGTTCAGGAAGTGATTCCGTCGGAAGAGGTCAGCACTCTTCAAACCGGGTCAGTAGCATTTCGACCTGGACAATGCACCAGTCCACGACTCCATCCTTGTGACAGACTATTTAACCAAGATGGGCATCAAGACAGTTCCTCAGCCTCCCCATTGTCCAGATCTAGCTCCTTGTGACTTTTGGTCATTCCCTTAGCTCAAGGAAAAACTTAGAGACTGTCGTTATGAGACAATTGAGGAGATGAAAGAGGCTGTGACGAAGGTCATTGACACGCTTACACAAAAGGACTTCCATGGGGGCCTTCCAGAAGTTGTTGGAACGGTACAAGTGCATTGCAGCCGGAGGAGACTACTTCGAAGGGACTAGAGTTTCCTATGTGTACTATCAATAAAAGTGCCCATACGAAAAAAGTTTGGAAACTTATTTAATGAGCCTTGTATATTGAGACACCCTATATATTAGCAGTTACATGGGTTCCATGTATATTGAGACACCCTATAAGAGGATGGCTTAGGGATTAAATAACCCATAATATGCCATTAAACCAACAAATGAATAAACCAAACCAAATGTTCCATCCTCATAGAATCTACATAATGTTGAATGGAAATTAATTGTCTATGTATGTGTGGTTGTTTGTTGATGCTTCAGTATGGATGGCCTATTTTTCAAATTTTCTTATTATGTAGAAGACTAAAACAGTAACATCCACTGCAAATAGATCACCTTCATTAAAGCTTTATGAAGGTAAAACAATTTTTTGGCTTTCTTACAAAAGTTCTGCACAAAATTATTGCTTGTGTAAGTAGTACTCCAACGTACTCATTATGAACACACACACACACACACAGAGCCGAAAAGTTCATAAGCAGACCAAGATAATCTCATTGAATGTAACAAATGATAGCAATAGTTGAAACCATTTAATTGTGTGCTGACAAATTAGCTTAGCTTTTATAAAAATGTTATCTACAAACTATTCGTTTTCAAATCATAAATATATATATATATATATATATATATATATATATATATATGTTTGATTAAATAATATAGACACATTTGGTTTATATAGTTTTATTCAGATCCTTTCAAGTTTCCTGATAAATGTCTTGGTTTTAGACTGGAATTGATGAATGAATTTACCAAAATTGTCCCAAGCGCTTTCGAACCTTTCATAGGCCATCATCAGGGGTTGTTTTTTAAGAGCTCGGGACAATTTTGCTAAATTCATCCACCTATTCCAACCTGAAACCAAGACACTTATCAGAAAACTTGAAAGGGTTTTGATAAAACTATCTCGACAAAATGTATCTTTATTATTTAATCAAACATCCATAAATGAAAGACTGCTGCCCAACTACACACACTCACACACATATATATATGTATGTCATTGAATAACCTAACCTACAAGGTATGATATACCATAAAGTTCAACCGACTAACCAACCAGCCTCATGAAATGTGACCAAATAAAGTTTATTTTTCAATATAGTCTCCCTCGCGGTCCACACACTTCCTCCATTGATATTGCAGTGCTTGGATCTCATTGGTCAAAAAAGTCATCAACAGTAGGTATGACGTCATAATATAAACTTTCCAGCCAATGAACTACGCTTCTTGCTCTTCCCCCGTTTCTAGTCTTCTATAAATCACTTCAGTTGTTTTTAATGAAACCGAATGTAGAGGTAATTTCTTTTGCGGTTAATGGCAACATTCCAAAACGGGTGAATCTCTGTGCTGTGGTGGCTAACGTGCTGCTTTTCGGTCACGAAGTAAGCGACTTCAAACTCCAGTCCTTCTATTACGTTCACTTAATATTAATCCCCTGATCACCTCAGCTATATTCTACAAATATGACTTTCGCATTAAATAACCCACGAAGATTGTTAATCAGTTTGACAAAGAAGCCTTAACTAAACATTCTAAAACAAATAGATTTTATATTACTCCCTTTTTTTTATAACTTATTTTTGCTTGTAAAAATTACCTGCCATACTTTTTCGAGGGAAATGTAACAAATGTCCGTGTTTTCTTTAAATGAAAGTCAGTTTCTTATTTTTATATCTATTTATTTTCAATTAACTTAAAAATTGATAATTGAATATTAGCAATTAAATATTAACAATTAATAATTAATAATTAATTCTTTTTAGTTTATTCAATGTTTGCTAATTCTTAAAGTGCATCCCTTTTATGCAATTTTCTGAGTTAATTTTTTTAAAGTAATTTTTCTAATGCCATAGTAAACTAATTTGGTTTCTTTTAATGGCATATCAGTCTTATTTAATATCAAAGCTATCCTTGATGGTTGGTTGGTTGGTTGGTTGGATTTCATGGCATACCAACCTTTGTAGATTATTTAATGCCAAATTCATTGTTATACAGAAAATCAGTTCTATTTCGAGCAATTCAGTTTAGCCTAAGTACGGAGTTTAAATATCAAAACAGCTCTATTTCAAGTAATTTAGTTTAGCATAAGTACACAGGTTAGTTCTATTTAATTCATAGATAGGGCCCTATCAAATGCTACCACTCCGGGCCTGAGCAGACCTGAGAGCGATGGCAGTGAAGATATACTCTGCATTCCCCAAAGCTCCAGCATCACTGGAACCTCACCATCTGATTATTTAGTGTCATATCTAGGACACACAACACCCCAACAGTAAACAAAAGTTATTGTAAAAATTACCTGTCATACTAACTGACTCGGTAGTTTTCGAAAAAAAAACAAACAACGTATTTATGTATATTTTATGTTTTAATTAAACCAACTTCCCGTGGTGTAATGGTTACCGTCGTAGGAAATGGACACGGCAACATGAGTTCAAATCCTGGACGAGACTAATTGCATTTCACATAGCACTAATACCCTTGGGAAAGGTATGAATCCAATTATTCTCCCTCCAACTATGGGTAAATAGTTGGGCAGACTGGGTTCTTCAGCCTTAGTGAGGCAACTAGTCTAGGAGAAGGAAAACTCTGAATTCAAACCTGTTAAACTTCGCTTAAAAATTGACCTTGTGTCACATCCTACCCTAGCGGAGGGGTTGGGTAAATATGATTAAACCAACTTCTTCAAAGAGAGAAAAGAATAATTTCAAAAAATTAATTTTATGCAAAAAATTTTTTTTTCAGAAACAGAAAAACCTTAAAATAAAATAAGGTAATCTTAGAATAATTTTTCTTGAAAGGTTGCCATCTATGTCTAATTGGGGGATCATATATTCTTTTTATTTGTTGGATGGTTCATCTCGTTTTTCCTGACTCATTCGGCTGCATCGCTGCTGACCCCCATTCCTACCTAACGTGTGTCCTAGGTATGATTCTAAACTATCAGATAGAGAAGCTTTAGTCCTGGAGTTTGGGAGCATGTAGAGTACTCTTTCATTGCCATTACTCCCCGGTTGACTCTGGCCCAGAGTAGTAGTACCTGTTAGGTATAAAATAGGACTGTTTAATCATTTATTATATTTGAAACCATTTAACTGTGAGCAAATAAATGTTTGATGCAGGACACTGCTGAAAAAGCAGGGACGAGCTCATAAGTGATGTACTCCTATGGACCCCCACATATAGCCGGGCAAAAGCAGGACGACCAGCACGAACATACATTCAGCAGCTATGTGAGGATACGGGATGTAGCCCTGAAGGCCTGCCAGAGGCGATAAACGATAGGGAGAAGTGAAGAGAGAGGGTGAGGGATATCCGTGCTGGCGGCATGACATAATTATTATTATTATTATTATTATTATTATTAGATTGCAATATTTAAAACTATTTAAGTGTGTACAAATAGAACTATTTGTGTTAGATAGCAATAGTTGAAACCCCTTAGCTGTGTGCAAACAAATGTCCGATATTAAATAGAATTATTTGTATTTGATAGAAATACTTGAAACTATTTAAGTGTGTACAAATAGAATTATTTGTATTTGATAGCAATACTTGAAACCATTTAACAGTGTTCAAACAAATGTTTGATATTAAATCGAATTATTAGTATTAGATAGAAATACTTGAAACTATTTAAGTGTGTACAAATAGAACTATTTGTGTTTGATAGCAATACTTGAAAATATTTAGCTGTGTGCAAACAAATATTCGCTATTAAATAGAATTATTTGTATTAGATAGAAATACTTGAAACTATTTAAGTGAGTGCAAATAGAACTATTTGTGTGTGATAGTAATACTTGAAACCGTTTAACCGTATTCAAACAAATGTTTGATATTAAATCGAATTATTTGTATTAGATAGCAATACTTGAAACTATTTAAGTGTGTACGAATAGAACTAGATATTAATGCTTTAAACTACTTAAGTGTGCACAAATAGAACTAGATAGCAATACCTGAAGCAATTTAAATGAGTGAAAACAAATGGGCTTCTTTACTGACTGCTGCGCCCGAGACTTTTTCTTTACCGGATAGTCAGTGTGCTTCTTCTCCATAGATGCTCTTTTCAATTCATGCTCGTTATGACAAACTCGTATTTTTATATACATAAACACATACTTACATGTATATATACATATATATATATATATATATATATATATATATATATATATATATATATATATATCTTTTGAGCCAAATATGCTTTTTTCCAACACATCACACATTCTTCTGTAAATTTCATATGGTTTTTGTTTCCTAGCAGCCAAAACTTTTACCACAGACCTCTCTGTTCAAGCCTGGAGCACTCTGTTAGATTTGGCGCCATTTTGAATAGCCCCAAAGCATATTTTTTTTAGATCAAAATGATTTTTGCTATAGACCAATTCTAAACATTGTTGAGTTTACGTTTATGAAAAAATGTTTTTCTTTTTTCATTCTGATTCCCCTTATTTAGATAAACTGAAGCACACTCCACCCAAAACTTAACTTGGGTTTCTCAAAAGAAAAACCAAGTACATTCACTACAGATATATATATAAAGGCCAGTTGAAGATACCTGGACACTAGACAACAATTTTCCTTCAACAAATAGATATGCTAAGGGACCAGTGGATATTTTATCGTTTTTCTTAAAACATATCACCCCCTTTAAAAAAATCTTTGGCGTTTTTTTTGGTGGGGGGATCTCAAAAGCTTTTTCTTCTGACGGTGGCGAGACGTCAAAACTAATTGACAACAATCAAAAAACGTTTAACACGAAAACAATGAATGTGTGTGTATGTGTGTGTGTGATCAATGGCGAACAGAAATTTGAGAATTCCTTTATCATATTCATGGTTTAACACGCTGTTTTTGGGCGCGAAACTTTTTGGCATTAAGAATTAACATTCACTAAAGCGATTTCAGCTGTTTACCGACGGAAAACTGAAACGCCTACTTCAACTTATAATTGTAGGCCTTGAATTTGAAGTGTCCACTATGGACGGTTTGGCCTTGAGTCTGGAATAGACACGACGGTTGTGACAAATTTCAGAATTTGCCAGTTTCACGGATGTTGCATGTTCCCGCGCGATAAAAATTTAGTGACGTCATTAAATGTTCAGTCCAGACTTCCGGGAAATAAAATTATTCTATTATCTTTCATGACAGGCAACGCCAGCTCAAGGCTCACGGATAGAGCGATTTTAATGGATAATTCTGATTGGCTATATTTGCATAAGTATCACTGTGAGAGTCTATGTATGCATGTGTGTGTCGTGTCTGTGTGTGTGTTTGTGTGTGTCTGTGTGTCCATGCCTGTTTATCTATCAATATATATGTATGCGTGTGTGTATATGTGTGTGTGTATACATATATGTCTCCGAGTGTGTTTAAGTGTGTGCGTGTAGGCGTACGAGAGAGAGAGAGAGAGAGAGAGCAAGAGAGAGAGAGAGCAAGAGAGAGAGAGAGAGAGAGAGCAAGAAAATAGAAAAATAAAACAAGAGGAAGAGATTGTACATATTTTGATGTAATTTATGAAGCTCTTTGCTTCGATGTGGCATAAGGCCGATTGAATGGGGCACCCAATGAGACTCGAACTCACTCTTGCAGGATAGCTAGTCAAGCTTGCTAACCATTACACTACCCGAGGGGGCTCAAGCTCGACTAGCAAACCTACACGAGTGAGTTCGAGTCTCATTGGGTGCCCCTTTCATATAGCCTTGTGCCACATCTAAGCAAAAAGCTTAGTAAATTTCCACTACCCGAGGGGGCCAATTGTACATATTTTGTTGTTGGTTTAGGTATTGCATGTCAAACACCCATATATGTGCACGCGCATTTGTGTGTGTGTGTGTGTGTGTGTGTGTGTGTGTGTGCATGAGTGGGTGGGTGTACGAATAATGTATATATATACATATATATGTATATATATATATATATATATATATTTATACACATATATATACATATATATAAATATATATATATACACACAAATACATGTGCATATACACAAACATATATACATATATATACATACACGAATATATATATATATATATATATATATATATATATATATATATATATATATATGTATATATATATATATACCTTTTGTATAAAAACAAAAAGAAAAGATTCACTTTCTTTGTGCCATTATAAATTTACTTCAGGTTGTTAAAATCTTGCTCGGATGATTTTAACAACCTGAAATAAATTTATATATATATATATATAGATATATATACAACGTGGTGTAATATATATATATATATATATATATATATATATATATTACACCACGTTGTGTGTATATATATATATATATATATATATATATATATATATATATGTATATATATACAAATATACATGCATATATATATATATATATATATATATATATATATTTGCATTACACATTGTGCCAGTATAAATCTGACTATTTTCATTCCAGCTATAGATGAATAGTAGGATAGGCTGTGCTCTTTCAGCTTGCTAAGACCACTGGTCAGGCGGAAGGAAATCTCAACATTGACCGTGTGGCCCATGGATTGTTGATGGATTGGGCATCTGTACTGGCATATTGCCCTAGTGGTTAGAGTGTTCGCCAATGGTCCAGGAGACCGTACCAAAAACTCAAAAAATTGTACTTGATACCTCCTTGCTTAACACTCAGCATTATAAGGTAAGGATCAAGGGTAAAGTGGAGGAATCAAGGGAATGGAGTGGCGCCTTTCCCTACGCCTTAATGGAGCAGCTATTGAAAAGGGAGCCTTCGAGCCGCTCCCGACTACGGTCGCCAACTTTACTCGCTTTACTTTATATCCAAATCCATACACATACACATACGAGGTGCTTACGATAAGTTTCCAGACTTTTTTCGTATGGGCCCTTTTATTGATAGTACACACAGGAAACTCTAGTCCCCTTCGAAGTAATCTCCACCAGCTGCAATGCACTTGTTGTACCGTTCCAACAACTTCTGGAACACCCCATGGAAGTTCTCTTATGTGAGCATGTCAATGATCTTCGTCACAGTCTCTTTCATCTCCTCAATTCTCTCATAACGACAGCCTCTGAGCTTAGGGAATAAGCAAAAGTCACAAGGAGCAAAGTATTGACTATAGGGAGGGTGAGGAAATGTCTTGATGCTCATCTTAGTCAAATAGTCTGTGACAAGGATGGTGTTGTGGACTGATGTATTGTCCTGGTGGAAATGCCACTGACCCGATTTGAAGAGTGCTGGCCTCTTCCGACGGAATCTTTTACTGAACTCGCTGAAAACCTCAACATAGTAACCCTAACCCTTTGGCCAATCAACTCTGGTGTATTGACTTCCTTACTCCTCCCACACATCTCGTCACCCCTCACAGACTGCCTGCCTTCCTTGAATCTCTTATGCCACTCAAAATCTGATGCTCGATTCATGCAAGACGCTCCAAAAGCAGTCTGAAGTATTCCATACGTTTCTGTGGCATTTTTCCAAGTTTAAAACACAATTTTATTGCATATCATTCTTCTAAAGTGTCGGATTGCATTTTTGAAATTCACCAGCTGTGACAATCAGGCTTTTGTTGGGTGTATTCCAATTGCTGCTGTAGCTGTTCATTTGAACCTGAAATCATAAAAATTGGTCAGTCATAAGATGTATAGCAATAACATACTGAATTTTCAAGAGTCTGCGACAATTCTTAATGTTCATACGAAATAAGTCTGGAAACTCATCGTATGCATCTCGTCGATAGATAGATAGATAGATGGGGGTGGTTTGGTTTATTTTGGTTTGGTTTGGTTTTATGCCATATCAGTCATTGTAGGTTATTTAATGCCAAATCTATTTTTATACATATAAACAGTTCTATTTCAAACAGTTCA
>OY757935.1:30125883-30188383 GCA_963585895.1 Sepioteuthis lessoniana
AAACAGAATGTGACATAAGGTCAATTTTTTTGCGAAGTTAAACAGGTTTGAATTTAGAGTTTTCCTTCGCTTTGACTGGTTGCCTAACCAAGACTAAAAAAGTCCCAGTCTGCCCTACTATTTACTCATAGCTTGAGGGGGGGAAATTGGATTAAAAACTTTCTCTAGGGTATTACAGCTATGGAAAATGCAAACAACCTCGTCCAGGGTTTGAACTCGGGTCACCGTGTCTATTGCCTACGACGGTAGCTATTACACCACGGGCACCTCAATATGTATATATGTGTTTACATACATGTATGTGTATGTGTGTTTGCATGTTTGTGAGTATACGTATTTGTGTGTGAGTGCGTATGTGTTTGGGTGTGTATGTGTTTATGTGTGTATCTGTTTCTGTGAATTTGTATACGTATGTTTGTGTGTGTGTGTGTGTGTGTGTGTGTGAGAGAGAGTGTTTATGTGTGCTTGTTTGTATGCGTCTGCGTGTGTATGTGTTTATGTGAGTACGTATATGTATGTGTGTAAACCTGCTCTTGTGTTTGTATGTGTATGTCTTTGTGTATATGTCTATGCATGTATTTGTGTGTATATTTCTTTGTGCGTGTATGTATGTGAGAATATGCGTGTGTTTTTGTCTCTGTGTATTTGTGCGTCTATGTAAGTGTCTTTGTGTGTATGTGTGTATGTCTTTCTGTATATGTATGTGGGACGAAAAATAGACATATAAACAATGGTAATTAAATTCTATTTCTCTCTTAATTCCGACTGGTTTTGGCCAAAAGTGATTTTCTCGGAAATTTTACTTCAAGACAATTCAAATGCCCAAGACTTATAAAACTTATAATGCTAGTGGATTAGCATCAACTTGTATATGAAAATTAAGCTTTTTTCACATCTTATTCGATAATGAGACGCTTAGAAAGTTAATACATTGGCTCTTAAATGCTACTTGATACCTCCTTGCTTAACACTCAGTAATATAAGGTACGTATCAAGGGTAAAGTGGAGTAATCCAGGGAAAGAAGTAGCACCCTCTCCTACACCTCGGTGTTGTAGCTATTGAAAAGGGAACCTTCTGGTCCCCCTCGACTAAAGGGAGACAACTTTACTTACTTTACCTGTTTAAAATGAATATGATTTTTCATAATACATTGGCTCTTAAAATATTGATATTGCAACAAAGTATGAAATGATTATCTATTTAAAATGATTGTGAGCTTAATCCATTGGCTCTTAAAATGTTGATATTACTGCTAAGTATGAAGTGATCATCTCTTTAAGATGATAGTGAACTTTATTAATACATTGAGTGTTAAGTCGTTGATATTACATCTAAGTACAGGGTGAAACGATAAAATTGTCATCCTAAAGAAAACAACACTACAGCTTTATTTTAAAACTTTTATTGAAAAAATTAATTCAGGTAACTTGATTATATAGTAGAGCTAACATCTATTCAACGTAGCCGTCTTCAGCCTCAATCACCGCCTCGATACGGATCCGGAACTGGGAGCATGCCTTTTCCACAAGCGCCGGCGGGAGCTCGGCAAATACTCGGCCGATGGTGGCGATCAGGCTAGCTTTGGTGTTGTGGGAGGTCATGTTGGTGATGTTCTCGACGTATGACCAAACGAAGAAGCCCAGCAGGTTCAGGTCGGGGGAGGAGGGGGGCCAGTGAGAGAAGGGTACAAAGTCGTTACACTCCTTCTGAAGCCAAGCCTGGGGCTCTTTGGACTTGTGGGCCTGTGCCGAGTACTGCTGCCACACCCAGGGTCTGCCACCGGCCACCTGATTGCACCATGGGATCACCACACTTTTCAGCACATCCAGGTACACTTTGGTGTTGAATTTCAAGCCAACTTCGAAGATGTAAGGTGGCATGATGTGGCCCTCACTTGAAAGCTCTGCTCCACCAACTCCAGAGGGTCGTCCGATGTGTTGAGCCGTGCCCTCAAGCGTTGAACCGTCCGGATTTGCATTTTGAGGGTGCTGTCAATGGTCCTGTTGCCATAACTTGGTTCGGTAGAGAGCATGTGTTGTACAGCAGTGCATCTCCGATCTCGGTCGTCGAACATTATGTCACTTTCAGACATGATAGAAGGCTCCTATCGCTCTTGGGATTTACACACAACTAGCTAACTAGTAGATGGTCTGCAACAAAAAAAAAAAAAAAAAAAAAAAAAAAGAAAACCGGTTTTCATTAAACGAAAATGGAATCATGTCGTCTTTTCTAGGGCGACAGTTTTATCGTTCCATCCTGTATGATGTAGTTATCTGCTCAAAAATGATGGTGAAGATACATTTTTGTTCTGTATATAATTTTTATACTGACTTTGATATAAAATAAACCGATAGAAGTTAGCATACCATAAAACCAAGCAAACAAGCAAATAACTGTAGTAATCTCTTCGACACGAAAACCTTCGCCTATCTTTTCGTCATGTTATAGCAAAAGATTTTTGAAAATACCAAACGTGCCCGTTGCTCTCTCGCTGGCAAGCAGGATTACCTTATCAAAAATTCCTCATCGATATACATTTATGTATTTTTTCCTTTTTTAACGACTGTTTTTTTTTTTTTTTTTTTTTAATCTTTCCTTGAGTTGTCCAAGGAGTAAACTGAAGACTGATTTCCAATACGTTCTGTTGACAAGGCTGAGAAAACGTTGACTGTACCTTCTGTAAGACCCCTTCACCCAAAAGGGATATTCTGTATATGACACTAAACTGTATCCAAGAGTTGCTATTAGAATTTTCGGACCTCATCTTTATTGGTATACTTACAAAGTTTCGGCCGATATATCGATCGGCCTTCTTCTTGTTTTGTTTTATATCGGGGGAGAAATGGCAACAACACTTATTTATTAAAAGATCTCTCTTCTTTATTACTACGAAAGTCGAAATTGGTTGAGAGAGTCAGAGAGAGTCAGATAAACAGAGAACCGTCATATACACCACGTTGAGATAGATATATCCTTGTTTCTTCGTGCTTCTTTCACGGGAGGCTGATACAGGGCAGCCTTACAACCGCTGGACCTCCACCCTGGGCTAGTGCTCAAAATGGTGTGACTCTGCTGACAGCTGACCGACTGCTTTCCTTGTGACTGACCTCTGACTCTTCGGAGTTGAAAACTTCCGTTATTATATATTTTCTGAACTCTTACGTAAATCACGTGGCATTTCCGTTGTCTCTTATTTACCTTAAGACATTGCAGCACATTCTATCTTGAGATTGCAACTAACTGACCTGTTAAAAGGTCAATATGTAACAGCATTTCATGTCGAACTCGGAAGTCCACACAGAATCTTGAATTGACCCCCTTATTTAATCCACCGGGGCAGACTGATTTAAAACTCTGTAAACCATCATCATCATCATCATGTCGTGCTGGTAGCACGGATATCCCTGACCCTCTCTCGCCACTTTTCCCTATCATTCATCGCCTCAGGCAGGTCTTCCGGACAACATCCCGTATCCTCACATAGTTGCTGAACGTATGTTCGTGCTGGTCGTCCTGCTTTTGCACGGCACTCCTTGTTATTCGAACCTGTTGTTGGGATTGTACCTGTGACCTACAGACGATTTCATTCAGAAGCACTTTCAAACCAAACACCTTATCCACTGTGTCGTATGTACTTGCCGGACATTATATCGCATAGGGAAGCTCTATTTCTGGAGATCTGGGGGTAGTCGAGTAACCTTTCTTGGTCATGATTCGGAGTGGTTAGGATCTAATCCATGGATCAAATAGATCCGTTTAAAAATCATTCGTATTCGATAGAACCATGTCCTCTCCACCGCAATTTTTTTTTAAAAATAAGTACGCAAAACTGTAACTATGGATGTGATTCCCTAACCTCTTGACATAAAACAATCCCAAAGAGTTTGTCATGCCATTAAAATCAACCACACTTTATTCCGATGACCAGTTTTCGAATGGAGCATTTCATTACACCCAAAAATGTTGGGTGTGGGTTGATCCCTGGAACCCGAGGCACTCGTAAAAGTGAATCCCTCCTAAACATCATCATCATCAACAACAACAACAACAAAAAGTGCCTATAGTACAAATTACTTGTGCTGATATATATATATATATATATAAATATATATATATATATTCATTCATTCATTTATTTATCTATTTACGTATTTATTTATTTACTTATTTATATATTTATTTATTTATATATTTATATATATATATATATATATATATGTATGTATGTATGTATGTATGTATGTATTTATAAAGATTAAATTCGATTAAATAATTTATCCAATAATACCCCAAAATGCCCTATTAGATTTTTTTTCTTACCATTATTTCTGAAATCATCCAATTAAATCTTTAATTTTTTTTTCACACAGTTGTTGTTTTTGATCTGATTTGGCATTTTTCCCCGAAAAATATACGACAATAAGCAAAACAAATCCAATGGATTAGTAGATTTAGTAATGGATTTATAGATTAATGGATTAGTTGGCTGGTTGGTTATTTTGTTTTACGGCGAATCAACCCTTTTCGGGTAACCTAACGCCGAATTAAATTTCAAACAATTCAGTTTAGTGTAAGTATAGTTTTTGTTTACAAACAGTTAATTGACAAAACAGTTCTAATTCAAGTAATTCAGTTAAGCATAAGTACACAGTTTAGTTCTATTTGACCCATAGATAGGACCCTATCAGATGCTACCTCTCCAGGTCAGAGTGGACTTGGGAGCAATGGTAATGATGGGTACTCCTCATTCCCCAAAGCTCCAGCATTACTGGAGCTTCATCATCAGATCGTTTTGTGTCATATCTAGGACACTCGTTGGGGAAGTCTTATGCCTCCGTAGAGAAATACTCGGTGTATTCTACTGCCCCAGCCGATTAGGCCAGTTAATGGACTAGTAGATTTAGACAGAAATCCGTCTTGAGAGTAAATTTCCTATTAGAGGAGAAATGTTGAAAAAATGTCTACAATGATTAGAAAATTCCATTATTTTGAAAGTTTTAAATAGGTCTTTTCTCATTTTAAATTTTTTTTAGGAAAGTCATCATCATCATCATGTCGTGCCGCTAGCATGGGTATCCCTGACCCTCTCTCGCCACTTTTCCCTATCGTTCATCGCCTCTGGCAGGTCCTCAGGGCTACATCCCGTATCCTCACATAACTGCTGTATGTATGTTCTGGCTGGTCCTCCTGCTTTTGCTCGGTCATATGTGGGGGTCCATAGGAGTACATCACTTATGAGCTCGTCTCTGCTTCTCCAGCAGTGTCCTGCGAGTCTAGTTGGTCTAACTTGGATAGTTTTCGTGATGGGAGGCAGGTGGCCGTATAGTTGGTGCTTTGTGGGGTGTTGCCGCCAGGACTTATTCAATACTGCTCACAGCATTCTTGTGTAATTGCCGTCTGCCGTCGCGTAATGGTTAAAGCGTTGGACTGCGGCCAAGAAGTAACTCCAATCGTGTTCGGACTTATACCCTTACTATGAAGCCCCTTATTCTCCTAGGGTTTAAATAGTACCCCTAGTGTAATTCTACAAGGATGACTTTGGCATTAAAAAAAACAACAAACGCACCATTAAACAAAGAAACAAACATTTTTATTGTTTTTTCACCCTTCTTCTTCGCCAATCTTGATATTGTATAGCAATTTCCATGTCTAGACACTGGAGCCTGAGTACAATATTCTATATTCAGCAAAGCGAACCCCTTAATAGCATCCCTCGTTTACTTTGTAAGTTCCATGTTGCTTAATTTATATTCAACTTTAATATTTTTGGTCACCTCTGCTTCCTGGCCTCTTGGCTGGGAGTTGGATGAACCGGCAGCCTGGGATTCGTGCTGGATGGCCAGACAATGACATTGCATGAGACTTTTGGGTCTCATGAATCTATGACCAGCAGAGTCACCAAGTATTCGTGCCGGGAAACATAACTAATGACTTGCATAGTTCACATTGCACCTGACTATAGGGCCTAGTGAATCTATGACCAGCAGGGTAACCAAGTATTAGAGCCGGGAAACCTAACTAATGACTAGCATAGTTCACATTGCACCTGGCCTTCTGGACGAGTGAATCTATGAACAACGTTGACCAGCAGCGCACGAGTCTCGACTCGTGGGCGATCTCTACCTCCCTTAATCCCTCACTATAACAAAGTCATTGTGTCAAATTGTACCTGGTGGGAGGTAGGGATAACTATCCTTTTTATTATGTATGTATGTTTCGAACATATGTATATTGTCATTCCAGTTGAAGACATAAATTTAAAGACTTTCTTTTATATTAAACTCAGGAAATGGATAATTCATATTTTAAAAAATGAACAAATAAATTTCACAAACAAAACAAAAGTAAAAAAAAACACTTTTAAGTTTAATTATTACAATTGCCGCCAAAAACTACTTCCTGTTTTGTCGCTTTTAAATTGGATATTCCAACTTCACCCACCTACCCGACGACAACCGCCGTTCAGAGACACAGCCGAAAACATGTCTTTGTTTTTCTCTCGCTTTGACTTTTTCTTCTTTTTTTCCTTTCTATCTTCTTGCCTTCTCGGTTTTATTGTCTCATTTTCTTTTCTTTTTCTTTTTTTTTCTCTTCTTGTTCTTTTTTTTATCGTTTTTTCTCTTTCTTTTTCTTTCTTTCTTTTGCCTCTTTCCTTTTTATTCTTCCCTTTCTTTTTTCTCTAACTTTTTCATTATTTTTTTCTAATTTGGTCTGCTTTTTTCTCGTTCTTTCTTTTCCTTTACATTTTTTTGTTTCTACGTTTTTCTTTTTGCTTTCTTTCTTCCTTTCCCTTTTTCAGATATGTATACTCTTCTTTGATTTTTGAGTTTTCATATTTCTTCTTCTTCTTCTTCTTCTTCTTCTTCTTCTTCTTCTTCTTCTTCTTCTTCTTCTTCTTCTTTATTTTCCATTTCTTTTTTAGTTCCGATTTTAATATTTTACCGCTCCATTCTTCCCCTTCTGCTTCTTTCTTTTTTCTTTCTTTTATTTGATCTTTCTTCCTTTTTATCTGAACATTTTCTTTCTTTTTTAATTTCTCTCTTTTCTTTTTTTTTTTCTTTTGACTTCTTCTATCTTATGTCTCTTTGTTCTTCTTTCCTTTTCCCTATCTTTTCTATTTTTTCTTTTACTTTCTTCTTGTTTCCTTTTTCTTTCATTTTTCCTTTTATTTCAGTTTCTCTCCCCTCACTTTTTTTCGTTTTTATTTCATTTTCTTTTTTCTTCTTTATGTTTTTATGATTTTAATTTTCTTCTTCTTCTTCTTCTTCTTCTTCTTCTTCTTCTTCTTCTTCTTCTTCTTCTTCTTCTTCTTCTTCTTCAATCTTTTACATTTTTTTCTATTTTTCCAACTTGCTTTCTCTTTTCAGCTACCCCTTCTAACTCAGTAGAAATCTTTTTTTTATTTCAGGTACACGAACGAACACGCTTGGTAATAAATTGCACCCACACTAACCACTCCACACAACAATATATAGATAATTCCCAATTGAGTCAAAAATCGTCCAACCCTTGCATCCTGTGCCACAAAAGTCGTGGGATGGTCTAAGACCTTTTAGTGTCAAAGTAATGTGTTTTTATCAACTTGGAATCTCCAGAAACAAAGGCATGTCAAATCCGTTCCCACTTTTCTACTCAAAGACAAGAACAAAACCGTCCTTTACCCTCTGTCCTCTGGTCAATTTGATTTAAGTTAAACAAACCTCCATGTTCGTAAGATAGTCTTCTACCTGCAGGTTCTGCAATGACTTTCACTCATTTCTTTCTTTTTAAACGTCTCCTCATATGTTTCTCAACTACATCCATTCTATTGGGGAAGGACTAATATCACCTTTCTTACCATTAGTTTCATATCCATTCTGAGGGGGAATAGCAATAATTGTGAGAGATCAACCCCATACCATTATCTTTATATCCATTCTGACTGGGAATAGTAATGATTGTGAGATATCAATCCCTTGCTTTTTCTTTTATATCCATTCTGACTGTGAATAGTATTGAATATGAGAGATCAATCCGTTGCCATTATTTTTATATCCATTCTGACTGGGAATAGTAATAATTGTGAGGTATCAATCCCTTGCTTTTTCTTTTATATCCATTCTGACTGTGAATCGTAATAATTGTGAGAGATCAATCCCCAGCAATTACTTTCTTATCCTTCGTCAAGGTAAATACTGGTTGATCAGTGTTTTATGACCCACCAACTATTGTGAGTTATTTAATGCTAAATCCCATTTATATATATATATATATATATATAAATTGTCGTCGATTGGAAGCATTTTGAGACGAGGCTTCTTAATCTGAGAATTAATTTTTTATTTATTGCGGACTTTTTGTCCTCATCTTGGTATTTCTTTGTGTTGTTTCTTCTTTCACTACGTTTCGGCCAAATTTCAACCCTGGCCTTCTTCAGGTGATTTTACCGCGACCTCGGATAGGAATGCTGAGTCTTGTAACCGTATCCCTAGTAATTACTGCCTTCCATAGTTGTTGTCTATCGCATCACGTTTTTGACCAAGTAAGCCTCTGGCCGGCTTGGGTAGGCTTTGAAACCGCTATCTTCTGACAATGCTCACCTGGAACCGTAGAGACTCAACGCCACTATCCGCTGCGCCACGGGCCCTGAAGGGCGATCAAGGATGGATTTTTTGGTCTTATAAATCCTTATCTGGTCTTCCATAGTCGGGTCCTTACCGAATTTTTGTAAATTGTCTTTAATTGGAATCATTTTGAGACGATGCTTCTTCATCTGAGAATTAATTTTTTTTTTATTTATTGTGGACTTTTTGTCCTCATCTTGGTATTTTTTGTGTTGTTTCTTCTTCCCTACGTTTCGGCCAAATTTCACCTCTGGCCTTCTTCAGATGATTTCAAGATGATTCCGCAGTCCAATCATCGTAGTAAGCGAGTTCGTACTCCAGTCGCGCTATTACGTTCACTTTCGGGCAAATACCCTTAGGAAAGTTATGAACTCACTTATCGTCCCAGCTATGGGTTAAATAGTACCACTACTGTTCTTCTAGGAGAATGGCTTTGGCATTAAATAACCTACAAAGAGTTGATATGCCATTAAACAAAGAAACTAAATTAAAATTAATCTCATTTTATAATAGAGTCGTTTATAATTATACTTGAAAATTCCTAGTTTTGCTTCCGCACCGTAGATAGATATGATTTGTTAGCGTACAGTTTGGGGGTAACTTTATTTTTAAACGATTTTGTGGCACACTGTTAATTAGTGAAATTTAATGGGGAATGCGAAGTACCGCTTTGTTACCATCGCTCCCTGGTCCACTCTGACTCGACGTGGTAGCACCTGATAAGGTCCTATTTATTAGTCAAATAGAACTGTTTGATATTAAAAGTGAGTGAAAACTTATGCTAAATTGATTTTTTAGAAATAGAACTGTTTGATCATTTAACTGTGTGTAAACAAATGATTGATGTTTAACGTAATTATAAGTGATACATAGCAATACTTGGAACCATTTAGCTTTGCTGACTCATGCCAAATTGAACTGTTAGGAATAGAACTGTTTATTCATTTAAACGTGTGTAAACAAAGGAATTGTGTTTAATTGAATCGTTGGTGATACACAGCAAGACTTGGAACAATCTTACTTTGTTGCTTTGAGTTTACAAATCATATAATTACCGACAATAGTCGATATACCATAAAACCAAGCCAACCCTTAATATACACGTCGTACAACTCAAGATGATCGACACGTAAACGTAAATAAAGCAGAGTTCATGTGTCTAAGACAAGGAACCCTCTGCAATTGAAGTGGCAAGTCTCAGAAATTTACATACCTCGGTAGCAATATCTCATCTACAGAAAGCGATGTCAACATACGCATAGAGAAGGTGTGGACTGCTACTGATAAATTATCAATCATATGGAAATCTCATCTTTCTGATAAAATGAAACGGGATTTCTTCCAAGCCGTAATTGTGCCAGTACTACTGTATGTTGGCACTACCAGAAATGCATTGAGAAAAGGCTAGATGGGAACTATACAAGAATGCTACGTGCTGTTTTGAACAAATCCTGGTAGCAGTACCTCACCAAACGCTAGCTGTACAACCATTTACCTGCCATCTCACAATGCATTTAAATAAGAGGAACAATGGATTTGTGGGACTGTTGGATAAATAAGTAATTTACGAAGCTCTTTGCTTCGATGTGGCACAAGGCCGAATGAATGGGGTGCCCAAACAGACTCGAACTCACTTGTGTAGGTTTGCTAGTCTAGCTTGCTAACCGTTACACCACCAGAGGTGCCCTCCAAATGCCAAGTGTAGTAATTTGCAAAGCTCTTTGCTTCGATCTGGCACAAGGAAGAATGAATGGGGCGCCCAATCAGACTTGAACTCACTTGTGTAGGTTTGCTAGTCTAGCTTGCTAACCGTTACACCACCAGAGGTGCCCTGGGACTGCTGAAGAAATAAGGACGAACTCATGAGTGACGTTTTTATATAGACTTCTTCACTTGAACCGAACAGTGTTGGCCAATCAGCAGATACTTTTGTGCGGAAACCACATGCGTTTAAGTTGGATTGCGAGAGGCGATGGGAGATGAAAACGGATAGAGATTACTTGATACTATTAATTTTCAAGTAAATCGATTAAATTCATAGATAGGACTATAACAGGTACTTCCTCTTCGGTTTATAGGGGACCTGGGAGTAATGGCAACGAAGTGGGGTGTCCACGTGGTGTAATGGTTAAAGCGCTGGACAGCGGAATCGTAGTAAGCGTTCACTTTCAGACAAATACGCTTTGGGAAACGTATGAACCCCCTTATCCTTCCAGCTATGGATTAAATAGTACCACTTCTTCTAGAAGGGTGGCTTTGGCATTAAATAACCCACAAAGGTTGATATGCCATTAAACAAAGAAACCGAAACCGACGACGAAAGGGTACTCTGAATCCCCCTAAGTTCTATATCCTGTTTCATGTTTACGATGAATTCCCCCTCCTTTTTTGCGATAAGGCGGTACTAAAAAGTGATACTGAATCTCTCTCAGTTCCAGCACAAAATAATACTATAAAGAACAAAACAAAAAATTAATATTACGCTGAAGAATTGCAAGTGTAGTGATAGAGATGAAACAATTAATAAGCCGGGGGGGGGCAGGAGTCCCTTCTTGGTGAATTGGCTAATGAGCTAAACTTTCGTCTTGTAGTAAGTGTGTTCGATCTCCGTTCGTGAATATTACGTTCACTTTCGGAAAAGCATGAACCCCTTTATGTTCCTAGCTATGGGATAAATAGTATAATTTCTGTTCTTCTACGAGGATGGCTTTGCATTGAATAACCCACGAAGGTTGATATGCTATAAGACAAAGAAACAGAAACCGAAGCTGAAATCAACTTAATCATGTTGAAAATTTAGATTGATCAGCACTCCGTGAGGATTGAACTTTCAATACTTATGATGGACTTCTCGGCTTGTTTACCATTACTCTATGATGAGATGACCTCGTCTTTTATTTCATTTGGCCAATGCACGTTGAAAATAAGTTAGTAGAGTTATCTTTATATTTGATTGCTTATTGTTTTGTTTTTTTTGGTGGGGGGGTGCGACATCTCCATTTCCCGCCAAGGTGTGAAATGGCGAGAGAGAGAGAGAGAGAGAGAGAGAGAGAGAGAGGGAGATTAACACCAGTTCTGGTGAGAAGAAACTTAGCGATGAAAAGCTTATCGCTCAAGCAAAGATTTACCATAAAAACTGAAAAAAATTATTGTTGGGATTTTCTTCTCTTACTAACATTAAATTCAAGACTACTATGCATATAAGAGGAAAAGGTTTGGTTTGGTTTGGTTTCTTTGTTTAATGGCATCTCAACCTTTGTGGGTTATTTAATGCTAAAGCCATCATTGTAAAAGAACAGCAGTGATACAATTTAATCCATAGATGCAGACTGACTGACAGACAGACAGACAGACATTCCAACAGACGGACAAGCAGACAAATAGACAGACATTCCAACAGGCAGACTGACAGACAGACAGGCAGGCAGAGATTGTTTAAATAGAGACTAAATACGTTAATTAACATGCTTTAACAACGGAGACGGCGCCTATCTCCTCTCCAATGGAACGTATTATACAGGTCTAAATGATACCACCCGAATAATATCTAAACTAATCTTCTGAAAGGGGGAATCTATAGATTTCCCAAAGGCATTTATTTTAAAAAAAAAAAAGAAATGAATTTGAATTCAATATGAGAAAAAATAATTAACTAAATAAATAAAATTACATAACAAAGTTTTTTCTGAATTCAAAAACTAAAACTCAACGTAAAAATAACGAATGATTATGAAAAACGTGGGTTGAGTTTAGCTTATTCGTTTGACAACTTATGACCTCTTGATGATGTCCTGGTTATGACACTTAACTGCAAATGAATATAACTATGTGCAAACAAATAATTGTTCAATAGAATTGTTAGTGTTACATAAGAATACTTGAAACCATTCAACTGTATACAAACAAATGATTAGTACTAAATAGAAATTTTAGTATTAGATGCGGCCTCGTCGGCTGGGGCTGTATAATACACCCACTGCTTTTCTGCATAGGGGTGAAACCCCCACCAGCAATCTGATGTTGAGGTTCCAGTCTTGGAGCTTTGGGGAATGCAGAGTACTCCTTCATTGCCATTACTCTCAGGTCTACACTGGCCCGGAGTGGTAGCTTGTGATAGAGTTCTATCTATGGTCATTGCCATTACTCTCAGGTCTACACTGGCCCGGAGTGGTAGCTTGTGATAGAGTCCTATCTATGGGTCAAATAGAACTGTTAGACATTTAAACTGAGTGTAAATAGATGACTGATGTTTATTTGCATTTTTAGTGATACATAACAATACTTGGAATTTTTTGATTCCGTGCAAATGAATGGGCAATGTTGAATAGAATAATTAGTGTCTGAGAGCAATATTTGAAACTATTCAACTCTAAATTAAACAATAGCAATGTAACATATTGATCCTAGACCGAGCCGTCAATCAAGAGATGGACCTGTGTAAATAAGCTGAACAACAGCGAAACAGGTGCATCCGGTTGAAGATATCGGAATATTATCTTGACCTGTGGACGTGGTTGAATTCGGTGCAGATGCGTACGCCCACAGGAAGCAGGCGGGTGTCAAACAATTATATAACCAGGTGCCACAGACGGTTTGAGTTAGTCAGTTCGAGTCAGTTTGAGTTCAGTTCCAGTCGCAGTTGGAGACAGGATGCCCACGAAGTGAGAACCAGTTCCAGACGGAGGGCTTGGGCCCTCAGCGACCCACGGTCGAGCAACCCAGCCAAGATGAGGAAGAAGTGCTGCTATGGTTGCGAGAAGAACTTTGGGTCAATATGTAGCAGTCTGTCTCCGTCTCCAACTCACCTCTCACACACAACCAACATCAACCCTTTCGAATAAAGTGTGAGAGGTATATTTTTATAAAGAAGTGTGTTCGCTCGTTCATTGAAGTCGTCATTATCATATTTACCAACCCCTCCGCTCGGGCAGGATATGACACAAGGTTAATTTTTAAGCGGAGTTTAACAGGTTTGAATTTAGATTTTTCCTTTTCCAAGAACAGTTGCCACACCAAAGCTGAAGAACCTAGTCTTCCCTACTATTTACCCATAGCTGGAGGGAGAATAACTTGATTCATACCTTTCCCAAGGGTATTAGTGATATGTGAAATGTAATCAGTCTCGTCCAGGATTTGAACTCGTGTCGCCGAGTCCATTTCCTACGACGATTGAAGTCATCATTATGTTTCTGCTTACATCTACATGTATATGAGTATACAACAACAATACTCACGTGCAAACAAATCAGTTCTAATTCACTTAAAAATGAAATTACCAACAAACTAATATCTTACATATTATGTATATCTGTTTCACAGTGTACAAACAAATGACTGATGTTAAATTGTTATGGTTATATAGCAATAGCCTAATTGGTAGAGCGTTCAACAATGGCCCTGGAGACTGAGGTTCAATCCCTGGTAGAGTCATATCAAAGACTCAAAAAATTGTACTTGATGCCTCCTTGCTTAGCACTCGGCATTATAAGGTATCGATCAAGGGTAAAGTGGAACAATCTGGGGACAGGAGTAGCGCCCTCCTCTACACCTCGGTGTAGTAGCTAATAAAAAGGGAGCCTTCGGGTCGCCTTGGACCACGATCGCTAATTTTACTTACATTACTTATACATATTTACCCAACCCCACCGCTCAGGCAGGATATGACACAAGGTCAATTTTTAAGCGGAGTTTAGCAGGTTCGAATTCAGAGTTTTCCTTCTCCTAAACTAGTTGCCTCACCAAGGCTGAAGAACCTAGTCTTCCCTACTATTTACCCATAGCTGGAGGGAGAATAATTGGATTTATACCTTTCCCAAGGGTATTAGTGCTATGTGAAATGCAATTAGTCTCGTCCTGGATTTGAACTCGTGTCACCGTGTCGATTTCCTACGACGATAACCATTACACCACGGGCACCTCCTTACATTACTTATATAGCAATCCTTGAAACTATTTAACTGTTTGCAAAATAAGTTCCGGCTTATTTAAGAATGTTATCAACACAATGTGTTTTGCAATTTATACATATTTGATATATGTGTATAAACAGGATTTGGCATTAAATAACCAATAATGGTTGATAAAACCAAACCAAACCCAAATTAGATATGAATACGTGAAACTATTAAAATGTGTGCTAAAACTGAGTTATTGGTATTGCATAGAAATAATTTTGACTGTGTGCAAATAAAACCATTAGTATTGGCCATACGTTAAACCACTCCGTGCAAACAAATGAATGGTATCAAATAGAATTATTTGTATTTGATAGTGTTGTGGCGGAATATATATATATATACATATATATATATACCGTGTTTATTCGTGTATAAGTCGTGTATAGACCAATATTTGATTAATTGTAACGAAATTGTTAATATTGTCCGCTAAGTGTCACTTCTATGATAGATAGAAATAGGTTGGAATCGATAGATATGTGTGAACAGATTGAAATCAATATCTCTGAATAGATAGATAGGTGGAAACAGATTGAAATCGATTAGTAGATAGATAGATAGATAGATAGATAGATAGATAGATAGATAGATATGACCAGAATGAGAGAGATAGGTGGGAACAGATTGAAATTGGTTGATTCATAAATATGAATAGACAGACAATAGATTGATTGATGAGGGCAAAATGAGATAGATAGATAGATAGATAGATAGATAGATAGATATGAACCAGCTGAGATAGATAGATAGATAGATAGATAGATAGATAGATAGATAGATAGATAGATAGAAGGATGAAACTTGACACAGTGGTTGAGTTATGATTGGAAATTTTCACTTGATATTCACAACTGAATTAAATGCATTTACAAAGAAAGATGAGTGCAAAGTTAATGCTGTTTTTTCATCGTTACCGAGGTATTCATGTATCTAGGTTGACCCCAGACTCTCCGTACTCGCACTGGTGAAAGGGGCGTGTTTACGAACGCTTTTACCCTAATGACTATACCTACCGAATTTGAAATCCTGCCAGTCAAAGAGAAAGCATAAATCCAGACGATGTTAAAGGGCTGAGAGACGGCAATCATTTGTGAAGATGGTGTAATCATATATCATGTCGTTCTGCTAGCACGGATTTCAGTAACTCTCTCTTGCCATTTGTCTCTCTTATCCACTGCTTCCGGCAGGTCTTCTAGACTACATCCTGTGTCCGTACAGAGCTGTTGTAGATAACTTGCAAATCCGTGTGAAGGGCTCCATAGGAGAACGTCGCTCATGAGTTCGTCCTTATTTCTCCAGCAGAGTCTTGCATATCTCCTCCGTTTTATTTTGGATGGTTTTAGAGATGGGAGGTAGGTTGTCGTTCAACTGCTGTTTTGTGGGATATTGCTTCCCGGATTTATATATAGTATCGCATCGCTCATTAATAATCACACTCTTACCAATATTAGGTATTATTTATTATCAAAATCAACAGCATTGTCTGTAGCCAAAAATAAGATAGCAAAAAATAAATCTATATAAAAGATGTACGTTTTCTTAAACTGTTATCAGTCATATTTTTGGTTAGAGACTTTCATTGGAGTAGAGTTTATTAATGAATAATGCCTAACAATATCAGTTTAGATTGTATAATTTTCTTGTAGAGATGATAAAAACCTAGTTTCTTTGATGCATATATATATATATATATATATATATATATGTGTGTGTGTGTGTGTGTGTGTCTGTGTGTGTGTGTGTGTGTGTGTGCATTTGCCCAACTCTTCAAAAGGTCAGTTTTTAAGCGGAGTGTAGCTAATTTGAACACATAGTTTTCTTTCTCCGTGACCAATTCAAACTAAACGGCCCAGTCTTCCCTGTCATTTATCTATAGCTGTTGGGAGAATATACAGATTCATGCAATTAACGCAAACTCAAACGCCAATAACTTTGTCCGGGATTTGAACTCGGATTACCGTATCCATTCTCTAAGACGATAACTCTTACGCAATATGTATGCATGTATGTCTGTTTTTATGTATGTGTGTATGCTTTCACCAACCCCTCCGCAAGAGCAGGTTGTTACACGAGGTCAATTTCTTTAGTGGAGTTTAGCAGGTTTGAATTCAGAGTTTTTCCTTCTCATAAACTGGTTGCTTAGAGAGTTGTTAGATTTATACCTTTTTCATGAGTATTATCATTATGTCCTGGATTTGAATTCAGGTCATCGTGTCCATTGCCTGCGACGATAACCATTACCCTATGAGCACCTCTTTTATGTATTCACGTAACCCCTCACGTATGGGTAGAATGTGACATGAGGTCAATTTTTAAGCGGAGTCTAAACAGGCTTGAAATCAGAGTTTTCATTCTTCTAAATTGGTTGCCTAACTATGGCTGAAGAACCCAGTCTGCCCATAGCTGGAGGGAGAATACATGGATTCGAAACTTTCCCCAAGGGAATTAGTGCTTTGTGAAATGCAATCAGCCTCGTCTAGGAGTGAACTCTGGTGGTCGTGTCCACTTCTTACGACGATAACCATTACACTACGACCACCTCTTTTATTCATTTTCTATGTATGTATGTACGTATATATATATATATATGTATGTACAAACGCACACACTCATATATATATATATATATATGAATGAATACGTGTATGCATGTATAATTTACATAAGTATGTGTGTATGTATATATGTGTGTATGCATGTTTCTCTGTGTGTATGTATGCGCGTATGTATTTACGTTTGTCCTATTTACCAACCCCTCTGCTCGGGCAAGATATGACACAAGGTCAATTTTTAAGCGGAGTTTAACAGGTTCGAATTCCTAGACTAGTTGCCTCACCAAGGCTGAAGAACATAGTCTGTCCTACTATTTACCCATAGCTGGAGGGAGAATAATTGGATTCATACCTTTCCCAAGGGTATTAGTGCTATGTGAAATGCAATCATTCTCGTCCAGGATTTGAACTTGAGTCGCCGTGTCCATTTCCTACGACGATAACCATTACACCACGGGTACCTCCCAATATGTATTTACGTTTGTATGCATGCATATATCCATGTATGTATGAATGCATGGATTTTTTGGGGTCTGGTTTGTTTTTATGGCATATCAACCATTGTGGGTTATTTAGTGCCAAATCCTGTTTTTACACATATTTCAAATATATGATTTGTAAATACATTTTGTAGATACAAAAAGTTAAATGCTCTTAAAGTTCTATTTTGCATAATGTTTGTATAACTAACAATTCCTTTGAATATCAGTCATTTGTTTATACACAGTTAAATAATCAATCAATTCTATTTCAAACAATTCATTTTAGCATGAGTCATTCGTTTGCTCTCAGTTTAAATGTTAAACAGTTCTATTTGATCTATAACTACGATCCAATCAGGTGCTACCACTCCAGCACTCCGGGTCTGAGTGGACCTGGGAGTGATGCCAATGAAGGAGTACTCTGCTTTCCCCAAAGCCCCAACATTAGTGGCGCCTCACCATCAGATTGTTTAGTGTCATAATCAAGACACTCGTTGAGGAAGTCTTACCCCACTACATACATCCAGTCGGTATATTCTACACCCCCAACCGATGTGCCTATGCGTATGCATATATGTATACATGTTCGTAAGTGGTCCGGGAGACTAAAGTTCAATCCCAGGTGGAATCATACCAAAGGCTCAAAAATTGGTACTTGATGCCGTCTTGCTTAGCACTCAGCACTATAAGGTAAGGATCAAGGGTAAAGTGGAGAAATCCAGAGAAAGGTGTAACGCCCTCCCCTACACCTCGGTGTAGTAGCTATTGAAAGGGTGTTATATATTGACCATCGACGGAGCCGTCAATCAAGAGATGCGCCTGTGTAAATAAGCGGAGGAACAGCAGAAGCAGGTAGATGTCAAAGAATTATATAACCAGGTGCCATAGACGGCTTGGGTCAGTTCCAGTTGGAGTTGGAGTCAGTTGAGGGACAAGATGTCAGCGTGAGAATCAGCTTGCAGACTGAGGGCTTGAGGCCCTCAGTGACCCACGGTTGAGCAACCCTAGCCAAGATGAGGAATAAGTGCTGCTATGGTCAGAAGAACTTTGGGTTAATATATAGCAGTCTGTCCCCGTCTCCAAATCACCTCTCACACACGACCAACATCAACCTATTCGAGAATAAAGTGTCAGGGATATATTTTTATGTGTTCGTTTGTTCATTGAAGTCGTCATTATTGTTGACTATGTTTCCGCTTATATTTGCATATGTACACGTGCAGTTGTATTATGGGTATACAACAAGGGGAGCCTTCGGGTCACCCTCGACTACGGTCGCTAACTAACTAATGTATGTATTTATGCGTGTATGTATGTCTACATTTCAATGCAAACACGATTCATGCCTCTTTTGAAACGGATGTTGAGATGTAACTTAAATATTTAAAATAGCATCTATTAGAATATCTTTTATTCGTTAAAACTTATTTATTTAGTCAGTCCGAAATAGAGCACCCCTCTTTCCCCATTGCTTGGTTTGACCCTGGGAGCAGCCTCTCCTTTCTCTTATCGATCTGCCTCGATTCTTCTGCCCCGCTTCGCTTCCCCATCGCCACTTTTTTTACGCTGCAATCATCAACCGACTTGTTTTTTGTTTTGTTTTTGTTATTGTTTTTTTGTTTATTTGGGGTTTTTTTTTCCTATACAGGCTGAGGGTTTGTCTAAGGTTCCTGACCCAACCTTTTGCTGACCGTGCTGCTTGAAAATATCGATAACTAAACCAACAAGGGCGATTGATGACTAGAATCAGATGACTATCGATCAGCGAGGTGGGTGGGTTGTTTTTATACCGAGGCTCAAACCCAAGGAAGAACAACGACTGATACTAAAAGCCCACAGAAATGAGGGCAAAATTATTCGGTCAACGACCTAATTCTTTTTTATTTATTTCTTTTTTTTCCTCTCCTTCTGTTGGCTTTAAATACATTGTTGTTTTTTTTTTGTTTTCTTTTTTTTTTGGTGGGGGGAGTTGCATTCTTTATCGATTGACAAGTTCATTAAAAGTTGGTGAGTCGTCGATCTTTTTTTCATCGTCTCCGATTTCATTAAAAAAGAAACAACAACAACAACAACAACAAGAACAGATTCTCATAATTATTTCTGTGACACTAAATGGTTTCGCATTTAAAAAAAAGAAAGAAAAAATGCAAGAAGATGATTACTAGTGATACAGACTACTCTCATCCTCTTGCGCTTCCTTATAATACACCTGAGCAAGCTGAAACTCGGTTACATAGCCTGGAGCAAGCAGCAAGAGGCATAAAACAAAGTCCATGATGGTGCCATCTCCCTATTAAATGGTCAACATCTAAAATTAGTAGACCAGTAGCAGCATCTCATCGACTGAAAGCAACATCAACTTTGGCAGAAGTAAAGTATCGACTGCTTCTGACAGGTTATCGACCATATGGAAATCTGAATGAAACGAGAATTCTTCCAAGCAATAGCTATGTCAGTACTACTGTATCACTGCACCACCTGGACTCAAACGGTACGCTTGGAGAAAAAGGTAGATAGGAACTACACTAGGATGCTACGTACTATTTTGAAACAAATCCTGTAATCAGCACCCTAAAAAAACTGTTGTATACTCATATGCAGATGCATGCATAAATCATAACGACACAATAATAAAGACAAGCGACACAGTTCTAAGAAAAATATACCTCTCACTTTATTTGAAAGGTTGCGTGTGAGAGGGAGTTGGAGATCGAACAGAACTGCAACATATTGACCCCCACTCTATTGGCCATAACCGCGTTTCTTTCCCGTTCTCCTGTGCTGCTCAACCGGGGGTCCACTCTGCTGGGTGCTGGCTTTCTCTACCGCATCTTGTCACCAACGAGTCTGGTCTCAAAACTGATTTAATCTTCAACTGCAACTGCTCAATCGGGGGCCTGAAGGCCCACTCTGCTGGGTGCTGGCTTTCTCTACCGCATCTTGTCTCCAGCGGGTCTAGTCTCCAAACTAACTGACTTCCTGTCTTCACCGAATTATATAATAGTTCATCGCCCACCTTCTTGTGGGTGTCCTCGTGGTGTAATGGTTAAAGCGATGAACTGCGGAATCGTAGTACGCGAGTTCGTACTCCAGTCGCGCTATTACGTTCACTTTCGGGCAAATACCCTTGGGAAAGGTATGAACCCCCTTATTCTCCCTCCAGCTATGGGTAAATAGTAGGACGGACTAGGTTCTTCAGCCTTGTTGAGGCAATTAGTCTAGGAGAAGGAAAACTCTGAATTCAAACCTGTTAAACTCCGCTTAAAAATTGACCTTGTGTCATATCCTGCCCGAGCGGAGGGGTTGGTAAATAGTACCTTCTTGTGGGCGTCACAAATTGCACTCATTCAATCCATCCACGCTCAAGGTTATAATATCCTGATCGACCTGATGCACCTGTTATTTACAAAGGTGCATTTCCTAATTTGACAGTCCGGCTGGGTCGTAGGTACAACAAAACAGCAGCTGCATGACAACTTACCGCTCATCTCACAAAACATCCAAGTAAGATGAACAAAATGTGCTGGGCACTGCTGGTAAAGTAAGGACGAACTCCTACACATGGACACACCAGTGTTGGCTGATCAGCAAAAATTACAATCATCAACTCTGTGCGGACTCTGGATACCTCTTGGAGGAATTGTATCGCTACGGTGCCAAATATGAAAGTTACCACGCACACAAAAAATACAAAGCAACTCCGTTTGTTCTTAGATGCAAAATTCTATTACCCCAACTGCTTTTACAGTAGTCGTCCGAAACGAGAGAGAGAGAGAATAAGAGGATTGGATCAAAGTTTTATAGACGACACGATCAAATACTGACTTCATTTCTTCTTCACCCTGACCAAGCCTTACCCTAAGGGGCTGCTGCTTGTCATCCGTCTGCCCAAATTCGGTGGAACTCAATCTGGAACTAACCGACTGACTCACCGACTGCCCGACTCCTACTTACTCCAGCTGACTCTGCGTTTTAGAACTCTTCTTATATATCTTATTCTGCTTATTTTCTTAAGCCCGATTATAACAACGAAACATAAAACTTTCCTGTGCTACGTCATACTAATATCAGTTGAAACGTATCCCAAAGTCTATATCAACATCTCGCCCACAGCCGATTTCCAAACAAACCTTTGTTATGAATGATTTATTCCTCGAGCCTCAGTGGGGGGTTGTCCCCCTGCGCTAATCCTCTTCCGAGGGGTTAGGTTTATCGCCTGGCACCTGAGGCGCCTCATCTTAGGGGGATGCCGACGGGGCCTGAGGTATTTTTGGGAATGCCGGATATGTCTGGACTACGATCCTGTGCCTGAACCCACCTTAAAAAAGGCCTTCAGCCGTACTCGCCCGTTTAGTGGGACGGGCAACAAATACCGTTATGACAGGAGATGACGTGTGAACTCACCTGTCAGACATTTGCAAAGTAAACTTGCACTAACGACATTAAACTCAAAGTTTTTAACTAGCGCACAATCTATCACTAAAATAGAATAATTTATTCAAATCCTAAATTATATTACGAAATTGCCAAGATCAATGACTGATAGAGACGAATGGTCTGTGAGAGTCCAGGGAATACGTGCTGTTTGCATACTTTGATGATGATGATGATGATGCATAAAAAAAGCAACACCTAACAAAACAAAAACGTATAATGAACGCGATTCCCTAACCTCTTGGCAAAAATAACCTTAGAAAGGTTGATATGCCGTTAAAATCATTCACTCATACGTTGTTGGTGCTTTAATTTTAAATTCTTTAAACACGAGACGACTTTTAAAATTCGTTGGGTTGCCGTAATAACTACGATCCCTAATGAAAATGGTGCCTCTCTCTGAGATAAATAAGGGATTCTAATCAGCATCAGTCCAGTCGGATGGGGCTGCAGAATACACCGACTAGTTACCGCTAGCAATTAAAATTTGTATGCCAATATATATATATATGTCAGTGTATATATAGGCAAACTGTTTAGGTGGAGAAACACTTTGAATTCAAATCAACTGCTCATAGGTTAGATATTGACCTTGTGTCACATCCGACTCATGAGGGGTTGGGTAATGACATACATACGGTTGGTAAGATGATCATCATTCAAAATGAACGTGGAGTCACTTTTCTTAAAGCTTAGTTTGTTTTCCCTGCTTAATAGCATATCAACCTTCGTGGGTTATTGAATGCCAAGGCCATTCTTCTAGAAAAATGACAGTGATGCTATTTAATCCACAGCTGGAAGGAAAAGATGATTCATAACTTCCCTAAAAGAACAATTCTGTGGTCAGTCGGTACAGCAACACTTGGAACCATTTAACTTTGTTGACTAAACTGAATAGCTTGAAGTAGAACTATTTTAGACATTTAAACTGTGTACTTATGCTCAGCTGAACTGTTTGAAGTAGAACTATTTATATGTATAAAAATGGATTCGGCATTTTTTACTTTTATCTCGGCTAATCATCATCATTAGAGGACGATTGGTTGGTGGTTATTATAGATGTTTCCAGCCAGGGTCCCTCTCTAGTCGACGTTCAAGCCAGATGATGGCTGATTTCAAAGTCAGAAAGTGAATGCAATGGGGCAGATGGGGTTCGAACTCGTTTACTACGATTTCGCAGACTTGCGTTTTAACCCTTACACCACGAGGACACCTCCTTTATTTGTGTTTAGGATAATAATTTTTATTTAAAGGAGACAAAGTAGCAGTATTTACCCATATTACATTGAAAGATGGTTATTAAAATAAAGAATGTAGAGATCGGTTTTATCAAAGTTTAGCATAATTATTCGTATTTAAAACACGTTTTATTTGTTTTTACCGTGTATATATAACAGGTTACTGTATTGTTATCATCAAGTAGTGGCGTATGGAAGACGGCGCTTCTGATTCTTCTGCTACAAGAGCACAAATTGCTTAAGGTACTTAGAGCTCTTGACTGGTCACTGATCTGAGTATTGACCAGTTTTGTTTTTTTTTAACATTAGGTGATTAGATGTGAACCGGCGCCGATATTGTGTCTTTACTAAAAGCATCTGTCGGTTTTTTTTTTGTTTTGTTTTTTGTTGTTTTTTTTTTTACTTTTATCTCATTAGTCTTGGCTAATCATCATCATCATCATCATCATTAGAGGACGATTAGTTGGTGGTTATTATAGATGTTTCCAGCCAGGGTCCCTCTCTAGTCGACGTTCAAGCCAGATGATGGCTGATTTCCAAGGTTGGCTCGCCCTTATAGCGAGCAAGATAAAATCTGATGCGCGTGACTGTGGAAAACAATTGGAGGCGCCTGGGCGTCGACCGTGTGTGTGTGTGTGTGTTTTTTTTCTTTCCTTTCAGTTATTAATTCGGGAACTTACCTTACCGGAATTGGCATTATTTGACTAGCTGCTGATTGAATCACGGTATCGAGGCGTGCGAAAAACGCATGCATAAAAGAACACACACACACACACACACACGCGCGCGCAAACATTGGCTAAGTCGCCTGGAGCGGGGCTGTAGAATACACCGACTGCATCTCTGCAGAAGGGTAAGACGCCCCAACGAGTGTCCTGGACATGACACTAAACAATCTGAAGGTGAAGCTCCAGTAATGCTGAAGCTTTGGGGAATGCAGAGTACCCCTTAACTGTCATCGTTTCCAGGTCTACTCTGGTCCGGAGTGGTAGCACCTGATCTATGAGTCAAGTTGAACTAAACTGTTCAGTGTGCTGAGGCTAAACTAAATTGTTTGAAATAGAACAGTTTTAACATATCAACTGCATACTTATGCTAAACTAGATTGTTTGAAATGGGACTGTTTTCGCATTTAACTGTGTGTAAATAAAAGACTGATGTTTAATTAAATTGTCAGTAATACATAGCAACACTTGGAACCATTTAACTTTGTTGACTAAACTGAATAGCTTGAAGTAGAACTATTTTAGACATTTAAACTGTGTACTTATACTCAGCTGAATTGTTTGAAATAGAACTGTTTATATGTATAAAAATAGATTTGGCATTAAATAACCTACAATGGCTGATATGGCATAAAACCAAACCAAACCAAACCACTCATCTATCTATCAATCGATATATATATATATATATATATATATATATATATATATATATATGCACTCTTTTCAAGGTTCTTGAGGTTTGTCCAAGGTACACCGACTTATGTTGGAATTACTGTTGCCTTCATATTGCTCTTTTTAAAAAAATCTATAATGATGACAATAATGATGATCAAATGATGCATACTAAACATTATTATTATTATTATTATTATTGCTATTATTACTACTACTACTACACTTCTTGCGAATTTGAGACACTAGCGTCATCTGGTGGTCGTTCACTGGTTTCCGAGTGATAGGAAGTCTCCTCAGGTCTCCAAGACTCTTTCGAGTTTTCTAGCTAATCTTAATAATATTATGGTCAGGATGGTCTCAATTCTTTTCATATTTCACCAGTCTTTTTCAAAGCCTTTAAACAGCGTTCCAAGTACACCAACTACAATTAGTATCACAGTCATCCTCATATTCCAGAGTTGTTGTTTTTTTTTCGTTCTCAAGCAAGGATCAAGTATTTCTCTACCTTTTCACTCTGTGGTCCGCTGAAATGGCAAAACTTTCTCTATGAAAAGTTTTATTATTATTATCATCATTATTATCTACTCCTTTAGAGTTTTCCACATCAGCGTTAGCTGATGGTCTTTCTCTGGAGTTTGTGTGACAGCAAGTCTCCTCAAGTCTCCAGGACTCTTCTCAGTATTCTGGCCGTTCTCAACAATGCTGTAGTTTCGATGGTCTCCACTCGTCCTCCAACCCCCAAGTCCTCCAGTTCCTTTTAATGGTCCTTTACTTACTGTACCGAATGCACCAATCTCGATTGATATAATCGCCACCTTCATGTTTTTTTTTAAATTCCCAAGCTATGTCTAGGTACTTATCCTTCTTTTCACTTTCTTTCAGTTTTATTCTGTGGTCAGCCGGTACAGCAAAGTCGACAATTTTGCAAGTTCTCTTTCTTTCTTTTTTTTTTTTTTTTTGATTACTATAAGGACTGGTCTTCTGGCCGAGAATAGGTGATCCGTTTGTATGTCAAAATCCCATTACTTTACTCTTTACGAAATTTTCACACCAGTGGTAATTGGTGATTTTCTCCGAATTCCAATTGACAACAAGACTCCTCAACTCTCCAATACTCTTCTAAGTATCCTAGCCGATTTTAGCAGTGCTGTGGTCAGGACAGTTTCAATTCTTCCTCGGATTTTTTCCCACAATCTCTTTTCGACGTTTTTCGAAGTTGTCTCAACTTCTCCAACAATGATTCGTGTAACTGTTGCCTTCATGTTCCGTGCTTTATCTTTCGTTATCTGTCAAGGTCGGGGGTCAAGTTATTTATTTATCCATCAAGGTCAAGGTCAAGTTATGTAGCTTTAAAAAAAACAACTTTTCTTTGTTCTATGTGATCTGCAGGAACAATGAAACTATTATCATTCCTTGCAAGTTTTCCACACGAGCGTTAGCTGATGGCCTTTCACAGAAGTTTGGGTGACAGCAAGTTTCCTCAAGCTTCCAGGATTCTTCTCAGAGTTCTGGCCGATCCCAACAGTGCTGTCGTTTGGATGGTCTCGACTCGTCCCCAGATTTCCATCTCTTCCAGTCCCTTTACCAAATCTTTCGAGGATCGTTCCGGGTGCACCAATTACCATTGGTATCACTTTCACATTCCATGGCTATTTTTAGTTCTTTGGCGAGGTTTAAGTACATATCTCTCTTTTCATTTTCTTTGATTTACACTTTGTGGTCCACCGGTACAACAAAGTTCACTATTCGGCATGTTCTTTTCTTTTTTTTTTTTTTTTTTTTTTTTTTTTTAACTATCTCTGGGTCTGGTCTTCTGGCCGGTATTAGGGGATCTGTTTGTATCTCAAAATCCCAGAGAATTTTTGGCATCTCATTTTCCACGACAGATTCTGGTTCATGTATAAACCATTTGGTGGTATGTTCAAATTTCAATTTCACGGTTTGGTTTGGTTTCTTTGTTTAATGGCATATCAACTCTTTTTAGGTTATTTAATGCCAAAGCCATTCTCCTAGAAGAAAAGTAGTGCTACTATTTAAACCATAGCTGGGAGGTTCATACCTTTCCCAAGGATATTTGCCCGAAAGTGAACGTAATAGCGCGACTGGAGTACGAACTCGCGTATTACGATTCCGCAGTCCTTCGCTTTGACCATTACACCACGAGGACACCCCCTTCAATTTCATGCATAACTCCCAGTGGATCACCTTTCCCAACCAATCATGTTCTATTTCTGTTTTCTTAGAATCCTTCATCGGATCTTTACCCAAAACCAAGGGTAAGGGAAGGTAGTGATTTCATGAATTCTATGTAATCATGTTTTTGCTGCTTATTTTGGGTAATATTTTCCAGTCATGTTGATAGTACTCTCCTAAAGAGATGAGCTGTTCCACAAAGTGCAATTTTTTGTATTTCATATTGGCTGAGACAGCCAGATGTCTTTTCAAATTTTTTATGTGTCTCTTTCTTGATCATACCCAAGGCTCCCATTATGACTGGCACGATTTTATTATCATTATTAATATTACTTTTTTTTATTTTTCTCACCGTACTGACAAATTTTGATTCTATCTTGTCAAATTCTCAATAAATATTCGCATTAATATAAATCAAAAGAGCTTGACTGTAAATATCTCAAAATGGTTTGATACTGAGTAAGTGTATTTGATTTATATCATAGATAGATATGGGAAAAGGGTTTAATAGGAAACATATTTCTTATGGAGAAAGATTGGGGTTCTCATCAAGAGGGCATCTCTAACAATAGACGATCATCAGCTGGAAACCAAGTTGCTGCAAAGTACAATTAATCATAGAAAATATCAATTTCTAAAAAAGAAAAAAATTACCAGAGCTAGAATCCAAGACCGAGCTTAGGTTTTGACAATAAAATCCAAATTGGTATTAATCATTCATCTGAGGTTCTAAAAAACGCCGAATGTATCTCTGCATATAGTTAAGACCCCCCCCCCAACGAGTGTCCTGTGTGACGCTAAACCATCTGCTGGTAAGATTTCAGTCTTGGATATTAGGAGAATGGGAAGTACTCCTTTATTGCTATTACTCCTAGTTCCACTCTAACTCAGAGTGGTGGTACCTCTTAGAGTCAAATAGAACTGTTTAACTATATAACTGTGTGCAAAGAATTGACTGATTGAATACTTAGTGTTAGATAGCACAACTTGAAACCATATAACTGTGTGCAAATAAAAATATTGGTATCAAATAGGAATACTTGAAACCATTTAACTGTGTCCTAATAATGGAGCTCTGGCTTGTTCCCAACAAAGTATTTGTTTAAAATTCGTATATTTAATATATATATATATATATATATATATGTGTGTGTGTGTGTGTGTGTGTGTGTGTGTGTGTGTGTGTGTGTGTGTGTGTGTGTAAACAGGATTTGGCATTAAATAACTTCAAGAGATCCAACCAACCAACCAAATTAGTACACCTTTCTCTTTATACGTCTCTCTATCTTTTTTTCTTGCATTCTACTGACTGTGGCCTAAACTAAGCTATGCTTTGTAAGTGACTGTTCTCATCATAGTTTTTCCTTATCAATCATCTCAAACATAGCTGAGACAGATAAAGAAATTCCTTATTATGTGTGCTGAATCAAACAGATTTGACACAAGATCATCTTATAGTAGAAATCCACTGTTACGTATTGACTTTTGAACGGCCAGTTTACTTAGGGCTTCAAACCAGGATGTGCGGCTGTGTTTTAAGGTAAACAAGGGACAGCGAAAATGGCACGTAGGTGAGGCGGTTGAAGGAAATATGTGTAGGCTTCAGAGAAATATATATTGACGTAAGTTCTTGAACTCAGCGGTCAGTCTGGGAGAGAATAAATTAGCAGTCAGCAGAATAGACAAGTCACGCCGTTTTGGGCGCTTGCCCAAAAGCAGCAGCCTCTGGATGGAGCACTGGCTCTCAATCGGTCTCCCCTGAAAGAAAAGTGAAGAAGTAAGGCTCTCAATTTATCTCTTGCAATGTGGTGTAAATAGTAGCGGTTTCCTGTTTATCCGCCTCTCTCTCTCTCTCTCTCTCTCTCTCTCTCTCTCTCTCAAGCAACAATTTTGCTCAGTCGGCTTGGACTGTAGAATACACCGACTGGACCACTGCAGAGGGGTACCCCCCCACCAATGAGTGTCTTAGATATGACACTAAACAATCTGATGGTGGGGTTCCAGTGATGCTGGAGCTTTGGGGAACGCGGAGCACTCCTTCATTGCAATTGCTCCCAGATACACTCTGACCCAGAATGGTAGCACCTGATAGGGCCCTATCTATGGGTTAAATAGAACTAAACTGCATTCTTTTTCGCATCTAGGAAAAGGAAAGGCTAAAAAAAAATGTTACTTCCGTAATCAGCTTTGTCAAGGCCCAATAAGGACAATTCTTACACGTGTGAATACGTACTGAGTCTACATTCAATGGAGATGCACTGTTTAAAATATTTGATTATAAAGAAATCAGAATTGAGACGGCCACCATATTTAGCCTTATTTCCCGCTATTCGTCAGCACCAGCCTGACAATTCCATGTGACTTTTACATGAAAGCGAGCATGTGTCACATGGTTGATAGCTCTAATTGTTTCTTTTTTTGTAAATTCATGTCACGCCTTCTAGACATTAGCGATCAATATCTGACCTATTTTGAGATTTTCATTATATTTCCTTAACTGCACATGCCTCTAAAAATAACACTTCCGGCATTATTCTTTATTTGTGCTTTTTTTTTCGAGCTTTTGTTCTAAAAGTGAAATTTCATATCTTGCTTTTTTTCTCTGATATTCATTATTTACTCCTTTAAGAGTTTTTCACCCCAGCGTTAGCTGATGGTTTCTCACATGAGTTTGCATGTCTCCCCAAGTCTCCGGGACTCTTCGCAGTATTCTTGCCGATCTATATAATACTGTAGTCTGGATGATCTCCACTTGTCCTCTTAGTTCCTTTACCAATTCTTTGGGGATTGTCCCAGATGCTCCGACTGCAATTGGTATTGCCGTCACCTTCATGCTTCATAGTTTTTAGTTCTCTAGCTATGTCTAGGTATTTATCTCTCTTTTCGCTTTCTTTTATTTTCTCTCGATCATTATTATTTTGAGAGCTTTTCACATCAGCATTAGCAGATGGTCTTTCATTGAAGTTAGAGTGATAGCAAGTCTCCTCAAGTCTCCAGGACTCTCGTCAATATTCTGGCTGATCTCAAAAATGCAGTATTTTGAATAGTCTCTATTCGTACTCTTATTTACAATATTATTATTATTGTTATTATTTAACTCCTTTGTGAGTCTGTCACACCAGTGTTAGCTAGTGATTTTTCACTGGAATTTGAGTGAGTGAAAGTCTCTTTAAGTCTCCAGGACTCTTCTCAGTATTCTGACAGATCTTAATAATGCTGTAGTCTGGATGGTCTCCACTTCTCCTCTGATTTCTAAGTCTTCCAGTCCCTTTACCAAATCTCAGGGGATTGTTACGAGTGCACCAACTACAAATGGTATCACTGTCACCTTCATAGCCCAGTTGACTGGGGCTAAAGAATACACCGAGTGCATTTTTGCAGAGGGGTAAGACCACCCCCCGCCCCAACGAGTGTAATAATCATGAAACTAAACAATCTAATGGTAAAGCTCCAGTCTTGGAGCTTTTGGGAATGTGAAGTACCCCTTCATTGCCATTGCTACCGGGTCCACTCTGGCCCGGAGTGGTCGCACCTGATAGGATCCCATCTCAAGGTCAAATTGAACTGTTTGATATTTAAACTGTGTGTAAATAAATGACCTATGTTAAATTGAGTTGTTAGAAATAGAACTGTTTGAGTATTTAACAGTGTGTAAACAAATGACTGATGTTAAATTGTTACTAGAACATAGCAATACTTGATATCAAAATCAGTAGTAATTATATTCGTATTAGATAGCAATATTTGAAACCATTTAACAACAGACCGGAGTGGACCTGGAAACAATGGCAATGAAGGGGTACTCCGCATTCCCCAAACTCCACCATTACTGAAGCCTCACCGTCAAATTGTTTAGTGTTAAATCCAGGATACTTGTTAGGGGTGGGGTTTTACCCTTCAGCAGAGATGCAGTCGATGTATTCTCTTGTTCCAGCCAAATGGGCTAATATTGTTCTGTGAAAATTCATGAGATTGCAGGGGGGGTTGTGTTTGTTTTCTTTTGTTTTTTTTGTTTTGCTTTTTTAATCTAAGTCATTGACACATTGGAGATTTATCGATTTAGTAATTTTTTTGTTTGTCAGGATTGTTAAATTCAGCAATGAAGCTAATTAATTATTTCACATCTCCACCTTAAAGGAGCACCAATTAACCTAATTAGTAATTTCGATTAAATATGGATAATTGCTTTAGAATGTCAAGTTATACTTTTTACTTTATGAAATTTGAAGATTTAAATACCTTTTTCTTTCTTTCTCTTTCTTAATATATCCCCATGCTTTCTTTCTTTCTTTCTTTCTTTCTTTCTTAATATATCCACACGCTTTCTTTCTTTCTTTCTTTCTTTCTTAATATATCCCCATGCTTTCTTTCTTTCTTTCTTTCTTTCTTTCTCATTCTTAATATATCCCCATGCTTTCTTTCTTTCTTTCTTTCTTAATATATCCACACGCTTTCTTTCTTTCTTTCTTTCTTTCTTTCTTAATATATCCCCATGCTTTCTTTCTTTCTTTCTTTCTTTCTTTCTTTCTTTCTCATTCTTAATATATCCACACGCTTTCTTTCTTTCTTTCTTTCTTTCTTTCTTTCTTTCTTTCTTTCTTTCTTTCTTAATATATCCACACACTCTCTTTCTTTCTTTCTTTCTTTCTTTCTTTCTTTCTTTTTTTCTTAATATATCCCCACACTTTCTTTCTTTCTTTCTTTCTTTCTTTCTTTCTTTCTTTCTTTCTCACCTCGCCATTTTTCTCTCTTCTTGTATGTTTGTTTGTTTGTTTCTTTCTTTTTTCTTCCCACACTGTCGTTTTTTTTCTTTCCTCGAATCTTTCTTTCTTTCTTTCTTTTTTTCTTAATATATCCCCACACTTTCTTTCTTTCTTTCTTTCTTTCTTTCTTTCTCACCTCGCCATTTTCCTCTCCTTTTGTTTGTTTGTTTGTTTGATTCTTTCTTTTTTTTCTTTCCACACTGTCGTTTTTTTTTCTTCCATCGATTCTTTCTTTCTTTCTTTCTTTCTTTCTTTCTTTCTTTCTTTCTTTCTATAAATCCCCACATTCTCTTTCTTTCTTTACTTATTTATCTATTTATTTATTTGTTAATTTATATATCACCTTGCTATTTTCCTCTCCTTTTCTTTCTTTCTTTCTTTCTTTCTTTCTTTCTTTCTTTCTTTTACGACTCTTTTTTTCCAACTTTCTTTCTTTCTTTCTTTCTTTCTTTCTTTTCTCTTCATCAATTTCCCTCTCCCTAGTTTATTTCTCATTTTCTATTTTCTTATTTCCTATACTTCTACTCTCTGTCCCTTTATCAATTAATCAGCAAATGCAATATCCTTTTCTTATGTCTTTTAACACAGTTACGATAATTTGATTGAACAGACAGAAAATCAGACACCCTATCGACTGCGGTCTGGATTTCTCTCCCCCCCTCTCTCTCTCTCTCCCAATCTATCTATCTATCTATCTCTTTCCCTCTCTTGTCAATCCACGTGATTTTGACTGACTCAGATTTATGCGTCCAGAAGGCCTTTGGGAGAGTAACAGTCGATGAGCCTGCTCTGAACTGATCTCGCACGCGTTCGACCATTACACGTGCCTCAGAGAAGTGACCCTTTGCCAGACTAAGCTACCTTACGGTTAATAAAGACCCGGGAGGTCACTTTCTGATGAGCGTTGATCAGCAAGTTATTTTGTTAACTATTCGTTCAGAAGAGAATGCTCCATCATTTTATTCTTGTGCCACACAAAACAAGATTCGTAAAAAAAAAAAAAAAAACAGATCTAGTTTTGATTGATAAATAAGGTCTCCACTTTTTTTTTTAGGTCAGAATAATAAAATTAGCAACGAAACAAATTAGGTACCCAATCACACTTTAAAAAGTTGGAATAATGACATTGGTATCAGAATGAATTACGATAGTTAATGGATAAGTAAGATCTCAATTTTTGCAAAACGATTTTTACCACTCCAAGAAAAAAATATGGAATTAACACACAATAAGGATATTCAATTTGGTTGATTATTTAGCAGTAAATCAACTTATAACAGATAGGACAAAATATTTTTTATTTAATAGTTGAGCATTCTGACTCCATGAAAAAATTTTCTTGAACTTAATTTATTTATATTAACAAGCAAAAGTGTGTGCTCTCCGATCATTCAGTAGTTCCCCTTATTTACAAAATAAATTCTATAAATAGGATGTGACTTGACATAAACTTATATGACACAAGGTCAATTTTTAAGCGGAGTTTAACAGGTTTGAATTCACAGTTTTCCTTCTCCTAGTCTGCCCTACTATTTACCCATAGCTGGAGAGAGAATAATTGGATTCATACCTTTCCCAAGGGTATTAGTGCTATGTGAAATGCAATCAGTCTCGTCCAGGATTTGAACACGTGTCACCGTGTCCATTTCCTACTACGATAACCATAACACCACGTTATCATTACAGTTAAAACATCTCATTGTAGAAAGAGTTTTGTTATTGCAATAGTATTAAAATGCTTAAAGCGAATAAAGCAATTTTCAGTTCAATCTACAACTTAATAATAATAAAAGTAATTATAATAGTTATACGACTAGGTGTGGAAGGTTATCCAAGTGATTCTATGTCCAGCATTATCCAACATTGCCTCGATTTCCCCGCAATAAAAAAAAACAACCTTATCTCAAATCGTGTCTGGTCGGAGGCACGGATAAATATTTAAGCCATCAGTATTGATAATATGATTTTTGCAATTGAGATTTAAATCGAAGCAAAATCCTGAAGAGTATGACGTAATTAATTACTGGAATTCTGACGTTGATGGTGACGTGGTTTCGTTTTCAGACAGACACATAATCTCTGTCATAATTTCTAAGTGAAGAAAATATGATGAAATAACCCTATTGACTTCAAGTTAGCGGCTCAAATACTGGCCTCTTGGTTTCTAAGATTTAAATTGGGGGGGGGCTTTAAAGAAAAAAGAAGAAAAGCATTACTTACCTTAATAATACTGGGTGGAATAATTTCTAAACTTTTTTTTTAGTTTAATTCGTCGAATTTTTGAAAAAAAAACGAGATAAACCTAAATTTTCATGATTAGCTCAATTATTTTAAGACTTTTTCGTTAAAATTCAGCCCAATATGAGTATGAGAAAGGAAAGAAATGACAAATAATCTATGATTTGCTTAACACTGAAACCAAGGCAAAAAATTCCCTAATAATAGGAGTTTTTTTATGGCATGCATCAAGCGCAGACCCTAACCCTCTTCATTACGCTATATGCAACCTCCCATCCAAATATTGATTCCCTTGAGACTGCTATTAAAGAGGAATGAAATAAAACAATGATTTATTTTAAAAGCATATAAATTGTTTCGAAGGCGTGTTGATACAATAACTGAAAAAATGGGGTCCGTATTGAATAAATTTACTGTTTTGTGTCGATATTTTTATTTTGTGTTTTTGTTTAATTAGAATTAATATTGGTTTATAATAGAGTCGTTTATTATTATACTAGAATATTCCAAATTTTGCTTCCACACTCTGCATCTATCTATCTATCTATCTATCTATCTATCTATCTAATAGCGTAGTAAACACACACACACACACACACACACATACACACACACACACACACACACATATATATATATATATATATATATATATATATATAGAGAGAGAGAGAGAGAGAGAGAGATATAGATATAGATATAATAGAGTCGTTTATTATCATACCAGAATATTCCAAATTTTGCTTCCGCACTCTGCATATATCTATCTATCTATCTATCTATCTATCTAATAGCGTAGTAAATACACACACACACACACACACACACACACACACACACACACACACACATATATATATATATATATATATATATATATAGATATAGATATAGATATACGTATATATATAATAGAGTCGTTTGTTATCATACCAGAATATTCCAAATTTTGCTTCTGCACTCTGCATCTATCTATCTATCTATCTATCTATCTATCTATCTATCTATCTATCTATCTAATAGCGTAGTAAATACACACACACACACACACACACACACACACACACACACACACACACACACACACACACACACATATATATATATATATATATGTAGATATATATATAATAGATTCGTTTATTATCATACTAGAATGTTCCAAATTTTGCTTCCGCATCCTGTACTTTATGTTTGTTTTGATTTCGTCTAAATTTGGATGTCAGTAGAAGAAGCAGACAGTTTTTTTTTTTTATCATTTTCTTCAGTCGCCGTTTTTATTTGTTTTTAAACAATTGCTTGGTGGGAAACGCATCTTTACTTTGGTGCCTTATTCTGAAATGACAGGTGTAATTTTGAACACAATTTTCTATGTTCTTGATAATGACGACACTCTACGTCCCCACAGAGCTGAAGAAGATTGATCAGTGCTGTTCGGCCAGTTCTGGTGTGTCGAAGTATCAGAACCCATAGGAGAACTTCACTTAAGATTTCGTCCGTACTTCTCAAACAATGTCCTGCATGTCTAGTTTAGGATATAGGATGTGAGTGGCCATACAATTTCTGCTTCCAGGATTTGTTCAAAATCGCACACAGCATCCTTAATTTTCTCGAAGAGCTTTCTTAAAGTCAAGGTGGTGGAGCCATACTAACACGGGTACAGCGTGGAAGAATTTCCCTTTTATTTCATCAGAGAGATAAGATTTTTATATCGATTGTAATCCATGCCTTTCTTGCTCATATGTTGGCATTGCTTTTAGTAAATGAGATATTGCTACCGAGGTATGTGAACTGCTTTATTAATTCAAAGGTTAGTCATTTAAAGTTGAGATGATACCATCTTTTTAAAAATGCATGAACTCTGTTTTAACAGAGTTCGCATGGAGGCAGATGCTTCTTGCTGCCTGTTCCACGCTATCCAGCAGACATTTGACTTGCGCATGTGTAGTCGCATGAAGCGCAAGATCATTAACGTGGTCTGCACCGTGAGAGTTTCAGCTAGATATCATCGGCGTCTTGCCTTTTTAGTGCGAGACCATTTTCTTTTATTAGATCTTGGAAGACTGCAATGTGACGGTGCATAAATATTTATCCCTGGACGGGAGTTTATTTTACGCACGTGTGACGTTGGGGCAATCTGGCACTTGATCCCTTGCAAAAATAAGTCCCAGTTAAGATTCCTTTTTCGGGCATATGGGAACTGGCAGATAATGTGGGGGTTAATTTGGGGCTAGATTGACCACCGCTAGCAAGGGGGTTTCCAAATTTCACGTTACACACTCCCACCAAGCCACTTCGTTTTCCTATCCCCTCGGATAACGGAAAACATAGACTTCTAGGTTAAGATAGAAAATATTATTCACTGTAGTCGGCAATTCCAATTCCCCGTGTAATGTTTTTAAAGGCGAATAAGACACTAAGCGAGAATAAATTAGAGCGAATGAAGCTGAAAAGGAAATATGCAAAAGGAGGCAACTCGATAGGTAAACAACACAACGAATAAATTTCGACACGAGGGGACATTTAAAATACAACAAAATTTTAATACGTGAGGATCAAACAAATACTTATGATGTTTAAGCAACAGTTCCTTTCTTTTCTTTCAAGGTGTCGACGATATCAAACCAGCAGACAGCCTTAAACACAAATGTCTCTCTCTCTTTTTCTTTTCTCTCTTTCTTCTTTCTTTCTTTACTTTTAAAACTTGAAAAGGTAGTTAAGTCCACTCGTTCGTTTACAGTTTATGAAACGAATTTCTTCAGTCTATTTGTTTCTTTTTCTGAATCCATATAAGTTCCAATATTTGGGAAGGTTAGGAGAAAAAAACAGTTTAAGATGTGCTTACTTTTTTTTTTTTTTTTTTTTTCGAGGAGTTCATTTCCTGGATTTCTTTCTTTTACGGGCGAGCGGTGTTCTGTAGAATTTGGCGGGAAGGCACCTGTTATCTTCTGTCCAAGATTCTTTCTGCTCTTCCCCGGAGTTTCGGCGACAGTTTCAACACATCTTGTCACGCCGACTGCTGTCCCAGAACTCAATTCTTTTCACCGGCGATGTACCCGGGAATTTTTTTTCTTTTTGGGCATCAAGGCAGCACGTCCTCTCACAGTAACCTCCGTCCTAAAAACTAAATTCTTTATCTCTATTTCCTCTGACGAAAAGGGTACTACTTCTGGTGCTAAGGCTTCTGCCAATCATTTGGCTCCTTCCTCCTCCTCCTCCTCCTCCTCCACCTCATTCAGTCATGCTATTCAATGACCTACCTTCCTTCTCCGTCCACCCGGTTATGGAGTGCTGGTAGTTTGACCTTATCCTGGCAGCCCTTAACGGTCAGTCGTTGTGCTTGTTAGTGAAACCCCGAAGGGGAAGAGAAATTAAATCTTACTTCTCCCCTCTCAGGAACATAACGTGTGACTCCAGTGACAATGTAAAAGTAATTTGTCATCATTGAGTGAAGGAAGCCATTCACAAGCAGGAGGTGATGTATGGTCTATTTTTAAACGTACAACTGGTTTATTTAAGGGTTTTACTTGTCCTTGGTTAGTTGCTAGAGGAAAATTAAAAGAGTTTAGTTTATCCTACTATTCACCCATTGCTGGCGGGAGAATAGTTGGATTCATAGTTTTTCCCAGAGAATTAGCACAATGTGAAAAGCAAAAAGCCTCGTCCACGATTTGAACTCGTGCCGTCTTGTCTGTTTCCAGCGATTATAACTTTTGCATCAATAAAAAAATTTACCCAGTATAGTGGTTTTAAGTTTTCCTATATAACATAAATAATTTGCATACAATGGTAACAAGTATTCACCTCTGTTTTTACTCTCATCTATTTGACCCATAGAAGTGACGCTAACAGATCTATTTGACCATTTATTGGACCCTAACAGATCTATTTGACAAATAGAAGGGATGCTAACAGATCTATTTGACCATTGATTGGACCCTAACAGATCTATTTGACAAATAAAAGGGATGCTAACAGATCTATTTGACAATTGATTGGACCCTAACAGATCTATTTGACCCATAAAAGGGACGCTAACAGATCTATTTGACCATAGATTGGACCCTAGCAGATGTATTTGACACATTGATTGGACCCTAACAGATCTATTTGACCCATAGATGGGATGCTAACTGGTACTACCATTTCGGATTAAACCGTACCTGGGCATGTCAATGACAAAGGGATGACTGCACCCTTTTTAAACTTCCAGTACTGTAGCCTCACCACTGTATATCGTTTAGTTCCGTGCCAAAGATACGCAGTAGGTACAGCTGATACAAAGACACACTGAAGACGGTGAGATCATCTTTTCCCTGCTTAACCGACAATGCTAAGGATTGAAATTAGAAATCATATTCTTTGATTGAGTTCTCTGTCAATTGGTCCTAAACCTGTATTGACTGGTTCGTCTATTTTGGAATGCGGAAGATGAAAAACTTTGTTTTGAACTTGTTTGGACACGAAAGAGTGTCCCTGACTTGCAGACACACGAAATAGACACACAATAGACCTTAGGTATTTGTGGAATGGAGTGGTACATATTCTTAAATGTCCAGGTGATACACGCATGAACACCTGTGTTGTTACTCAGTGCAAGTACAGGTACACGAATTTGTGCATATATCTGATTTTTCTTCGTTGAACAATTGCAATTAAACGTACATATGCTTGTATAAGACTGTTTGTTCATATGTATAAAATAAAACCCCAAGATCAACTTTATTGCCAACCACTGTTTCATTTATCCGCTGTTTTTATTTGTTCCGATTTATTTATAGCATACAGGACTCAGGTTGCTAATAGGACCAACTGTTGTTTAAATGGTACCCCAGTAACATATCCAGATATGGATATGCGAAACGTACATAGAATGTTCATAACATATATACATAGAACATAAGAATCCCGAAACACGAAAAACACTTACGACTTCTTAGTTCAGGCACGAAACTTTTTATTACCTTTGAGTTAAAAGGTTTTTCGACATAAGGAGAGAGGCACAATCTTTCTATGCTGGCTTTTCCATCTGCTCCCCCCCCACCAACACGTGCGCACCCGTCGCAAGGCCTCCACGAGCTAACGAAAGTCACCCTTCTTCTTCGGACCGCAAGACTCAACTCAACTAACTGACTTTTTCAAAATCCCCAAAATCCTCCGCACACGCGCATCCGGTGCATGACGTCATTCACATCCACTGGTCAACCTTTCTGTCTGGGATTTTTATTTTGACATCTGTGAATGACACATCCTCCCCGCGCGCGTCAACACCTGCGCTCAAGTTTGCACCTAACTAACCCATGTGCTGAGCCGAAAGGTTCTCAGCCTAACTAAACCCATAGGCAAGATATATAAAACGAAATCCCTCGGCCATTATATTACACCCCATCTAAGTATCGAACAGGCAAATCGTTCCTTAATTTTGATAATCTAAGGAGGACATCGCTTTACGCCTGAACATCTGTGTTTCATTTGTGTTTGTTTCCCGTTTTATGGACTCGGGTTACAAAGGGGTTTGCATCCATCGTTAGATGGTGTCAATATTTTCCGTGGCAATAGTGCTAACTCCTGTTTTCTACACAACCAATATATAACAATCTCATTCACACTCTGAGATATTCTTTTAAAACTGATTATAGTTTGGGCACGGCGATGCAAGTTCAAATCCTGGACGAGACTGATTGCATTTCACATAGCACTAATACCCTTGGGAAAGGTATGAATCCAATTATTCTCCCTCCAGCTATGGGTAAATGGTAAGGCAGACTGGGTTCTTCAGCCTTGGTGAGGCAACTAGTCTAGGAGAAGGCAAAATCTGAATTCAAACCTGTTAAACTCCGTTTAAAAATTGACCTTGTGTCATATTCTGACCGAGTGGAGGGGTTGGTAAATATGGATACAGGTAGTACATTGATATCGTTGCATTGGCCAAGTTTTTTTTAAACTACAAAACACTATTTTCCCATATAGTCTCCATGGTTCATTTTCGCCGACGAGGAACAAAAGCCAGCAGGTTATGCGTTGTAAAAAAATTGCACCAGTGAAAGCAACCCAATTTTTACAGCGTTAATCGCGTACTCCACTTTCATCAGTTCGATTCGCATTGAAGTGCACAATTTTGCCAGGGTGTTAGTAATGAAAGAAATGAAAAAACAGCGATAGATAGAACAGACTGCGATAGATAGATGGAACAGACTGAGATAGATAGATAGATAGATAGATAGATAGATAGATAGATAGAACAGACTGCGATAGATAGATGGAACAGACTGAGATAGATAGATAGATAGATAGATAGAACAGACTGCGATAGATAGATGGAACAGACTGAGATAGATAGATAGATAGATAGATAGATAGAACAGAATGCGATAGATAGATGGAACAGACTGAGATAGATAGATAGATAGAAAAGACTGGGATAGATAGATAGATAGATAGATAGATAGATAGATAGATAGATAGATAGATGGAACAGACTGAGATAGATAGATGGAACAGACTGAGATAGATAGATGGAACAGACTGAGATAGATAGATAGATAGACAGATAGAAAAAGAATCTAAGATTGATAGATTGATAGATATGAACAAATTGAGATGTGAAAAAATTTGAATGCATACATACATATGAGATAGATAGATAGATAGATATAAAGAAGCTGAGATAGATAGATAGATAGATATGAACAAATTGAGGTTAGTTGGTTGTTTGGGTTTTATGGCATATCAACCTTTGCAGATTATTTAACACCGAATACATCATTATGCAAATAGTTTTATTTCAAACAATTCAGTTTAGCATGAGTACACAGTTTAATTGTCAAAAACATTTCTATTTCAAGCTATTCAGTTTATTCAAAAAGTTCTGATTCAGCTAATTAAGTTTAGTATAAGTACAGATTTTGTTTACACAGTTAAATGTCAAAACAGTTCTATATTAATTCAATTTAGTGCAAGTACCATTTCAATGTCAAAAATAGTTCCATTTCAAACAATTCAGTTTAGCATAAGCCCGCAGTTTAAATGTAAGTACAGTTTAATAGTCAAAAACATTCCTATTTCAAGCTATTCAGTTTAATCAAACAGTTTTAATTCAAACAATTCAGTTTAGCATAAGTATGCAGTTAGTTCTATTTAATCCATAGATAGGGCCCTATCAGGTACTACCATTCCGGGCCAGAGTGGACCTAGGAGCAATGGCAATGAAGGGGTGCTCCACAGAGTTAATTTCAAAACAGTTTCATTTCAGATAATTCAGTTTAGCATAAGTACGCAGTTTAAATGTCAAAACAGTTCTATTTTAAACAATTCAGTTTAGCATAAATACGCAGTTTAAATGCAAAAAACAGTCAACTCAAGAAACCACGGTTTAGTTCTATTTAACCCATAGTTAGGACCCTTATTTAGGTACTACTAAACCGAGACAGAGTGGACCTGGTAGCAATGACAATGAAGGAGTACTCCGCATTTCCCAAAGCTCCAGCATTGCTGGAACTTCATCATCAGATTGTTTAGTGTCATAACAGGACACTCGTTGGGTGGGTGTCTTACCCCTCTGCAGAGAAGCAGACGGTGTATTCTACAGCCCCAGCAGACTGGGCAAACAAATTGAGATCTGAACAAATTTGTATACGTACGTACAAATTGAGATATATAGATCGACATATAGATGGAAATTACATAGATAGATAGATATATAGATAGATAGATAGATATCAGCAAAGATAGATAGATAGATAGATAGATAGATAGATAGATTTTAACAAGCTTTTATTTGTTGTTATATGCTTTTATATGCAGATTGTTTTCCCCTGTGCAACGACGACATTGGCTAATGGTATTTTGTCCACGTCAGAGAGAGAGTTTATCCACTTTTCATTCGTAAATTTGATACCTTTATGTCGCCTTATCCGATGGTAGCTGTCAAGGATTTGTGTACGTTCAGCAAACGGCTGTAACTTGGGATTAGAGTTTGTCACGTACAACTAGAAATATCATCTATTTGATTTGTATATATATATATATATATATATATATATATGTAATCTATCTATCTCTTTCTGTTTCTAACTATTAATCCATTGATTTAACTTCTGCACCCATATATTAAGCGTGATTATGAATTGATATATATATATATATATATATATATATATATATATATATATATATATATATATATAATCTATCTATCTATCTATCTCTTTCTGTTTCTATCTATTTATCCATTGATTTAACTTCTGCACCCATATATTAAGCGAGATTATGAATAGATAGATAGATAGATAGATAGATAGATAGATAGGAACAGACTGAGATATACACATACATACATACATATATACGTCGAGAGAGAGAGAGAGAGAGAGAGAGAGAGAGAGAGAGAGAGAGAGAGAGAGAGAAAGTGAGAGAGAATTTTCCGTCTCTCCATCATATATTCCCGAGAGTAAAAGATTGAAATAGATATAAACAGACTAATATCTGTGTTCACTATATGATTGTAAAGCCAGACATTTTACAACATTAGGCATCTCGCCAATTGTAATAGTCTATCTAAGCTAGGAGACCATTAATAGTGAGTTCATTTCTTACTGGGTGCTCCGTACCTCTGGCGATGTATCACAACTTATCTTAGTCAATGTTTATTATAATACACCAACTAGCTACTTTCTTGAGTCCTATGGTGTTTGCATTCTCAAACCAGAAAAGTCGTTTCCTAACTAATCTTGTAAAGCAGTAGCGAGAGACTCCTTGTGACAAAGGGGATAACTTCCTGGACAACGACATCCTAAAATGCGAGCTCGCACGACAGTAACGCTATTACTTTCCCTTTCGGATAAATACCCTCGGGAAGATGGGAACATCCTAATCCTAATTCAAGGATTGTTTTGGCATTAAATAACCCACGAAGGTTGATAAGGCATTAAAACAACCAACGCAAAGCAATACATCCAATGTTTGATTTTTTAAAACTCTACCAATGTATGCTTAGTTTATATATATATATATATATATATATATAGACAGACAAAAGATATCTATTATTTTCAATCAAATATATATATATATACTTACTAATTTACTATCTACCAGTATATATATATATATATATATATGTGTGTGTGTGTGTGTGTGTGTGTGTGTGTGTGTGTGGACAAAAAATGTCTATTATTTTCAATCAAATATATATATATATATATATATATGTATGCGAGGGTCATTCTTTTGATAAATGCGATTTATTTTTTAAGGAAAATTGATTTTTTTTTTCTGATTTTTTTCAGTAAATATAACCTCTGCATGATATGGAATCGGTTTATAGCAAAAAATTATTTTAATCTCACAAAAATATTTGTTTTGTGGCTATTCAAAATGGTGGAAAATTAAACAGAGTACTCCAGGCTTGAAAAAACTAATTCTACTCAATAAGGGGATAAGTCGAAAATGACGCTGATGTGTGTAGTTTAGAAATTATATATATATATATATATATATATGATTCTTAAGTCGTGCTGATGGCACAGAGTTCCCCAAATTTCTCTCTCTCTCTCTCTCTATCTCTCTCTCTCCCCTTTTCTATCGATCCCTATCATCCATCGCTCTTGTTAGATCTTCTTGGCGGCATCATCAGTCCTTACAGAATTGATGTAAGTCTAGTAGGAGTCCATAAATAACACCATTACTTGAAACCCATAAAGATAGATGGATACTGTGTCGAGAAATCCTTACCTTCCAAAAATACATTTCTATCCAGGAAGATTTATAATGACATCGAATAAGAAACGGATCAGCTAATCTCGGCCAGACGACCGGACCTAGTGATTGTCAACAAAGAAAAGAGAACCAGCCGAATAGTTGACTTGACAGACTCGGCTGAACACAGGATAAAACTGACTGAAAGAAAGGTTTAAAAAAACAAAAAAACAAACAAAATCTTGCTAAAGAACTGAAAAAAAAAGAAACTATGGAACATGAAAATGACGGTGATCCTATTTACCCAACCCCTCCGCTCGGGCAGGATATGACACAAGGTCAATTTTTAAAGCGGAGTTTAACAGGTTTCAATTCAGAGTTTTTCCTTCTCCTAGACTAGTTGCCTCACCAAGGCTGAAGAACCTAGTCTGTCCTACTATTTACCCATAGCTGGAGGGAGAATAATTGGATTCATACCTTTCCCAAGGGTATTAGTGCTATGTGAAATGCAATCAGTCTTGTCCAGGAATTGAACTCGTATCGCCGTGTCCATATCCGGTGACGATAACCATTACACCACGGGCATCTCCTCCATGACGATGATACCAATTGTAATTGGTGCCCTCGGTACAGTCGCAAAAAGAATTTGTACTGGAGGACTTGGAAATAAGAGGACGAGTGGAGACCATCCCAACTACAACATTGAGATCGCACCTAATACTGATCAGTATTAGGTGCGATCTCAACAATGCGGTTGTACAAGAAATTGAAATTTGATGTTACTATCAAATGTTATATGCACAAAGTAGAATCCATCCTGGAGAATGATATGAGCAAATATCTCTGTGATTTTAAGATACAAACAGATCACTTCATTCCGGCCAGTGTTAATTCTCAAAAAAAAGAGAACCTGCCGTATAGTGAACTTTGCCCTCCTGGCTGACCACTTGGTGAAAATCAAAGAAAATAAAGAGAAACAAGGATCCTTTCCATGGGTCAAATAGATGTTTGAAAATTATAAGTATTAGATAGGAATACTTGAAACCGTGTAGTTGTACGCAATTCTTTTTTTTTTTCTTATGAATAGTTACTTGAAGCTCTAATTGTTTACAAATGACTATCATTCGTTGGTTCGGACCAGTCGACCAAACTGAATCGTTCGAAATAATCTGTTTTTACAATTAACTAGGTGCATACCAAAGACTGATGTACTTATACTCAATTTGTTGTATTGTCATCTACATACATGCAGAATCACAACGACACGATAAATAAAGACAGACACAGGAAGACTTCTTTAACAAAATATGTACCTCTCACTTTATTACAAGGGTTCGAAAAGGTTATTCAAGGTTTGCGTGTGAGAGGGAGTTGGAGACCGAACACTCTTATGGCCGTCAGCGTTGTGTCTTTCTCGTTCTCCTGATGCTCAACCGGAGGCCCAGAGACTCACTCTGCTGGGTGATGGCTTTCTTTACTGCATCTTATCAGCAACCTTTCTGGACCCCAACTCACCAGGGCCCCAAGGCCCCTTCGGCCGGGTGTGGCTTTCCCTACCACATCTCGTCTATAACTCCGTCTGATCTCTAACTCGAACCCTCTTGACTTCTATCTTGACTGAGTTATATAATAGTTCAACGCCCACTCAGTCGCCTACTCGATTTTTGGAATTGCATCCAGCGGAAATAACAGTCATGCAGTTCACAGGTCACTCTCATCCGGTGCATCAGTCTATGAGTTACCATGGGAATTTTTTACCTCGTCCCATTTCATCAGTCAGTTTCCACCCACGCGATTTCCTCTCATAACTGCCATCAGAATGTGTCACCTCCTTCCGGTACATCACCTTGGAATGGCATTTTTGGCCGGGTCGAAGGCCAAAATACAACAACTTGAATTGTTTGAAATAGAACGGTTTACACATTTAACTGTGTGTTAACAAATGACTGTTTAATTGAATTGTTAGTTATACATAATGTTGTGGTATCACCCCCATTTTCGATACGAAATGGACTTCCAATAAAGATATAACATTTGACAGTAATCCACTCAGCGACATTGTATTAATTGTTTACTGTAAAAATAACTTGTATTCTTCTCTCTAAGTACGTGTTTGTCATATTTATTTTATGTCCTTTTCCGAGGAAATAACACATAGCAAGAATTGGAACCATTTAACTTTGTTGATTTGCTAAACTAAATTGTTTGAAATAGAACTGTTTGATCGTTTAATTGTGTGTAAACAAAAAACTGAGTACATAAGCTAAACTGAATTGTTTGAAATAGAACTATTTTTCATTTGACTTTATTTAAACCAATGACTAACTGTGTGTAAAAAAAGACTCTGCTTATGCTAAACTGAATTGTTTGAAATTAAGTGAAATCATTTAAATGTGTGCAAAAAACCGCTGAGGCTTATTTTAAAATGTTATCTTCAAGATGTGTGTTGAAATTATATATTAAATATATGTATAAAAAGGATTTAGCATTAAATGACCTACAGTGGTTGATATGCGATAAAACCAAACCAAGCCAAATCATTTATATTTAGAATATATGTATAAATTCGAAATGTTTGGATAAACTGAATAGCTTGAAGTAGAAATGTTTTTCACAATTTAACTGTACTTACATTTAAACTGCGTACTTATGCTAAACTGAATTGTTTGAAATTGAACTGACTATTTGCATAAAAATGAATTTGGCATTAAATAACCTACAAAGGTTGATATGCCATAAACACAAACAACCAACCAACCAACTAGAAATACTTGAAACCGTTTTACCGTGTTAATAAATAAGCTCCGGCTCATTTAAAAATGTTATTTTCAAATTATGTATTTACAAATCATATATATTTGATATATAACGACCACCCTTGTACAACAATCACCTTCTGCCACAGTCCCACTAATGCCAGTGATTAAACGAGTTATCTTCCCTGGTTCGTAGCGTTCCCAAACACAACGTACTAATCATCGGAGAAGACATGAACGTTCAAATAGGCAAACACGAAACTAAGAAATTTTGCTTACACAACTCGTCAAACAGAAATCTTACAGAGTTTTCACTCGAAAACAGACGAAGAAGCCTTAATACTAAATTCCAAAGAAGGGAGGGACTTACACCTATTTGAATAATGCTAAAGCAGAGATAGATTATATCCTCATAAACAAGCAGTGGATTAATAGCGCTCTGAATTATGAGGCTTACTCCTCTTTTGAAGGATTATCTTCTGGTCACTGAATTGTCATAGCAAATATACGCCTGAGTCTACGCAGAAATATGGTAGAAACAGCCAAAACCACAAAATACCACTGGTGCTTACTTACCAATAGAGATATTATTAATAAATATATGGTAACAGTAAGAAACAAATTTGATACTCTTCAAGATATATCCGAATGAAGAATACAAAAACTTCGTCAATGCCCACATCAAAACAGCCGCAGAATGCATGCCAACCAAACCAAGGGCCAAACATAGACTTCCATGTGGGACACTAGCAGTAAGAAAAAAACGAGATAACATGAAAACAATATCCTTAAGTAATAAAAGAAACCCAACAAATGCCAACGCACAGAAACTTAAGAAGGTACAAAGAGTACCAACACATACCAAAAAGAACAAATTGAACACATTCAAGGTCAAATCAACAAAATAAGAAACTCAGTTGAAGATAGACAATCAGTAATTGCATGGCAGACAGTAAATGAAGTGAGTAAAAGGAAGGGAACTGCAAGAGCAAAACTAAAAGCTGCTAGCCAAGAAGAACGAATACAGATGTAAAAAGAACATTTCGAGATTCTGCTTGGAAAATCCCTCCAAGTCACAAATTACCCTATCATGAAAATTATCAATTGCTAAGTACACATCAAACTCGAAAAATTTACTCATGTGACACGACGTGCGGTTAAGTACTTAATTAATATGTAAAAATTAGAATTTATGAAATATATGAAAATTAATATATATATATATATATATATCAGAAACAAAAAAGATCCTTAAAATAAGCATCTTTTTGTTCAAGGCTTATAGTGACCTAAAAAGCTGGTTGATCGTTCCTAAAGGTCAGTTAAGTGCGAGACAATTGTTTCTGATTTTCAAGGTCAGTTAAGTGCAAGACAATCGTTTTTGATTTTAAAGGTTTGTAAATTTATTTAATTTTTCGGTTGTCAACTAACTTCATCAATCATAATGATAAAACGGGTTATTTCGTTAAACATATTTTTCTAGTCCTTATCTTAAAGTTCAATGTCAAAAGGGAGATTTAATTTTGCTCCGCCTTAAATAAAAGCGAGTTGGGTATAGCTCATCCCGTCAGGTGAGGTAGAGAATTCTTTGTCCAACCCCAATTGGTCTAAACCTGTTCCCATTAGTCAAAGCATCTAAATAAGGGTTTTCTCTATACATGTAAGATATAATCCTGAACTAGGATTGGCTGACCAATGGGAATATGACTCCTAATTGTCTCTTATTGGACAGACAATCAGAAACCAATAATTAAACGAATCCTCAGAGAGGATAAGAAAAAGGGACCAAGAAGAAACTCAAGACTGCCAAAGAAGCATCTCTTCCATTTTAGACCCGAAGTACTCCGAACGACCTTCAGACGTTACAAAATTTCAAACATCCAGACTTTAGAGACGTTAGTGTTACTCTAACTGCACCTCATCATCACTTTTCTCTCTCGATATTCTTTCTTCTTCTGTTTGCCAGGAAAGCAAACCTCGTTTGCTTGTTATTTATTGTCTCACAAACGTGTTTCAATAAAAACGTTTTTCTGTAGTTGTTAAACAACGGGTTTTCTCTATTCTTTGAGTTGCTAGACAATCTAGCCACTCATATTACTTGACCGTCAGAAGAAGATCCGGCTGAATTGTGTCACCCCCCCCCCACTCCATGGATCTTTCAAATACAACGTGAGCACGGAAGGGTTTGACAAAGCAAACAGCCGGAAGTCACGAACACACTATTGCCACAACAAGTATTGTGACTAGTAGTCACACCATATTGGGCTTCGTGACTAGCATAGGACCACACTCAAGAAGAACTCGACGAAATTCTTTGAAAAATTAAAAGCAGAAAATCTGCCAGCTCCGACAAAATGCCCGCAAAAGTATAGAAGCCAAGGAAATTTGATGACTTACTACTTCGATTTTGCTTCGTCTAATACAAACAGAATACAATAGAGTGATGGAAAAAAATGCTACATCTTCCCCTTCCCTAAAAAAGGTGAATTTGGAATCACCACGAACTACAGAGGTATAGCTCTTACTTCTATAGCTGCTGAGGTTATAATGCTCTGCTTCGAAATCACATCGAATCTGAAATTAAGAAAGTTCTTACTAAAAATTAGAACGGTTTTCAGAGAAAACGATCAACAACATCACACATTTTGACAATCCACCGAATCATCGAAGGAGTTCGCACGAAAAACCTCGAGGCAATACAATTGTTTATAGATTTCTGCAAGGCATTTGATTCCATAAACAAAGGAAAGATGGAGCAAACTCTTCTAGCTTAGAAACTGTTATAGTCATAATGATTCTCTATAGAAAAACGAAAGTTAAAATTCGCACACCATATGAAGACATGGACTTCTTCGACATTGTTGCTGAAATTCTGCAAGGAGATACATTAACACTACATTTGTTTATAATCTGGCTAGACTTACTACCATACGTTGATAGATATAATTTAAAAAATGGCTTTACACTAAAAAAAGGAAGAAGCAGATGATATCCTGCAGAAACTACAATGGACACAGACTATGCAAATGACATAGCGCTTCTTGCAAATACACTTACCCAAACCGAATCCCTGTTGCATAGCCTGGAACAGGCACCAGGAGGCATTGGCTTCTTCGTGAACCCAAACAAAACGGAGTACATGTGTTTTAATCGAGGAGTCATCTCCACTCTAAATGACGGTCCTCTGAAATTTGTAGACAAGTTCACGTACCTCGGCAGCAGTGTCTCATCTATTGAAAGTGATGTCAATATTCGCCTAGAGAAGGCTTAGACTGCTTTCGATAGCTTTATCGATCCTATAGGAATCTAATTCATCAATAAAATAAAATGGGATTTCTATCAAGTAATGGTTGTGTTAATGCAACTCTGTGAATGCACCACATAAACGCTGACAAAACGCCAAGAGAAAAATCAAGATGAGAACTGCACAAGAATGCTACAGAGTTATATTGAATAAATCCTGGAAGCAACACCCCATGAAACTACAGTTGTACGGCCACTTACTTCCCAGCACTAAAACCATCCAAGTTCAACGAACAAGACATGCGGGACACTGCTGGAGGAGCAAAGACAAACTCATAAGTCCGGTTCTTCTATGGGCCCCTACATATCGACGTGCCAGTTCTGGTTGACCAGCAAAAACGCATCTACAACAGCTCTGCACGGATACATGATAAAGTTTAGAGAACCGGTTGGTAGAGATGGACAATAGGGACGGATAGAGAGAGAGAGAGAGAGAGAGAGAGAGAGAGAGAGAGAGTCAGAGAGAGAGTCAGAGAAATCTGTGCAAACTCCACGACTTGATGATGGTGATGTATAACCAGGATTTGGCATTAGATAACCTATAAGGGTTGATATGCCATAAAACCCAACTAACCAGCCATTACTTAGTCAACATATAATTGTTTTCAAAAGAAACACTGACTTTAGAATGAATAAACTTAACACGAGTTGAAATGCAATGAAATCAACTAGCTTTTTTTTTCTTTTTTTCTAGTGTTAGGATCAATCCTAAGAAAATAATTACTTCCCTTTTGACGGACTAGGGAGTGATCGCCCTTGGGTTCAGGAGGTCGGCCATCACACATTTGACGAAGATCACGGAGTGGTTGAACGGGAGACTTATCATCGCGCATCCAGAGGTTCATTCATTATCATCTCTAAACGTAACTTATTAAATAAATCAGTGAAACGTTCCACTTGGTTCTTGTGTCATTTTTACGGGAATATTCACAGAACCCCCACCTTAAAAACCATAAAATCTAGCTTCTTTTTTTTTTCTATTACAATGCTTTCTTTTCTCAATCTCTTTCTCCAGGATCTATTTTTATTCTTGCTTTGGAAGCGCTCATGGCGTGATGCATATGGTCGTAGGAAATGAATCGACTTTAAATCCTGGACGAGGTCCTTTGCATTTTACATATTGACATCGCTTTCTGTCGATGAGATATTGCTACCGATGTATATGAACAGATCAACTAATTTCAGAGGCTTGGCATTTGATGTTGTCGGGGAGTCCCCGTGGCGTAACAACTAAAGTGATGGACAGCGGCTTCGGAGTAAACGGGTTCGAACTCCAGTCACGCTATACGTTCACTTTCCGACTAATACTTTTGGGGCAAGGTATGAAGCAGTTTATCCTTCCAGCTATTGGGTAAAAAAAAGTTTCACTGGTGTTCTTCTACAAAAGTGGCTTTGGCATTAAATTGCCTGCGAAGGTTGATACGCCATTTAAAAAAAAGCCTCACCAAATCTTATCTTCCCAGCTCTGGGTTAAATAGTACCACTACTGTTCTTTTACAAGGATAGCTTCGGCATTAAATAACTCATGAAGGTTGATGTTGTGGTCTTCAGATAAGACCGGTGGAAGAACAGCTCAAACAACGAGTGATAGGTAAACGTTATTGTATTAGCAGAAAAAGGAAGTCATACAAAGGAAGTACTAGCCGTGCTCGGCTTGCAGTCCGTCTGTCAAATGTCTCATAAGGAACGAGAAGTTGTTTCCCCCGAACGAGCTAAGCTCGGAGAATATGTCTAGGTTGGACGAGTCCATCTTTGGGGTATGGTAGGATATGTCCCCATAACAGTTGATATGCCATTAAAACAAATAAACCAACCAAACTATTTGCTGAGAAAGGTATGAATCCAACTATCCTCGTTGAGCTATGGGTAAATAGTAGGACAGACTGGTTTCTTAAACCTTGTTATGGCATTCGGCCTAAGAGAAGGAATTCTCTGTATTCAAACCAGCTTTATTTCACTTAAAACCAACCTTGTGTCGCATCCTGATCCCCAGGTATGGGTTAAATAGTGCCACTACTGTTCTTCTACAATGATGGTTTTGGTATTACATAACCCATGAAGGTTGATATGCCATTAAAATAAAGTTAGACAAAACACCCAACCATCCTGTTCGTAGCAGAGAGACTGAATATATGCATATTTACTAAGCTTTGGTTATTCTGGCACGCAGTCTTCATGTGACTTACGCTACCTGTTTTTATTAAGTGGTCACTCTCTTTAGCACTGAACTGGCTCATTGTAGCTTGGGTGATCTGATGGGAACCAGTGCTTTAAAGATGACTTGACGCCTAATTAAATCTTCTTCTTCTTCTTCTTCTTCTTCTTCTTCTTCTTCTTCTTCTTCTTCTTCTTCTCTATTTATAATTTCCTCATCTCTCTCTCGTACACCTCCTCTATTGAATAATTCTTCTTCTCCCCTCCCATTCTTCTGCTCCTCTCCTCTGCCTTCATCTTATTCTTTTAATTTCTTGCTTTCTATTTCCCTGAACGTCTTATGCAGTTTCCTTCTCTCCTTCTCTCCTTCCCACCCACCACTTGAGACATTCTTGGTTTCCCCTTTCACGATTTTTACCTTTCCCAGCCTTGCTACATTTCTCTCTTTTTTACACCCACTTATTATTATTATTATTATTCATAGAAGAAGAAGAAGAAGAAGAAGAAGAAGAAGAAGAAGAAGAAGAAGAAGAAGAAGAGACAGACAGACAGACAGACAAGTAAACAACAAAGCAGGTAGGTACGGAGGTAAGCAGGTTCTCCATTTTGTCACCAAGTGTGACATCCGGGTCTCCTGTATACAAGTTGCAATGATCCTTCCGAAGAAGGCAGGAAATGCGCAGTGGCAATGGAGGAAGGGGGGGGGGTAGTACTCGGTCCATTTCTCTCTCCTTCCCCCCAATCCTCCTCTCTTTCCGAGAATTCCTCCCCACAACCTCCTCTACGCAGCGTTTGTACAAATATAACTTTACCGACTAGCCTATGGGTGGGTGAGGGAAATGGCCGATAATTGGCTGCCAGTTACCGCCATTACTGCCACCTCCAGTAACAACAACAACAACAACAATGACCGTGACAACACCAATGTCCTCCTCCAGCGCGGGAAATGCCGCAATAGACAGACAGACAGACAAACACAGACGCAGAGGTCGGAGGAAGAAAGAGTGAAAGACAAACAGGAGTGTAAGAGTATGGAGATTAAAAGAAAGAAGGAAAAAAAAAAGAGTAAGGAGTGCAGGGGAATGTGTAATTTTTGGCGGACAACGTGATTATCTGTCTCTTGCCAGGGTGGCTGAGAGAGGTCGACGAAAAAATGGTGGACAACACGCAAACACACACACGCACACACACACACACACACACACGCACACACACACACGCACACGCACACACACACACACGTGTTGATATAATCACACAATTAAGGATAAACTACCTATGCAAATACACAGAGTTGTAGACAAAAACTTTCCAGAATATGCGTCGGTTAAATTTGGAGAAAAAAAAAAGAATTAAGTTAAATTTTATTTTATTCTAAATTCCATTTATCTTGTAGATAAAATTCATAATAGAATACTAGAAAAAAAGAAAAGAGAAAACAACATGCAAAACTAAATAACATTATTTCCATATGATTACCCTGTCGGGGGCAGAGGTGCTTAGAATAGACTGACTATATTACTTACGGAGGGATAAGACCTTCACTCCCCCACCACATAAAAAACAAAGGAAATATAACATGATAGAAACATTTTAAATGTATTTGTTATTGTTTTCTCAGATACCAAAACAAATCAACACTTAGAATCGAACTGCCCAGCCGGCAGAGGCAGTAGAATATACCAATTTCATCTCTGCAAAGGGTTAGGACTCCCCAACGAGTGTCCTAGATATGACATTAAACCATGTGATGGTGAGGCTCAAGTAATGCAGGAGCTTTGGTGATTGTTGAGTACTACTTCATTGCCATTACTCTCAAGTCCACTATCACCAGAAGTGGTAGCTCATGAAAGTGTCAAATAGAAGTTTGACATTTAAACTGAGTGTAAACAAATGACATGCTAAATTGAATTGTTTGAAAAAAAAACAGTTAGATAATTTAATTGTGTGTTAATAAATGACTGATGTTTAACTGAACTGTTAGTGATACATAGCAATACTTGGAACCATTTAGCTTTGTTGACTCATGCCAAATTGAATTGTTAGGAATAGAACTGTTTGATCATCTAAATGTGTGAAAACAAATGACTGGAGTTAACAATACTTAGAACTATTTAATTTGGTTGACTGTTTTGGTTTGGTTGGTTTGGTTTTAACCATTGTAGCTTATTTAATGCCAAATCCTTTTTATACATATTAAATATATAATTTCTAAACACATTTTGTGGATAACACTTTTAAACGACCCTAAGCTCAATTTCTTTTTACACACAGTTAAATAAAGTTAGCGACCATAGTCGAGGGTGACCCGAAGGCTCCCTTTTCGATAGCTACTACACCATGGTGTAGGGGAGGGCGCTACTCCATTCCCAGGATTGCTCCACTTTACCCTTGAACCGTACCTTATAATGCTGAGTGTTAAGCAAGGTGGTATCAAGTTCCATTTTTAAAGTCTTTGGTATGACTCGACCTGGGATTGAACCCAGGTCTCCCGGGCCATTGGCGAACACTCTAACCGCTGGGCCAATGTCCCGGTTAAGTTAAATGCTCTTACTTATTTCTGTCTAATACGAATAATTCTATTTATTATCAATCCCTTGTTTGCACACAGTTAAATGTTTTCAAGTATAATTATGAATAACGAACAATTCAATTAAACATCAGCCATTTGTTTACACACAGTTAAATGATTAAGCAGCTTTATTTCAAACAATTCAGTTTAGCATGTCATTTGTTTGCACTTAGTTTAATGTCAAAGTACACACTTTAAATGCCAAACGGTTTTATTTGACCCATAAAAATGACCTTATCAGGTGCTATTACTCCTGGCCAGAGTGAACCAAGGAGCTTTGGGGAATCCGGATTCCCTAAAGTTTTTGGATTACTGAAGCCTCACCACCAGATTTTTTAGAGTCATATCTAGGACACTCATTGGGAGAGGGGTCTTATCCCTCAGCAGAGATGCAGTGGGTGTATTCTACACCCCCATTAATTTTGTTGACTTATCTTTACACATCATATATATCTAACATATATGTATAAACCTGATTTAAATAACCAACAACAGTTGATATGCCATAAAACCAAACCAAACCAAACCCAATCCCTTAGAATCGAAATAACTTTTAATGGCAGACAAATTTGCAGACTTGTAATTAATAATTCATAGATACATTAATTTCTAAACAACCCTGTCGGTGGGGGTAAGAATAAGCTGTCTTTGTTCCCTGAAGAGGAGTAAGAGCCCCCACCACTCAAAAAAAATTATGGTTTTACAAAGTTCGTAAAGATTATGAACCACACTGGACTGTAAGATGCTAAGGTCACCTGATACTCTCTCGGTAATAATCGCTGGATTTGCCTCTATAGCTGGGAGCATGACCTCGAAATCCACGGTTTTTGGCCAACCTGATAGTTGCCTGATAGTTGAGGTTTTTGCAACCCATCTGGTTACCATACTGTGATCGACTGCACTTTCACCTTTTGCACAACAAAAGTTTTAATTGCTTCCATCGTCTTAGGGTCCAATTTGAATTCATAAATCCTAACTACCTTGTTTACTGTACTGTGATCAACCGCGCCTTTATTTTTTCCACAACAAATGCTTTTGATCGCTTCTATAGCGTTGTGTATTTACCAACCCCATCCCGGGAGGGCACGATATGACACAAGGTCAATTTTTAAACAGGTTTGAGTTTACATTCTCCTACAACGGTTGCCATACCGAAGATAAAAAGTCAGTCTATCCTACTATTTGCTCATAGCTGGAGGGTAAATAGTTGGATTCATACCTTTCCCGATGATATCAGTGTGATATGAAAAGCAAATTGCCTCGTCCAGGATTTGAATTCGAGTAACTGTGTCCATTTACCTACAACAATAATCATTATACAACGCGTGATGTGGTTTTATGGCCTCGTTCGAACACGTAAAGCATAATGAAAACAAGTGTAAGTTAAATTTTTATAGATATTCGTGAATTCGAAAACTAATGGCGTTTTAGTGAAGAGGGTATTAAAACAAGTGTAAGTTAAATTTATCTAAATATTATCATCAAAAATGTAATCATCCTTGATTTTTAACGTCTTCAGTCCATAAAACCCGTACAAAAGATGAGATCGTTAGTTTTTTTCTCATTCGGCATAATCACCAGGTTTAGTGCCAACAGGTGTTCCTTTGTTTCGATCTCAAGAATATTTTATAAGTGGCAGAACATTCAGAAGGAAACAAATTGAAACTGTCTTTCAACCATTTTTTTTTTTTTTCGAATTTCTTTAGTTGAATTAAAAATTGCCTTCCCGTCGAGTTGTAGTTGCTGAAAATAAAGACGGTTAGATTTTTGATGATAATATTTGAATAAATTTAACTTAGATTTGTTTTAATAGCCACTCTTATAAAAACGTCATCAATTTCCAAACAGACGAATATTTGAAGTAATTTTCCAAGTAAAACTAAGTTGCATATTCACCTCTGTGGCTTTTTAATTACACATGAAGTACGTTCGTATTTACATTTTTGTGGTGGGGGTTCTTGTATTTTGTATACGGCCCTATCGAATACAGATATATTTTACACAAGCTCTATTCAACCCACTCTAACAACTAATACTTCCCAAAATAGACCAGGTTGCCATGATAAACCTATCCAATAGATAGATGACGGACTTATTAAATTATACAATAAGGAAATAAATTGTAAAAACAAATAAAACGTTCTTTAAGTAGAAATAATTATCGTGAACTTTAACAAAAGTAACTTTACATTATTCATTTGTAATAATGACAACCTTACAACTTGCATGCAATATGGATAAGTACCAGTTGATAAGATTTTAGTGAGTAAAAGTAATATAACAACAAATTTGATTAAAAATGAACAGAAATCAAGAATATATATATATATATATATATATATATATATATAAGGGAAATTAAGAAGCATACCAAATGTTGTCATTGATGGGTTATGTTATTCCAGCGCACCATTGAATGAAAATGAAAGTTATCGAAAAGAATGACAAATAACTCGATCTTGGTTGAGAGCTGAAGAAACAGTAAAACATGAAGTTAATGATGATACCAATTTTATTTGGTGTTACTAGAAAAGTCCCCAAAGTTCTGGAAAAGAGACAGAAGGAATTGAAGATCAGAGAAAGAATCGAGGCCATCCCCACCACATTTTCAAGATCGGCCAGAATACCCAGAAGAGTCCTGGGGACGTGAGGGGATTTGCTCTCAATCCAATGAAAAATCAACCGTTCCAACTGGTGTGAAAAACTTGGCTGGAAAATGATTATACAACCCAATAGTATATGTACAAGCCAGATCCTTCTTAGAGAATGAGACGCATAAAATTCTCTTGGATTTTGAAATATAAACGGATCATCTAATCCTGTTTAATCAACAAGAGAAAAAAAAAACCTCGATATCATGTGGATTTTGCTGTTCCGTGCGGCCACAAAATGAAAATAAAAAAGAAAAGTTGATAAATACTTGGACTTTGCTCGAGAACAGAAAAACTTTTGAACATGAGGTTAACAGTGATACCAATTGTAGTGGGTACACCTGAAACAGTCCTCAAAGTTTTGGGAAAAAAGACAGGAGAAAATTCAAGGAAGAATCGAGGTTATCCAGCATACAGAATAATTGAGATCGTGTAGAATACTGAGAAGAGTCTTGGAGATCTGAGGTGACTAGTTGTCACTCAGATTTCAGTGAAAGGCCACCATTTAAAACCGGAGCGAAAAGAAGAAGTACCTAGACCTTCCTAGAGAACGGAAAAACTATGGAACAAGAAAGTGACGGTAATACCAATTGTAATTGATACTCTTGGTACAGTCACCGAAAGATTAGTAAATGGACTGGAAGACTTGGAAATAAGAGGATGAGTGGAGACGATAAGGCGCCTCTGGTGGTGTAATGGTTAGCAAGCTCGACTAGCAAACCTACACGAGTGAGTTCGAGTCTCATTGGGTGCCCCTTTCATATGGCCTTGTGCCACATCTAAGCAAAATGCTTAGTAAATTTCGATGAGTGGAGACGATCTAAACGACAGAATAATAATATGTGATTTAACATACAAAAGGATCACCTAATCCCGGCCAGAAGACCAGAGTTAATAATAATCAACAAAAAAAAGAGAACTTGCGAAATAGTCCACTTTGCTGTCCCGGCTGGCCACAAAATAATAATAATAATAATAATAATAATAATAATAATAATAATAAACAATATCTCACACGACAAAATTTGGACATGGCTAAGAAAAGGAAATTTTAAGAGAGAAGCAGAATCTCTCCTAATAGCAGCACAGGACAACGCCATAAGAACGAATCATATCAAAGCGAGAATAGATAAGAGACAACAAAATAGCAAATGCAGGCTATGTGGCGACAGAAATGAAACCATCAATCATGTAATAAGCGAATGCAGCAAATTAGCACAGCGGGAATATAAGGCGAGACACGACTGGGTCGGTAAGGTGATTCACTGGGAAATGTGGAAGAAATTTAAATTCAACCATACTAACAAATGGTATATGCACAACCCAGCACCTGTCCTAGAAAATGACTCGCATAAACTCCTATGGGACTTTAATATACAAACGGATCACCTAATCCCGGCCAGGAGACCAGACTTAATAATAATCAACAAAAAAAAGAGAACTTGCAAAATAGTCGACTTTGCTGTCCCGGGAGACCACAGGATAAAAAAGAAAGAATGTGAAAAGAGAGATAAATACCTCGACATTGCTAGGGAACTAAAAAAAACTGTGGAACATGCAGGTGACAATTACACCAGTTGTAATAGGTGCGCTTGGAACAGTAACTAAGGGATTACTAAAGGGACTAGAGGACTTGGAGGTTGGCGGACGAGTGGAGACCATCCAAACGACAGCATTGTTGAGAACTGCCAGAATACTAAGAAGAATCCTGGACACTTGAGGAGACTTGCTGTCACTCACTCCAGTGAAAAACCATCGGCTATTGCTGATGTGAAAAGCTCTAATGAGTGAATAATAATAATAATAATAATGATAATAATAATAATAATAATCATGCAAATTAGCACAGAAAGAAATATGACTAGACACGACTGGGTCGGCAAGGTGATACACTGAGAGATGTGCAAGAAATTTAAATTTGAGCATACCAACAAATGGTATATGCACAACCCAGCACATGTCCTAGAAAATAACACATAAACTCCTATGGGACTTTGATATACACACGGATCACCGAATCTCGGACAGAAGACCAGACCTAATAATAATCAACAAAAAAAAAAAGAAAAATTGCAAAATTGTCGACTTTGCTGTCCCGGCTGACTACAGAATAAAACTAAAAGGGAATTGAAAAAAAAAACTATGGAACATGCAAGTGACATTTATACCAAATGTAATTGGTGCTTTTGGTGCAGTAACAAAAGGATTACTAGAGGGACTGGAGAATTTGGAAGTTGGCGGACGAGTGGAGACTATCCAAACTACAACATTATTGAGAACGGCCAGAATTCTGAGAAGAGTCCTGGTGACTTGTAGAGACTTGCTGTCACTCAAGCTCTAGTGAGAAAGCATCTGCTAACGCGTGCGTGAAAAATTCGAAAAGGAGAATAATAATAATAATAATCCATCTTCCTTTTTAGAATGCTCTGGATCCTTCTTAAACAGAACAAGGTAAGAACTTTAACAAATGGACCAAAGAGCAAGGAAATTTATGTCGATGCACATTACCTGACAAGCGAGTGATGACATTGTGAGAAACCATCAGCTAGCGCTGGTGTGAAAAACTCTCAAAATAATGATAATAATAATAATAATAATAGTCTGCAATATTAAGGTTATTAAAAGTTATTTTGATTCTGAGTATCGATTTGTTTTGTTTTGACAGATGAAAACACTGCAAAAATACGCTTAGAATGTTTCTATCGTATTAAATTTTAATCCAAAATCGAGAAGAAATTTTATGAAAATGTTGATTATAAATTTCAAAGTATTTTCAAAAATTATTTTTCGAAATAACCTTTATATGAAAATATACTGCTCATGGAATTTGAAAACAATATACAACAAGTAGATATTTTTATACATTCAATTACTTAAAAATAACTACTTTAGCCTTTGTAATATCTCAAGAGGGTTTTCAATAGTAATGGTGCGTCAACTTAACTCGTTGATCATAGCACCACACGGAACGTGCATTCGTGACCAATTAATTGCTAAAAGAAATTTGCCAAAAGCGAAAATAAATAAATAAATAAAGGAATAGATAAATAAATAAAAAATGAAAAAAATGTTGAACTGTTAACTTTATATTAAGATGTTCAAAAAGCAATGACGTTTAACCAGTGAGGATATAAAAACAAATATAATTCAAATTTATCTTATTATTTGTGAATTCGAAAAATTATTACGTTTTACCAAAGAGGGTATGAAAACAAGTTTAGGTTAAATTTTTCTAGATATTAGTGAATTCGAAAACTAATGGCGTTTTAGTGAAGAGGGTATAAAACAAGTGTAGGTTAAATTTTTCTAGATATTCGTGAATTCGAAAACTAATGGCGTTTTACCGAAGAGGGTATTAAAACAAGTGTAAGTTAAATTTATCTAAATATTATCATCAAAAATGTAATCATCCTTGATTTTTAACGTCTTCAGTCCATAAAACCCGTACAAAAGATGAGACCGTTATTTTTTTTCTCATTCGGCATAATCACCAGGTTTAGTGCTAACAGGTATTCCTTTGGTTCGATCTCAAGAATATTTTATAAGTGACAGAACATTCAGAAGGAAACAAATTGAAACTGTCTTTCAACCATTTTTTTTTTTTTTTTTTCAAATTTCTTTAGTTGAATAAAAAAATTGCCTTCCCGTCGAGTTGTAGTTGCTGAAAATAAAGACGGTTAGATTTTTGATGATAATATTTGAATAAATTTAACTTAGATTTGTTTTAATAGCCACTCTTATAAAAACGTCATCAATTTCCAAACAGACGAATATTTGAAGTAATTTAACTTACAGTTATTTTTATATCCTCTCTTGTAAAACGTCATCACTTTCCCAATACCCTGATATAAGAAAGCACATGTTTCTGCAAAAATTAGGTGAATCAAAATTGTTTAGATTCCGAATATTGAATTGTTTTGGCACGTATGAACACAACAAAAATATCTAAATTGTTTCCCCTCACGTCACATGTTAATACAAAAAAAAATGAAATTCTATGAAAATATGGCAATTGATAATTTTAATGTAAGCATCTAGTCAATCTATCAGACACAGACAGGATACGACACATTTATTTTTCCCAGGCCGGTTGTTGTGCTAAGGCTAAAAAGCGCAGCCTATCCAATTATTTACCCATAGTAGAGAAGACAATGTAACTGTGTATGTAATACGGATCAGCAAAATTAAGTTCATTAAAAACTTTTTGGATTCTGTGTGTTGATTTGTTGTACTATTTACTAAGTTTCGTTTAAACTAGATATATCGAACACTCGGGGAAAATCGAAGTTACCGCTAAAGGTATGCGAGCTTAGCGCAACAAGCACAAAACCTAATGACTTTCCCATTTTGGCTTGGTTTCGTTTCGTTTCATTTCGTTTTATGACATATCAACCATTGTAATTTATTTAATGCCAAATCAAGACAACAAAGTTGAATGATTCCAAGTATTGTTATGCATCAGAAACAGTTAAACAGTCATTTGTTTACACGGTTAAATGGTCAAACAGCTCTATTTCAAACAATTCAATTTAGCATGTCATTTGTTAGCACTCAGTTTAAATGCCAAATCCATTTTTATACATATAAGCAGTTCTATTTCAAACAATTCAGTTTAACATTAGTACAGTTTAAATATGACTTCTATTCGACCCATACCAGTCTGAGTCAGAGTGGACCCGGGAGCGATGGCAATGAAGGGGTACTTCGCATTCCCCAAAGCTCCAGTATTACTGGAGCCTCACCATCTGATGGTTTAATGTTATATCTAGGACACTCGTTGGTTGAGGGGTCTTACCCCCCTGCAGAGATACAGTCGTCCCGTACCAGTCTGAGTCAGAGTGGACCCTGGAGCGATGGCAATGAAGGGGTACTTCGCATTCCCCAATGCTCCAGCATTACTGGAGCCTCACCATCTGATGGTTTAATATTTATATTACGTTTTATTTTCATAAATAATCAAAATAAATTGATTGAAAATATATTAAATTAAAAAAGCCCATAAATCAAGCATTTCTTTACATTCAATTATCTACTTATAACTTAGCCCAGCTAAGGATCACGTGACTGTGAATCCAGCTAGGCTGCAGGACTACGTCGTTGTATAATATGTATTTTAAAACTCCTGCCCAAAAGCTAGAGTGTTCACTAATCCCAGGTCGAGTCACATAAAGACTAAAAATATAGTAAAAGATGATTCCTTGCTTAACACTCAGCATTATAAGGTACGGATTAAGGGTAAATGGATAAATCCAGGGAAAGGAGTAGCACCCTCTCCTGCACCACGGTGTAGTAGCTACTGAAAAGGAAGCCTTCGGGTCTCCCTCGCAACGGTCGGCCAACTTATATATGTGTGTGTGTGTGTGTGTGTGTGTGCATATTCTTGTATAGAACGGAAAGACAAAAGTTCTCGGTCATTTATCAAACGTTTTTATTAATTGTTACCTTTTTTTTTTCTTTTTTCTTTTTTCTTTTTTAATCTTGAGAAACAATGTAGCTAATGTGTT
>OY757935.1:30190883-30193383 GCA_963585895.1 Sepioteuthis lessoniana
TATTGAGCACTTTAGATATTCACAGTCATCATTTACTTGATATATATATATATATATATATATATATATATATATATTCTCGTGCTGCTCATTATACGTGAAACTCAAATTCAAGAGTAGTATTTGACATATTTTAAATTCTAAATCAACTCAATTGATCACTTAATATATGCTTATTACATATTTAGCTATGACTCACCCAACACACACACACACACACACACACACACACACATATATATATATTTATTTCTCGTTCATAAAACAAGAAATTTAGAAATTGTATTCCAAAATAAATTTATTTCGTTTATTAAAGCTCATAAGGTGGATTTTATATACGTATTTATGAATGTATATCAAGCAATTTCATATATATATACTTAGATATCAACAAAAGTATCAGGGTTTGATTTTTTTTAGAATTTGGGAGACGTTTTAATTAAGAAACTCGCGCTAAACATGAATTAATCAGAAATTCTTAGAATCTATTTGAAAAAGTGGAAAGTTTTCTTCTGAATACGAGTGAATATATATTGACATATACGCAGGTGAAAGAATTTAACGGAAGACATAACTTGTATTTACACACATTCAAGGCATATTTTAGGCAAGTTATCTACCACCAGCTGAATATAATAAATAACCTATTGTGTTTAGCTTGATAGGAGAGGTTTTATCCCCACGCCAGACAGCAGTGCCGCCCTTTCGTCTTAAATGGGTAGAAAATGCACTCCAAGAAGAGGAATGCCGACGGTGGATAATTTTTTTTTTTTTTTTTGCTCACCTCATCCGTATGTGGAAGGGTCTACATATGTACACATAGCCAGATACGAATATGTTAAACGTACATAGAATGTTCATTTATAACATAGGGATCCCGAAACACGAAAAACACTTACGACTTCTTAGTTCAGGTACGGAACTTTTTATAACCTTTGAGTTTAAAGGTTCTTCGACATAAGGTGAGAGATACACATTCTTTCTATTCTGGCTTTTTCATCTGCCCCCACCCCATCTCGTGCAGCGCCCGTAGCGTGCAAATTCGTCTGGCCCCTGCGAGCCCCGAAAGTCGACCCTTCCCGTTCGGTGTCTAGTTCTCAACTGACGACTTTTTCAAATCTCCCAAAATCCTCCGCGCGCGCTTCTGGTGAATGACGTCATTCACATCCTCAAGGGATTTTTATTTTGACATCTGTGAACGACACATCCTCCCCGCGCGCGCTTCAACACCTGTGCTCAAGTTTGCACCAAACTAACCTATGCACTGAGCCGAAAGGTTCTCAGCCTAACTAAACCCAAAGGCAAGATATATAAAACGAAATCCCTCGGCCATTATATTACATATAAGGCAGGGAAGAAGTAATTGATCTATTTACAAGAGTAAACATTTATCATAAAAAAATTGTAACTTGTCAAAGTAAACAGCCTTGTTGCCTCGATGCACAGAAACTGAATAAGATAGATTGATGTAAACTGAGATAGATAGATAGATAGAGAGAGAGAGAGAGAGAGAGAGATAATGAACATACTGTGATAGATAGATTGATAGATAGATAGATAGATAATGAACATTCTGAAATAGATAGATAGATTGTGGTTTTTGGTTGGGTTTTATAGCATATCAACCTTTGTAGGTTATTTAACGCCAGATCCATTTTTATTCAAATATTCTGTTCTATTTCAAACAATTCAGTTTAGCATGAGTACACGGTTTAATCATCAAAAAAATTCTATTTCAAGCTATTCAGTTTATTCAAACCGTTCTAATTCAGCTAATTCAGTTTAATACAAGAATAGATTTTGTTTACACTGAGTTAAATGTCAAAACAGTTCTATATTAAACAATTCAGTTTAGTGTAAGTACAGTTTCAATGTCAAAAGCAGTTTCATTTCAAACAATTCAGTTTAGCATAAGTACACAGTTTAAATGTCAAAAACATTTCTATTATAAGCTATTCAGTTCAATCGAACAGTTCTAATTCAAACAATTCAGTTTAGCATAAATATGCAGTTTAGATCTATTTGACCCATTGATAGGGCCCTATCAGGTGCTACCATTCCGAGCCAGAGTGGACCTGGGAGCAATGGCAATTAAGGGGTGCTTCGCATTCCCTAAAGCCTTCCATCACTGAAACCTCAACATCAAATTGTTTAGTGTCATATCCAGGACACTTGTTGGGGGCTGGGGTTTTACCCCTCTGCAGAGATGCAGTCTTGTGTATTCAAAAGCCCCAGCCGACTGGGCAATAGATAGATAGATAGATAGAGAGAGAGAGAGAGAGAGAGAGAGAGAGAGAGAGAGAGCACATAGATAGATAGATAGATTTGAACACTTTGAATATTCTGAGCTTGCGACAGAGATTAAGAACACCATGAAATAGATTAGAGATGAATGTAATTGATGGAGAGATAGAGATATAGAGAGACAGAGAGATAGAGACAGAGACAGAGAGAAAGAGGAGAGAGAGAAAAATGACAATGAATAAACAGAATTTAAGTC
>OY757935.1:30198383-30230883 GCA_963585895.1 Sepioteuthis lessoniana
AAAAAAAAATTTTCTGTGATTTGAACAGTTAAAAGATCTATAAAAATATTGGTTAAATTCATCTTGGTGTAACATTGCCAGATATAAATATGTGAAACGTACATAGAATGTTCATAACACATATACATAGAACATAGGAATCCCGAAAAAAAACAAAAAACACTTACGACTTCTTAGTTCAGGTACGAAACTTTATATTACCTTTGAGTTTAAAGGTTTTTCGACATAAGGAGAGAGATACACCTGACTTTTCCATCTGCCTCCCCCACCACTACCACCACCACGTGCGCACCCGACACAAGGCCACGGCGAGCAAGCGAAAGTCCACCTTCTTCTTCCGAGCCAGGAACTCAACTAACTGACTTTTCAAATCTCAGCCCACGCTTCCGGTGCGTGACGTCACTCGCGTCCCTAGTCACATCCTCTATCTGGGATTCTTATTGTGACATCTCTGAATGACACGTCCACTCCGCGTGCGCGCGTAAACACCTGCGCTCAATGTGTGCACCTAACTAACCTATGCACTGAGCCGAAAGGTTCTCAGCCTAACTAAACCCAAAGGCAAGATATATAAAGCTAAATCTCTCGGCCATTATCATCATCATGTCGTGCTGGTAGCACGGATATCCCTGACCCTCTCTCGCCACTTTTCCCTATCGTTCATCGCCCTAGGCAGGTCTTCAGGACAACATCCCGTATCTTCACATAGTTGCTGAATGTATGTTCGTGCTGGTCGTCCTGCTTTTGCACGGCCATGTGTGGGGGTCCATAAGAGTACATCACTTATGACTTCGTCCCTGATTCTCCAGCAGTGTCCTGCATGTCTGGTTTGTCTAAATTGAATAGTTTTTGTGATTGGAGGCAGGTGGCCGTACAGTTGGTGTCTTGTGGGGTGTTGCCGCCAGGTTGCAAGTAATACTGAAGAAATGTACTAATACAGGATGCGGAAGCAAAATTAGGAATATTTTAGTATATCATTTTAAAACAAGATTAAATTTAATCTTAAAAAATAAATAACAAAATAAGAAGATAGACACAAAACAGTAAACTTACTCAATATGGCCGCCATTTTTTTTTTCGATTATTGTATCAACACGCCTTCCAAACGATTTGCATGCCGGCAAAATAAATTCTTCAGACATTTTATTCCATTCCTCCTCAATTGCAGCCTAAAGCAAACCAATATTTGGATGAGAAGTTACATTTGTTTTGTTTTCTAAAACGCCCCATATAGCATAATTAAGGGGGTTAAGGTCTTTGCTTGATGGAGGCCATAAAGAAACTCAAATTATTTCGGAAATTTGTTTTGGCTTGATTTTGGCGTTAAGCAAATCACAGATTCATAGTTGTTTCTTTTCTTGCTCATTTATATTGGGCTGAACTTTAATGAAATAGTGCTTGCATAATAGAACTAATCATGAAAATTTAGATTTATTACGTTTTTAAAAAATGAACAAATCAGACTAAAAAAAACGTCTTAAAAATTATTCCATATTTTACTTCCGCATCCTATACGTCTCAATTTCAAAACTAATTCATTTTTTTTCAGCAATTTATGTTCACTATATTTCAGAATGCACATTTTATTCCAGACATAATCTGCAATTATTATAACCTCCTTTATACACAGAGGCTTTTTTTTCTTTTTCGTGGTATTTTATTATGGGAGATTTATTGGTTTCATCCTTTGTCTGCCCTGTATATTTTGATAAATATGTACAGTCAACGTATTTTTTATTGGTTATATATACGTTGTGATAATACATTCTATTTTTCGAATTCAATTTTGGAGCAACGAATTTTATCCTTTCATCATAATCATTTTTAGCATCTTCCTTTCTGATGTTAACCTTGCATATGGCATTATCAATCAAACAATTACCGTTCAAAGGGCATCATTCTTTTTCTCTATAGTTGCATCTGGCATTTGAGTTATGTTTTTCGTTTCCTTTTTTTAATATTATAAATATATTTATGACTTACTTTTGAATTGTTTTTATTAAAGAATTTACTAAGTGTTACTGATATTTTTCGTGCTTTTTTCCATTAACAGAAAAAAAAAATCATCCCCACGTTTGTTCTTACAGATTTTGTGTTGATTAGGGATGAAGCATTTTATATTTTTATTACTGTTGCGTTTAAAGTATTATTTTATAGATAAGTCAGTTTGTTAAATATTCCGCTTATATATTGAGTGTTTTTGAATCATTTGAGATGTATAGGGTTTGGTTTGGTTTGGTTTGGTTTGGTTTAATGGCTTTATTTAATGCCAAATCCTCTTTATACATATATTAAGTTTATGTGGTTTGGTTTGGTTTAGTTTGATGGTATATCAACCATTGTAGGTTATCTAATGACAAATCCTCTTTATACATATATTAAATATATGCGGTTTGGTTTGGTTTAGTTTGATGGTATATCAACCATTGTAGGTTATCTAATGACAAATCCTGTTTATATATATATACATATATTATACACACACACACACACACACACACACATATATATATATATATATATATATATATATATATATATATATATTTGTAAGCACATTTTGTTGATAACATTTTTAAAAGAGCCTGAGCATATTTTTTTCACAGTTAAATGGTTTCAAGTATTGATATCCAATACGAATAATTCTATCTACTATTAGACATTTGTTTGCACACAAATAAATGGTTCCAAGTATTCCTATGTATCACTAACAATTCAGTTAAACATCAGTCATTTGCACACAGGTAAATGATCAAACATTTCTATTTCTAACAATTCATTTTAGCGTAAGTCATTCTTTGCTCACAGTTTAAATGCCAAACTTTTCTATTTTACCCATAGATGAGACCCTATCAGGTGATACTATTCCGGGGCCAAGTGAATCCAAGAGCGATGGCAATGAAGGGTCTCCCCGCATTCAACCAAATCTCCTGCACGACTGGAGCCTTACCATCAGATTTTTTTGTATCCAGAACACTCGTTGATCCTATTTACCCAACCCCTCCGCTCGGGCAGGATATGACACAAGGTCAATTTCTAAGCGGAGTTTAACAGGTTTGAATTCACTGTTTTTCTTTCTCCTAGACTAGTTGCCTAACCAAGGCTGAAGAACCTAGTCTGTCCTACTATTTAGCCATAGCTGGAGGGAGAATAATTGGATTCATACCTTTCCCAAGGGTATTAGTGCTATGTGAAATGCAATCAGTTTCGTCCAGGATTTGAACTTGTGTCGCCGAGTCCATTTCCTACGACGATAACCATTACACCACGGGCACCTCCTATACAGTATAGGTATCCCCATGAGGCCAAAATGTGCCACAAGGATTGTTTAATGTAAAAAAGCGAACATTACACTGAGAAATTGCTTAGTTCCGGAGGTATTCACCTTCAGAGGCGCCTTAGGCACCTGGTAATCATAAAAGCCCTTACCCCTATTTGGTGAAGTAGCAGGTACCACCTAAAAAGGTTTGGAACTAAGCTTATTGATTTTCTCGCCCTCCCAGCACGAATGTCAGTAGTGTATATCCAAAGTCTAACAAGGTTTAATCCTTTTATTTGCCAATTTCTGTGATATTAATACCGTCTATTTAGTATTTATTGGAAGATTCTATAATCATATTTACCAACCCCTCCGCTCGGGTAGGATGTGACACAATGTCAATTTCTAAGCGAAGTTTAACAGGTTTGAATTCAGAGTTTTCCTTCTCCTTGACTAGTTGCCTCACCATTTACCCATAGCTGAAGGGAGAATAATTGGATTCATACCTTTCCCAAGGGTATTAGTGCTATGTGAAATGCAATCAGTCTCGTCCAGGATTTGAACTCGTGTCGCCGAGTCCATTTCCTACGACGATAACCATTACACCACGGGCACCTCCAGGACACTCGTTAATAAAGCGGGCGTCTTACCCTTCTGCAGACATGTAGTCGGCGTATTCTGCAGAATACGAACTGACATAGTCATACTTGCATTTACATAGTCATCATTACACCAAATACGTGCGTACAGAGTCAGAAGAGCTAATAGTTTCATTTGGTCTCGTTTTATGGCACATCAACCCTTCTGTGTTACTTAATGCCAAATCCTCTCTCTATATATATATCAAATATACGTGATTTGACAACACATTTTGTTAATAGCATTTTTAAATGAATCAAAGCTCATTCTTTTACACACAGATAAATGGTTCCAAGTTTTGCTATGTATCACTAAAAATTCAATTAAATATCAGTTATTTGTTTACACACAGTTAAGTGATCAAACAGTTCTATTCATAACAATTCAATTTAGCATAATTCAAGAAAGTTAAAAGTTTCAAGTATTGCTATAAATCACTAAAAATTCAATTAAACATCAATCATTTTTTACACACAGTTAAGGGATTAAACAGTTCTATTTCTAACAGTTCAGTTAATCATAATTCATTCATTTGCTCTCAGTTTAAATGTTAAACAGTTCTCTTTGATTTATAGATAGGACTCTATTAGGTGCTACCACTCTTGGCCTGATGGTATCTGGGAGCGATGGCAATAAAGGAGTACTCCGCATTCCCCAAAGTTCCAGCATTACTAGATCTTCAGCATCAGATTGTTTAATTGGTTTGGTTTGGTTTGTTTGGTTTTATGGCATATCAACCTTAGTAGGTTATTTAACGCCAAATCCATTTTTATGTAAATAATCTGTTCTATTGAAAACAGTTCAGTTTAGCATAAGTACAGTTTAATTATCAAAAACATTTCCATTTCAAACTATTCAAGCAGTTATATGTAATAATTCAGTTAAGTGTAAATACAGTTTTAATGTCGAAAAACAGTTCTATTTGAAAAAATTCAGTTAAGCATAAGCACGCAGTTTAAGTGTAAGTACGGTTTAATTGTCAAAAACGTTTCTATTTCAAGCTATTCGTTTACTCAATTCATTTTAGCATAAGTATGCTGTTAGTTCTATTTAACCCATAGATAGGACCCTATCAGGTGCTACCACTCCGAGCCAGAGTGGACCTGGGAGCGATGGCAAAGAAGGGGTACTCCGCATTCCCCAAAGCTCCAGCACTGCTGGAACCTCACCATCAGATTGTTTAGTGTCATATCCAGGACACTCGTTAGGGTGGGTCTTACCCCTCTGCAGAGGTGCAGTCAGTGTATTCTACAGCCCCAGCTGACTGGGCAATACACAGATTTAAATGTCAGACAGTTTTATTTCAGATAATTTAGTACAGCATAAGTACACAGTTTAGACGTCAAAAACAATTCTATTTCGAGCAATTCAGTTCAGCACTTGTACGCAGTTCCAATGTCAAAACAGTTCCATTTTAAACAATTCAGTTTAGCATAAATACGCAGTTTAAATGCAAAAATCAATATAGTGAAAGAAGCACGGTTTTGTTCTATTTAACCCGTAGATAAGACCCTTATCAGGTGCTACCACTCCGGGCCAGAGTGAACCTAGGAACGATGGCAATGAAGGGGTACTCCGCATTCCCCAAAGCTCCAGCATTGCTGGAACCTCACCATCAGATTGTTTAGTGTCATATCCAGGACACTCGTTGTGGGGGGTATTACCCCTCTGCAGAGAAGCAGTCGGTGTATTCTACATCCCCAACCGACTGGGCAAAGATTGTTTAATGTCATATCCAGGACACTTTCTGGGGTGGGTCTTACCCATCTGCAAAAATGCAGTTGGTGTATTCTATAGCCCCAACCGACTGGGTTAAGAGGATGGGAATTTCTTTCTTTCTAAAAATCATGAAAGTGATGTGAACGCTAAAAGCCTCGCCTGCTATTTGAAATCGGATCGCCCATTTCTTTTTACATGATCATAATAACCGGTACACTGACAACACATAGAGAGAAGGGGAAAGCATGATTATATAAATAAAACACAGTGAATAAGTTACCAGCACTACAATGCTTCTTTTACTGTATCATCGCCATCGAGATTGATACGCTTATTACATTGGTGCATAGACACATAAATATAAAATGTCTACATATACATGGGACCCAGGTAACTGCTTATAACTCTACTACTAATAATGTTGTGTTCTTTTGTTTCAGATTTGAAAATAGTATACTATAAAAGTAAAGTTGGCGACCATACTCGAGGACGACCAGAAGGCTCCTTTTTCAATAGCTGCTACACCGAGGTAGAGGGGAGGGCGCTATTCCTTTCCTTGGATTGCTCCTCTTTACCCTTGATTCCTACCTTAAAATGTTGAGTTTTAAGCAAGGCGGTATCAAGTACCACTTTTGAGTCTTTGGTATGACTCAACGTGGGATTGAACCCCGGTCTCCCGGGCCATTAGCAAAGATTCTACCCATTAGAACAATGGTTCCGTTTAGTATACTATAAGTAAAGTAAAGTTAGCGACCATAGTCGAGGGTGACCCGAAGGCTCCCTTTTCGATAGCTACTACACCAAGGTGTAGGGGAGGGCGCTACTCCATTCCCAGGATTGCTCCACTTTACCCTTGAACCGTACCTTATAATGCTGAGTGTTAAGCAAGGTGGTATCAAGTACCATTTTTAAAGTCTTTGGTATGACTCGACCTGGGATTGAACCCAGGTCTCCCGGGCCATTGGCGAACACTCTAACCGCTGGGCCAATGTCCCGGTAGAGTAGTATACTATAACAACTATTAATACTTGATTACAATGCCTTGAACAATGGAGGAAAACGAGCTCATAAGTGATGTACTCCTATGGACCCCCACTTATGGCCGAGCAAAAGCAGGACGACCACCTCGAACATACATACAGCAGCTATGTGAAAATTCGGGATGTAGTCCAGAAGACCTGCCAGAGGCGATGAACGATACAGAAAAGAGGCGAGAGAGGGTCGGGGATATCTGTGCGGGCGGCACGACATGATGATGATGACTTATTTGGACAAAATCATTCAAAACAGTGCAAGCAAAATTTTGCAGGAAGTTTAACTAAACAATTATCCACATAAAGCCAAATAAACACAAATTTCAAGCAACTGGGTCAGTAAACAACCTCAACAATAAAGCAGATCTCGAAGGAAGTTGACCGCAAGATATCCTGACAATGTGGATGTAGTGAGAGATTCTGTCGGTAGGAGTCCGAAAAAGTCCCTTCGAAGACGTTCACTGTAGGATAAAGTCAATCTATTTCTGTCCCTGTCATCTGGTTAGACCTTTTAGAAGTGATATGATTGCTTTTTAAGACTCAGGTGAAAAATGACTTGATGCAATATGAATTATCATATTAATGGGTTGCATCTCCTTTGAGATACCCTGCTCACCTCGAATAACTTGTTCTTCGGTGTGTGATGACACTGTATGATGACACGTTTCGATATCCCATCTTTCCGAGGACGATGGTTTGAAACACTGACCGAGGGAATCAATTCAACAAACATATCCATGTAGTTTACATCGGTCATCATCAAGACTCTAACGAGTGAAGTGTTCTCAAAGACAAAACATTACTCAGCAGATAGATAGATAGATAGATATGAATAGACTGAGATAGATAGATAGATAGATAGATAGATTAGTTACTCTGTAAGTTGATTTTTTAAACGGCAAATAAACTCCACATTTTTAAATGGTCCATTAATTTTTTTCAATTGCACAATTTTTAAACTGAGATGGGAGTCTAACAACCAATACGTTGTAGAATACACCGACTGCCCCTCTGCAGAGGGGTAAAGATGCCCCCCACAACGAGTGTCCTGGTATGACACTAAACAATCTAATGGTGTGACTCCAGTAATGCTGGAGCTTTGGGGAATGCGGAGCACTCCTTCATTGCCATCGCTCTGGCCAGGAATGGTAGCTCCTGATAGGTCCTTATTTATGGGTAAAATAGAATTAAAATGCTTACTCATGCAAAACTGATTTGTTTGGAATATACCTCTTTTGACACTTAATTGTGTGCGGACAAAAGCTATACTTATACTAAGCTGAATTGTTTGAATAAGAACTGTTTGACCAAACTTAATAGCTTGAAATAGAAATGTTTTTGACAATTAAACGGTGTACTTACATTTAAACTGTGTACTTATGCTAAACTGAATTGTTAGAAATGGAACTGTTTTTAACATTGAAACTGTACTTATGCGAAACTGAATTGTTTGAAATAGAATTGATTATTTGAATAAAAATGGATTTGGCATTAAAAACCTACAGAGGTTGATATGCCATAAAACCAACCAACCAACTAATCAACCTACCAATACGAATCGGTGCAGACTGTGGGAGTAATGGCAACGAAAAGGCACTCCACAATCCCAAGAGCTACAGAACAAGAGAGTTACCACAGGATGCAGTTGTCATACCTACGACCATTTTTAATTGGAGATTTACTCCTCTGCAGATGATGCAGTCGGTGTATTCTACGCACCGCCAGCAAGGATAGATAGATAGATAGATAGATAGATAGATAGATAGATATGAACAAACATAGATAGATAGATAGATAGATAGATATGAACAGACTAAGATATATTGATTGATATATGGATAGATAGATCGAGCAGGTGGAAACAGTTCAATATAAACATAGATAATCCTAAGACCGAGAATATATGTATATATATATATATATATATATATATGTATCATATTTGCATCTCTGTGTGTGTATGCGTGTGTACGAGGTACCCTACAGAAACCCATTTACTAACCTTGACTTGCCCTATCAATAATCAATCTTGAACTCATGCCGCGTTTTTTGTTTTGTTTTGTTTTGTTTTTTATCTGTCTGGCCGAATGAAGCAGTCAGCTGATACAACGGGCAAAATACGGTCGCTCATCTTTGGTAACGCCTTTTTATCAGTTATAAATGGCACGTCCATCACGTGAATAAGATTTGTTTTAAATCGAACAGACGTTCAATCTCCATAAAATGCTGATAAGATGTGCCGAAAGATATTAGTGCAAGAAAGGGAAAGAAGGGTGTGGAAGGAAAGAGAGAGAGAGAGAGAGAGAGAGAGAGAGAGAGAGAGAGAGAGAGAGAGAGAGAGTTAATAGATATGTTGAGAGTTGATATGATAAATAGATAGATATATCGAGGAAACGACAGATATATATATATATATATATATATATATATATATATATATATATATATATATATATATATAATTGTCGCTTCATCGATTGCTAGATTTAGTTACATAGCTATATGAGATATATCTGAAACTATTCTAATTGACATAAAAACAGGTTTGATCAAGCCTGCATACGAATGAATTAGGGTTGACAGACATACAGACAGACAGCTAGATAGAAAAAAACTACCGCGATATATATATATATATATATATATATATATATAAGTAAAGTTGGCAACCTTAGTCGAGAGTGACACGAAGGCTACCTTTTTAATAGTTACCACACCAAGGTGTAGGGGAAGGCGCTACTCCAATTCCCTGTATTGCTCCATTTAACCCTTGATTCTCACCTTATAATGCTGAGTGTTAAGCAAAGCGGCAACAAGTAGCATTGTTTGAGCCTTTACTATGATTTGACCAGGACCATTGGCGAATACACACACACACACACACACACACACACACACACACACATATATATATATATATATATATATATATATATATATATATTTATATATAACTGTCGTTTCATCGATAATTAACTTTTGTTAGATAAGAACGTAATATGTTCTACCTACTCTATTCTTATTGACATAAAAACAGGTATGAAAAGCTAGCATATGAATATAAGGTTGATCGACTTACAGACTATATATATATATATATATATATATATATATATATACGAGGGGGTCACAGATTCACTCAAGAATAAGGACAATTCTAAATTCCAGCTCCAGTTGGATTGCAGAGTAATGTTCATCCTTCCATCATGTCTTATTTAATGTCAAAAACCTCTATATACATATATATTAAATATATTGGATTTGTCAATACATTTTCTTGATAACATTTCTAAATGAGCCTAAGTTCTCTTTTTTCTTGTTTTAATGAGTTAGAACTAATTTATTTGCACACTAGAATTGCTATTGTTTCTACACAATTAAAATGTTTCAATTATAATTCTATTCAATATTAATCATTTGTTAGCAGACAGTGAAGTGGTTACAATGTATTACTAACAATTTAATTAAACATCAGTCCTTTGTATTCACACATTTAAATGATCCAACAGTTCTGTTTTAAATATGTCGATTTATCAGAAGTCATTTGTTTTCATAGTTTAATTGTCAAACAGTTCTATTTGACGCATAGGTACGACCCCATCAGGTGCTTCCGCTCAGTACCAGAGTGGACCTGTAAAATGAGAAAAATACAAATGTTATGAGAGGGTATATATATATATATATGTGTGTGTGTGTGTGTGTGTGTGGTTAGGCAGCAGTATTTCATTTAAATATGTTTGATTAGATAATAACGTTTGGTTTCTTTGTTTAATGGCGTATCAACGTTTGTAGGTTATTTAATTCCAAAGCCATTCTCCAAGAAGAACAGTAGTAGTACTATTTAACCCATAGCTGGGAAGATAAGGGGGTTCATACCTTTCCCAAGGGTATTTTCCCGAAAGTGAACGTAATAGCGCGAGTGGAGTGCGAACTCGCTTACTACGATTCCGCAGTCCATCGCTTTAACCATTACGCCATAAGGACACCCCCTGCATATGATAATAAAGACACATTTTGTCAATATAATTTTATTAAGATCCTTTCAAGTTTCCTGATAAGTGTCTTGGTTTCAGGTTGGAATTGGTGGATGAATTCACCAAAATTGTCCCAAGCAATTTCGGACCTTTCATAAGTTTTGAAATACCTTTAGTTTTCTTTTGTGTTTTTATTTATTTTTTTTTTTTTTAAATATTTCATATTTCTGGAAAATATTCTATTTCCGTTGATATTGTTCTGTTTTTAAATGGATCAGCATCTCAATTTTATCCAACTCTGCGTTTACGTATTTTGTTATGTGATAAAAATCTAACAAAAATTCAAAAACCTTTTCAAAAACACTCTTTATCCATGCAAGTAAACCCTGAAAAGTCCGAAAGCGTTTGGGACAATTTTGGTAAATTCATTCACCAATCCCAATCTGAAACCAAGACACTTATCAGAAAACTTGAAAGGATCTTAAAAAATTATATATATATATATATATTCTAACGCCTTTGTACGTGCAGGATGTGACTCAAGATTAGTTTTAAACGGATTTAGCCGATTTGAATTCCGAGTTTTCCTTCTCCTATACTGGTTGCTACAGTAAGGTTGAAGAGTCAGTCTGCCCTACTATTTACTCACAGGAGGAAGAATAAGTGGATTCATATCATTCTTAGCGGTATTAGCGCAACGTGAAAATGCAAACAGCCCCGTCAAAGATTTGAACTCAGATCGACGAGTTCATTTTCTTTGCTGGTAAAAATGAAACCATGCGAAACTCATATCTATCTATCTATATATATATATATGTGTGTGTGTGTGTGTGTGTGTGTGTGTTAGAGAAGAAATGAATTGAATCTGACTGAATGTATATAGAAAACGATAAAAACGGAAGAAATATATATGTTTGTTGGTTTGTTTACTGTGCCGACGCCTTTCAATTTCAAGGTTTTGGGTGAATAGAAAAATATTTTATGAAAATTTCTTTTGTATGAGAAACAATTATAACAAATAATTTTTTGATTCAGTTGGAAGTCTTGCCAAGGGTTTGTAGATAACATTATGTGAAAGACTTCCAAATGAATCAAAAAAATTATCTGTTATAATTATTTCTCATACAAAAAAATGTTCATTATATATATATATATATATATATATATATTCTATAAATAGAAAATTTTGAATTCGAAACGTGTCGGTAAAATAAAGGAATTATCAAACATATACCTTTCTTTCGTTTTTATCTTTTTCTACACACACACACACACACACACATATATATATATATATACATATATATATAATTTTTTCGTTGTGTCATATAATGTATATATATATATATATATATATGTGTGTGTGTGTGTGTGTGTGACATATTCCTTGCATACATAACATCATAGAATTACCTCTGAACACAGTATTTAGAAGTACCTTCAGACATAATATATTTACCATATTCCTTACGTATATAGCATTATGAATTACAATAATGTATACCTAGTGTAATATTGACACAACATAGGCAACAAATACAAATTATCATAACGTACACATTACAGTTTAACACAAACCTATTTCAACATATGAATACTAATATTGCATAATACACCATAGTATATAACAATATACCATGTCTATTCACACCATGATATTCCCATCTCACCTATTATATTTACATTTAAAATCTAGCAGGGGGTATCCTAATGGTTAAAGCGATGGACTGCGGAATCCGTATTAAGCCAGTTCGTACTCCAGTCACGCTATTGCATTCACTTTCGGGCAAATACCCTTGGGAAAGGTATGAACCCCTTTATCCTCCCAGTTATGGGTTAAATAGTACCACTACTGTTCTTCTAGGAGAATAGCTTTGGCATTAAATAACCTATAAAGGTTGATATGCCATTAAACAAAAACCAAACCAAAATCCAGCATCCTTTTCGTTTATATTATACTTACATGACAAGTCAAAAATTTATTTTCTTCACAATACAATGATGATGATAAATTTGTTCCTCACTTAAGATCATCAAAACGCAATAATTTTTTTTTTTATTCGACCAAATCTCCAACCGCAAACTTCGCTACACATCGCTACACATGAGATAACCTCAGATCTGCCTCACGGCGCATGTATCATCACACACACACACACACACACGCACACACACACACACACACACACATACTAACAATCACACATACGACTACACACAACAATACGCAAATATAATCCACACACACACACACAAAATAAAGAGTTATACGTAATTCCCACGAAAACATTCTTTTGACTATTTTTTCGATTTTTTTTCAATTTCTCAAAAATCTTTCTTTCTCTGCCTGATAATTGTCATATAAAGACTGCATGAAATCAGAGGTCGCAGAGAGGTATCTATGCTATTGAATACATATAAACACTAATACATATTAATATATATATATATATATATATATATATATATATATAATGAACTCACGCAGAAGCAGACAGATATATTGATTGATACACAAGACGAGTGTGTGAATTTTGGCAGGTTAAATGCAGCGATGAGATTTGCCAAGCACTGAAAGTTCGTCCCATGGAAAGCACCTTCTCAGTACACTTGTTTACGTGTCTATGCGTAACACAGAATGATACTTTTTTTTCTGCGAAGATTTAGAAAACGCATAGTTTTCTGTTCCAGGCATATCTTTCTTTGTTTCTTTGTTTCTTTGTTTCTTAAATGTGTTCATATCATCAGGTTATCAAGTACATTATCTCGAATATCTTTCATAAAAATACAGTATAAAACGAATTTAGTGAAAAAAGCTTTGGCTTGATTTGGTTTGAGTTATTTCTTTGACGGCATATCAATCCCTTAAAGATAATCTAAAGCCAAAATTTGACTCATTAGTAAATATTTGATTAGGATCATTACTACGTGTACACTAAACGGTTAATCCCCGTGGCGTAGCAGCGGACGTGCTGGACTGGGGTCTCGAAGTAAGTGAGTTCGAACCCCACTTACACTATTACGTTCACTTTCGGAGTAATACCTTTCGGAAAGTTATAAACCTATTTTTCCCCGCCTCCAGCTTTGGGTTAAATAGTATTACTACAGTTACTTTACAATGATAGCTTCGACATTAAATAACCCACGAAGGAGGTGCTTATGGTGTAATGGGTATCGTCGTAGGAAATGGACTCGGCGACACGAGTTCAAATCCTGGACGAGACTGATTGCATTTCCCATTGCACTAATACCCTTGCGAAAGGTATGAATCCAATTATTCTCCCTCCAGCTATGGGTAAAATAGTAGGGCAGACTGGTTTCTTCAGCTTTGGTGAAGCAACTAGTCTAGGAAAAGGAAAACTCTGAATTCAAACCTGTTAAACTCCGCTTAAAAAAATTAACCTTGTGTCATATCCTGCCTGAGAAGAGGGGTTGGTAAATAGGATTAATTCTGGGCACCTCGGGTGGTGTAATGGTTAGCAAGGTCCTATTTACCAACCCCTCCGCTCGGGCAGGATATGACACAAGGTCAAATTTTAAGCGGAGTTTAACAGGTTTTAATTCAGAGTTTTCCTTCTCCTAGACTAGTTGCCTAACCAAGGCTGAAGAACCTAGTCTGCCCTACTATTTACCCATAGCTGGAGGGAGATAAGGGGGTTCATACCTTTCCCAAGGGTATTTGCCCGAAAGTGAACGTAATAACGCGACTGGAGTACGAACTCGCGTACTACGATTCCGCAGTCCATCGCTTTAACCAGTACACCACGAGGACACCCCCAAAATGGTTAGCAAGGTAGACTAGCAAACTTACACGAGTGAGTTCGATTCTCATTGGGTGCCCCATTCATACGGCCTTGTGCTATATCTAAGCAAAAAGCTTAGTAAATTACCACTAATACCCTTGGGAAAAGTATGAATCCAATTATTCTCTCTCCAGCTATGGCTAAATAGTAGGACAGCCTTGGTGAGACAACTTGTCGAGGAGGAGGAAAAATCTAAATTCAAACCTGTTAAACTCCGCTTAAAAATTGACCAAGTGTCATATCCTGCCCGAGCAGAGGGGTTGGTAAATATGAATAACCCACGAAGGTTGATATGCCATTAAATTAAGAAATCAAATAAAACAAGTAAATGATTTTCATTATACACAACTAAAACTCCGATTAAAAATGTTTGCAGTGGAATATTGAATATATCAATGACTGTGGTAAAACAAATCAAATTGAGGGATAAAATAACACATAACATGTTGAGATGCCGTTAAACAAACAAACAAACAAACCGAACCTTTCACTCTTTCATCTTTTTTTACGACTTTCTTCTCTTCAATTTTGCTTCCTTTTTTCTCTCTATTATAATCAAACTTTTACAATTAAATCAAGTTGATGGTTGCTCAGTCGGCTGGGGCTGTAGAATACAGCGATTGCTTCTATACAGAAGGGTAATACCTCCTCCCAACGAGTCTCCTGACTATGACATTGAATAGAATATTGAAACTCCAGTAGTACTGGAGCTTTGGGGAATGCGAAGCAACCCTTCATTGCCATCGCTCCTAGGCCCACTCTGACCCTGAGTGGTAGCACTCATAGATAGGGACCTATCTATGGGTCAAATAGAACTAAACTCTTTACTTATACTAAACTGAATTGCTTGAAATAGGACTGTTTTAACATTTAAACTGCGCACTTATGCTAAACTGAATTGTTTAAAATGGAACTGTTTTTGTATGTTAAACTGAATTGTTTGAAATAGAGCTATTCTTGACTTTGAAACTGAACTTACGCAAAACTGAATTAGTTGAACTAAACTGAATTTCTTGAAATAGGTCTGTTTTGACATTTAAACTGCGTACTTATGCTAAACTGAATTGCTTGAAATAGAAATATCTTAATATTATAAATGCGTGCTTATGCTAAACTGAATTGCTTGAAATGGAGCAGCTTTTGTATGCGAAACTGAATTGATTGAAATAGAATTGTTTTTGACATTGAAACTGTACTTACGCTAAACTGAACTGTTTGAAATAAAACTGTTTATTCGTATAAAATGGATTTGGCATTTAATAACCTACAAAGGTTGATATGCTATAAAACCCAAACAAATAAACAAACATATTGAGGGAATAAATTATCCATGAGTAGTTGGTATGCCATTAAAGAAATAAACCAAACAAAACAAAACATTTCTCTCGGTTCTTTTCTCGTCTCTTCTATTCCTCTTTCTTCTTATTCATTAACTATTGGCTAATGAATAAAATTTCGATAACGAGTTGACATGCCGTCCCATAAATCAAATCAAACCATGAGTTAGAGAAGAATATAGAATCTCTCACTCTCTTTGCTATGGGTTAAATAATATCACTGCTGTTCTTCTACACAGATGACATTGGCATTAGATAACCCACGAAGGTTTATATGCAAACAGGTACTGACCACTCCGAGTCAGAGTGGACCTTGGAGTAATGCCCACGAAGAGACGACTCCTCACATCGCAGAGTTCTCGAACTGGAGCGTATACCCAGGACACCCCCTTTTTGTGCTGTGGGTTGCGGATTCTTACTTCCCTGCAGAGATTTCAATTGGCGTAATCTAAATCCTTCCAAGAGGACGAGGAAATGTTTTAGTCTATAAACACACATAAACAACAAAATGAAAAAAAATATTATAGAATAACAGTTTGAAAAAACAACCCAAATCTATAAATCTTGAAACCTTGCTAAGACATTTGTGTCGACACTCTTAAAATCTGTGAAAAAACAAAAAGAGTTCGTATTAGCTTCACTTTTGATAAACTAGAGATTTAATAATTTGCCTATTCACACGTGACTTGGATTAGCCAATTAGAGGCGACTTTAAAGACAAAAACACACAGTTATAATTATTTGTTGAAATTTCTGGCATGAAGTAACGGATAAAGGCATTTGGTTAAAGTGACTTCGAAGTAAAATCATGTTGCTGGTTCAATCCCGACTGTCGGTAAATAAGGAATACTTATCATTTAAATTATTTGGACTATTATCTTCCTATTCACAACGTTTTAGTCAATGCGTCCTTCTTCAGGTATTTCATGTCGAACTCGAGAGCCCACACAAAATTTCGAACCGAACCCTTTATTTAATTTAATCCATGGGTTTGGATAGGTTGTTCTATTTCCGTGAACCATAACCAGGTACAAGAGTTAATCAATTGTAAGTATTCATTATTTACCTGTAGTTGGGATTGAACCCACAAACTCCAGATGGTTTCACTTAGCCCAACATATTCGCTGCTGCTTTTAGACGTCTTATTCTCTAATGTTCGTCTCTATCAATTATTTCAACCGTGGTGTAATGGTTATCGTCATAGGAAATGGACACGGCGATACGAGTTCAAATCCTCGACTAGACTGATTACATTTCACATAGCACTAATACCCTTGGGAAAGGTGTGAATCCAATTATTCTCCCTCCAGCTATCGGTAAATTGTAGGGCAGACTGGGTTCTTCAGCCTTGGTGAGGCAACTAGTCTAGGAGAAGGAAAACTCTGAATTCAAACTTGTTAAACTCCGCTTAAAAATTGACCTTGTGTCATATCCTCCCCGAGCGGAGGGGTTGGGTAAATAGGATAAATTATTTCAACTTCATCCCACAAGGGCAGATGGTTTCCCTTTTACTTCCATATATGGTAAGCCATACCCGATTTTTCGACCTCACCTCGACATACTGTCTTTCGAAGTTCCTCTAACTTTACTTTTAGTGGGCAACATATCTCGCCTTTCTATACTTTACCCCAACTTCCTGGGGTGGAGTACATGCAATTCTTTGTCATGTTGGGGACTTGCCTTGGAAGAAATATTTCCAAAGAGTCGTGCCAATCCTAAATATCGTCCTGATATCATGTAGACTATATTTCTTTAGAATCTTTTGGACTTGGTCTTTGACATCGGACAGACAGACTGCAGTGGCTCGCCCGCGAGCATTATGCTACTTGACTGGGCCACACTTGGTCGGCCGTGTTGGCGAGTCTCCGCCCGGCCGGCTGTGTCCTTGCTCAGGTGGCAGTCGGTAATGACTGGCATTCTCGAGCCTCAGGAGGCCGTCCCTCCAGGTTTTAACCCTCTTCGGAGGGGGCTAAGTTTATCGCCTGGCACTTGAGGCGCCCGACGGGGCCCGAGGAATTTTTGGGACTGAAGGGCGCGTGTAGGCTTCGGTCCTGCGCACGGACCCACCTAAAAACATTGGGCATATAACAAATACCGGCAGACAGACTGTGGTAAGTTTTCGGCTATTGTTCTCTATCGTTCCATCCAGATTTCTGGGAGCGGATGTTATTGTTGTATCGTGGTAAGGAAGACATACACAGCGAAATAGAGTTAACTATTTTTATTAACTCAAGTGGTGCCCGTGGTATAATGGTTATCGTCGCAGGATGTGGACACGACGACACGAGTTCAAATCCTGGACGAGACTGATTGCATTTCACATAGCACTAATACCCTTGCGAAAGGCATGAATCCAAATATTCTCCCTCCAGCTATGGGTAAATAGCAGGGCAGACTAGGTTCTTCAGCCTTGGTGAGGCGACTAGTCTAGGAGAAGGAAAACTCTGAATTCAAACCTGTTAAACTCCGCTTAAAAATTGACTTTGTGTCATATCCTGCCCGAGCGGAGGGGTTGGATAAATAGGATTAACTCAAGTGGTACAGCCCAACAAATATTATGAGTCTCGCGCTGTTGGTGTTACGTTCGAAGATGTCTTACTACTGACCGATATCTTGCAGAACTCTCGTGCTTAAGAAACACGGTGTCTTTTATACCTCCGCAATACCGAAAGTCACGCGGGATGATAGTCATTTTTTGGCACACAATTGTATGCTTTCAAGTTATAAAAATCCTTAGTAAACAATTATAACTTAATTATTACTGTTCTCAATACAAGTAAAGGTGTTACGAATGTTCTTTGATACGTGGAAAATCAAAGGGAATTTTATTTTATCTTATTTTATTTCAGTTTATTTTTTATGCATGGTGTGATTCGTTTTAAATGAGATCGCCTTAATGGGACACCAAGGAATGACAGAATTCATCCCGCGAGTGGATTGGTCTGCAAGTCAAATTGTGGGCACCCTTAACAGTTTTTTTTTATTCAATATTGTTGGTATATTCTCCGTCTCATCGGATGACTCTTTTTACATGCTCTGTATTGTCCCAGAGATATGATGCGAATGAGGAGTTACAGTTCGTATTCAGAAGATAAATAGGAAAATTAAAGAAATAAAAATAAATTAAAAATCAGAAAACAAAGATATAAATAAAAATAAAATAAAAATAAAAAACATAAAAATAAAACAACATAAAGTGGAACTCATTCGTTCATAGGCGTGAGCAGAGGGTGTGAACATATTATATGTTAGAACGATTAAGAAACAGGAGTGGAATTAATCCACTGGTCAGTCCCTTTTAACTTTGTGTTTTGTTTGTGGTTTCATCTATTTGGCAGGTGTGCTATTCTAAACAGACTCAGATCTTTTAACTAATGGCTATCTCATATATGATTTATATTTATTTCTGATATGTCTGTTAATTAACCCAGCTGTTGTCATCTTAGACGTTCCTCTAGTTTCAATTAGGATCGAGATACTTAAACCAGATAAGGTGGGGACATTCATTATAGTCGTCAAGTGTATTTTTTAAAATTTACCCTAAAAATGGTCAAGGGAAATTAACCACTCCAGAATCCCAGGCCTTATTTTTGGATTGATATTCCTTGTTCATCTGGCCCTTATCAACCTTTATCTTTCCTTGTCTCGGTGATATCTGCTGTTGGGTTGATCTCTATTATTTACTAATATTTCTTTATTATTTAAGATAATTTAAATTTTCCTCTATGTCTACACTTAAAGACAAGCTCATTTCTCTTGTTCAATAAAAGTTTTCTATTCTTGAAATTAATTATGCTAATTTTTTCGTCTCAGCATAGGTTACATCTACCGTTGAAGCTGTTGGCGGTAGATGAGTGCCTTAATATTTTCCACTTAATTTGTGGAAATAGCCCCTGATCCTTTAGGCCCCAGTAGTATTTCGATAAAGCAGTCTGGTACCTAAGTTTCGGGTTGGAAAATGAGTGTCTATGGCTGTACCATCTTTGCTTCCAGTTTCCCGCGGAGATCCCTATATAGACTCTCTCCCCGTCCCTTTGCTGTTCCATAGGAGAAATGCATACTTGGTATACGACATTCCTCGTGGTGCAGCGTCCGCCTAAGGGGCATTCTTCCTTATTCCTACTGTTACAAGACTCCACGTTTGGATTCCTATCTCTCGTGGTAAGCTCATTGAGTAGCCTCCTATTATGGTTGCTTAGTATATTGTACATATTCTTAGTGCAGGAGTAGCTAATTTTCACTGTATTTCTGTTAAAAATCCTACTCAATGGGTTGCCTCTATTAAAATGTTTATCTAGTAGGTGTAGAAAGTATCTACCTATGTTAATGTTAGTCAACTTACAAAATAGCGGATTGAACCAGAGTACTTTTCTATTTCTATTCTTTCCTCGTCTATTTCCGTGACTACTTTTATTAATAGTCTCACCTACATTGAGGGGTGTGTGGGTCCCACCATTATTCTTCCTAGCTCTCGAATTGAGGTCCACTGGGGTTAAGTACTCCAGTCTACCTTGGAATCCACTGTCTTTCAGGGCGTCATCATATCTACTCTTGTTTTCCTCGAACATTTTCTTACCTGAGGACAGCTTATTAATTCTCTGGTTCATCGCATTGGGTATCTGTCTCAGTACCGATCTTGGGTGGTTTGAGGAGATATTTATGTATCTAGGGGCGGAATCGTTCTTACTAAAGGGTTTGAACGTACCATTATTTAAATTCAATGTGACGTCCAGAAAGTCCACTATTTTTAAATTTGAGGCTATTTGAATTCTAAACCCTAGTAGTTTGAAGGCCCTAATAATTTTCTTTTGTATACTAGCGGTCTTCGGACCGTTACTGTCTGGGATATAAATAATCCCGTCATCTCGGTAAAGTCCCACTTGTTGTGAGTTGACAATACGACCCAGCGTATCTAGGATATAGATCCCCACTAAGTCTGCTACCTGAGCCGAATCGTAGGCCCCCATGGGGACGTCGAAATTGTCTACGTGGCTTTTTACCCAGGATCTGCGGTTATCGGATAGGACGGTTTTTCTACTTGCTAGGATAATTTCTATTTCTTCTTCTGTGATCTCTGTATATTCTCTAGCGTGGTTAAGGCTCCTCACTAATGATTCTTTAGTGATGGAAGGGTAGAACTCTATGATGTCGAATTGTACGAAGGTGGATCTCTTTTTATCCTTAATTTTCTTAAACCAATCGATAGTATCCATAGAGTTTTTCCACAAGTTATATTTGTGGCTACTCATCAATCTAGACGTAATCTTCTGTATTACATCTTTAGATACAAGGCCTAGTTCGGTTTTTGTGGGGTTAATTAATCTAGTCTGCTTTTTATCTGGGAAGTTTTTTTTGTGATCCTTAAATAAAATATAGGCACTTCTTTCTTCCAATTTCCCAACTGTATCTATCATATTTACTTTGTGTGTGTGTGTGTGTGTGTGTGTGTGTCTCAGCTTTTCAAAAGTGAGAATTTTTTAGAATCTAAGGTACTTAATTGAGGATTCGATGTAGGATGCGATCTTATTCGGAAAAATATGGTAAGAATATCCGGAGAGTTTAAATATGATTTTTAGAAAGACTTTTTTTATAAAGACAGTCGTTCTCGTTTTTGGCTGAGTGCGACGCAATTAATAATTTTCTGTATTACTGTATTCGTTTAAAATCATCCATTTTTTTTTTTGTACGATGACGTTGATGTTGTATATATATTTCCTTTCGTATACGTGGATAATATGTAAGAAGGAATGAAATAAATTAAAATATATGTAGAAAAAGGAAACGAACGATATATATATATATATATATATTGGTGTAGTTTGATGATTTATTCTTTGTTGGTTTAATTTAATTTATTTTTATGCCAACACGTTTCTACTTGAATTCAAAAACATTCTATCAAAATTATTCAAGTGTGAGAAATAGAATAATCATAACAGATAAATCTTTATATCAGTCGAAATCACCATCAGGGCAAAATTAATAACACAGGGCAGGACAAGATGTCCGTTTAAACAAGCATATATATATATATATATATATATATATATATATGATATTATTCAATCCAGTAAATCCAGAATAGGGAATAATTCCAATTAAAACTAATAAAATATTCAAAAATAGAATATTAAACTAAATAATCCTGGTAAAGATCTCAATGTAATTTTAATCCACAGAGCAAATTTTTTTTTTTTTTGTTGGATCTGAAGAAGTCCCGTTAATTTTTTTAGAGCAATGATTTATATCAATGCTTTTAACAGGATGTAGATAAATCTATTATCTTAATGTGGCAGATTGTTTTTTTTTATTTTTAAATATATATGATTAGGTATCTTAGTTTAATGAGATGTTAACCTGTTTGGGTTTTTTAATGGCAAAGTCATCCTTACACAAGAACAACGGTGGTACTATAATCCATATCTCTGGGGAAGGGATAGCAAGCATGGGTCATATGGTGAAACAGTTAATATGATAAGACAATATAGCTAACGAGCACAAAAGGAAAACAAGAGTAAACATGATTGGGTGGGTAAGATGATCAACTAGGAATGGTGCAAGAAACTGAAAGTTCATACTTTACCCGAAAATATAAGTCTGAAAATGAACGTAATGGCGGGACTGGAGTTCAAACTCGCTAACTACAATGTCACAGCACGTTAACCACTACTCCATGGGGGACACCATATATATATGTATATATATATATATATACCACTTTGGCAGGGTGATCTTGAAGATGCTCAGTGAGTTTGGTCCTCTCTAGTTGCTTCGTGCTAGTGGCTATTTAGACTAGATAACAACAGATCGATAGATAGATAGATATTAACTTTTAAGTTAATTCCAAGGTTTAAATTTTTCTTTGATGTTATAATCTGAAATAACTACTCAACTACTTGTTCTATCTATCTATTTATCTATCCATCTGTCTGTCTGTCTGTCCGTCAAAGAGTTTTTTTTTAAATTCGCGCGCATCGAGAAATAACAATTTGAATGAAAGCTTTTCGATTTTCTTATGCACTTTTGCACCTGCGCGACGTTTTTCGTGGAACGTCTTTTTTTTCTTTCTTCTTTTTTTCTCTTTTTTTCTCATCATAAAATTCTTTATTCTCTTTTCCGTCTTTCTTTTTCTCGTGTTGTTTTTTTCTTTCCACTGCTTACCTCCAAAAATAACAGTTTCTTTTTTTTTAATGTTTTCTTCTTCATTTAATTCATTTTCAACTCCTCTTCCGCCTACTTCTACACTTCCTCACAAACCTTCTTTTTTTTTCGTCTTGGACCTTTGTTTTCTTAGTCGATATTTTCCTTGCGTTTCTTCTTCTTCTTCTTCTTCTTCTTCTTCTTCTTCTTCTTCTTCTTCTTCTAAAACCCTTTTTTCGCCCTCCCTTTATGGATTTTTCCTTGCATTCTTCTTTTTCTGTTGCTACTGCTGTTGATGATGATGTTAAGACCTTTTTTTATCTCCTTCTTCTATCTGGACCTTTTCCTTCCGTTTCTTCTTCTTCTTCTTCTTCTTCTTCTTCTTCTAAAATCCTTATTTTTTGTCCTTCACTTTTTCGATTTATTCTTGCATCATCCTGCATCCCTCATTCTTCTTCTTCTTCTTTTGCTGCTGCATTTACTGCTATGACCCTTTTTTTTCCTTCATTCCTTTTTCAGTTTATCCCCAGCCACTCTTTTGCAGATCCTTCCCCTATTTCTCAAATGTATCAACTTTATGTTTTTCTTCCTTTTTCTTCCTCTTTCTCATCCTCCTCTTTCTTCTCTTTCCCTTTCCTCTCTTGCATTTTTTGGTTTACTTCTGGACATCGTTCTTTGACTAACCCTTTTCCTAGCCTTCTTCGTTCTGCCTCATCAAATCATCTATTTATTTCCTTCGTCAATTTCCTTGTCGTCATCTTCGACTTCTTTCTTTTCCTTTCGGCTTTTCTTCGGCTTCTCTCTCTCTCTCTCTCTCACACACACACACACCTTCTGACTACCCTTCACCTTTTTTCTTTCTACCCCTTTTTTCTTTCCATCCACCCCTTCTTTATCCCTTTGCCCTACTTCCATAAAAATGCACAAGCCATTTTGCTGCTTCGTGCACGCGTACGCGTGCACGCATGCGCGCAGCAGCATTTTTTTTTTGTTTTCTTCTCTTTCTGCTTGTTTTTGAAGCATGTCAAGAAATGCACCCAGATTCAGTGCACAAGTACTGAGTCTTCAGTGTTTTTAAACGCTACTTCCTCTGCTTCTTCCACGTTCTTTCCATCCTTTGACTAATGCTGCTGCAATGGTTACTGCTGCTACTGCTACAACTGCAAAAGCTATGGCTGCTTTGATTTTACGACTGCTTATACTATTGACCCTGCGCGGGAATGTCATTTCCGATAGTTTTCATCAGGCGTAGGGGGTGGGGGCTTATCTTCACTCACCAATGTCTGGACTAGACCTTACGAGGGTATGGGAATTCCTTGATGTCTACAGTTATTTCTGGGGGTGCACATTTCTAAATTTTGGCATAGCCTTCAGGGTTTCCGCAATTAATGTTATCTTCTGTCATTGCTAAGCTTGTTCTGTGGTGCAAGTCTCTTGATTGGGCGCCAATCCAAGCGAGAATTCCTTGATATCTACAGATACTTTTGAGAGTGTGTTGTAAGGTATTTTTAAATTTTGGTTCAATGTTTTGGGGTTACACTATTAACACCAGTTCCTGCATCTATTCTTCCCAATTGGTAGGGCATAGAATATACTGACTGTAACCCCCTCCCTCAAAAAAGAAAAAAATAGGGGCATCCTTGGTATTATTCTAAACTTCATTTGATTACGAGGCTCAAACTCTGGAGTTCTAAGGAATTATTGCCATTACTCTGACTTGGAGTGGTGGTATCTGTTAGGTTGGTTGGTTGGTTGGTTGGATTTACGACATATCTACTCTTTTTGGGTGATTTAACGCCGAACTAAGTCATTTTGATAAAGGTTTCAAACAATTCTGTTTAGTATGAGTATAGTTTTTTTTTTTTGTTCACATACAGTTAGAGGTCAGAACCGTTCTATTTCCAACAATTCAGTTTAGCATGAGAACCCAGTTTATATGTCAAAACACTTTTATTTCAAACAATTCAGTTTAACAAAAGTATACATTTTAAACACATAGTTAAAAGTAAATACAGTAAATTTCAAACGATTAAGTTTAGCATACAAAAACAGTTCCGTTTCAAACAATTCAGTTTAGCATAAGTACGCAGTGTAAATGTCAAAGCAGTTCTATTTCAAACAATTCAGTTTTGCACAAGTACGCTGTTTAGTTCTAGTTAACACATAGCTAGGACCCTATCAGGTGCTACAACTCCGGCCCAGAGTGGACCTGGGAGCGATGACAATGAAGGAGTACTCCGCATTCCCCAAAGCTCCAGCATTACTGAAGCCTCACCATCAGATTGTTTCGTGTCTTATTCAGGACACTTAGGATCTTACTCTTCTGCAGAGAAGCAGTTGGTGTATTGTTCAGCCGACTGAGCCAAACCTTTTAGGTTTTCATCTTTGAGTCAAATAGATCTATTTGAAAAAGATTAGTATAGAATAGATTTATATGATCCTATTTACCCAACCCCTCCGCTCGGGCAGGATATGACACAAGGTCAATTTTTTAAGCGGAGTTTAGCAGGTTTCAATTCAGAGTTTTCTTTCTCCTAGACTAGTTGCCTCACCAAGGCTGAAGAACCTAGTCTGCCCTACTATTTACCCATAGCTGGAGGGAGAATAATTGGATTCATACCTTTCCCAAGGGTATTAGTGCTATGTGAATGCAATCAGTTTTGTCCAGGAATTGAACTCGGATCGCCGTGTCCATATCCTGTGACGATAACCATTACACCACGGGCATCTCAAATAGTTGAGCGTAAACTATTTGTTTAATCTCATCTAGACTGTTTTCCAACTTATTGGAAAATGTTCCAACTGCTGTTGGTATCTCCAGCAAGGTCTAGGTACTTACCTTTTTTAAAACTTTCTTTCAGTTTTACCCAGTGATCAGCCGGAACGGCACAGTCCGCAATTCTTAAGATTCTCTTCTTTTTGTTGACTATCACTAGGCCTGGCCGTCTGGCCGAGATTAGGTGATCTGTTTGTATCAGATTTTTATTATTATTATTATTATTATTATTATTATTATTATTATTATTATTCACTCATTAGAGCTTTTCACATCAGCGATAGCCGATGGTTTTTCACTGAAGTCTGAGTGACAGCAAGTCTCCTTAAGTCTCCAGGACTCTTCTTAGTATTCTGGCAGTTCTCAACAATGCTGTCGTTTGGATGGTCTCCACTCGTCCGCCAACCTCCAAGTCCTCTAGTCCCTTTAGTAATCCCTTAGTTACTGTTCCAAACGTACCAATTATAATTGGTATAATTGTCACCTGCATGTTCCACAGTTTTTTCAGTTCCCTAGCAAGGTCGAGGTACTTATCCTTCTTTTCACATTCTTTCAGTTTTATCCTGTGGTCAGCCGGGACAGCAAAGTCGACTATTTTACAAGTTCTCTTTTTTTGTTTGTTGATTATTATTAAGTCTGGTCTCCTGGCCGGGATTAGGTGATCCGTTTGTATATTAAAGTCCCATAGGAGTTTATGCGAGTCATTTTCTAGGACAGGTGCTGGGTTGTGCATATACCATTTGTTAGAATGGTCGAATTTAAATTTCTTACACATTTCCCAGTGAATCACCTTACCGACCCAGTCGTGTCTCGCCTTATACTCCCGCTGTGCTAATTTGCTGCATTCGCTTATTATATGATTGATGGTTTCATCTCTGTCACCACCTGCATTTGCTATTTTGTTGTCTCTTATCTATTCTCGCTTTGATATGATTCGTTCTTATGGCCTTGTCCTGTGCTGTTATCAGGAGAGATTCTGTTTATTATTATTATTTTAAGTGTTGTTATCAAATAAACATGAAATCTTTTTAAGAATCCTTTTATATTTTTGAAAACATTTAGGTGTCCAGCAGGATACATAGCGTAACGGTTTTAAATGTTGGTTCCCTATGCTTCTAAGAGACAATCATCTGGAGGTTGCTGGTTCAATCCTGATTGCAGGCGAGTAACAATACAGGAATACTTAACACTTATACCCAGTTATGGATAACGGAATCGAAGCAAGCGACCTTGTGGTTTAAATAAATGACGTAGTTTGAAGTTCCATGTAGGTTCCAGAGTTCGACAAACACCTGAAGAAGGCCGGAGGACATATCGGCCGAAACGTTGTGAATATAACAATAAGGATGAAGACAATCGTCCGAAAACCCTGAATGATAAAAATCATCAAGCTTTTGACTCTGAAATTCAGACAAGTAATTATTATTATCATTATTGTTATAATTCCTTTGAAAGTTTTTCTCACCAGCATTAGCCGATGGTCTTTCATTGGTTTTTGGGTGACAGCAAGTCTACTCAAGTTTCCAGGACTCTTCTCAGTATTCTGGCCGATCTTAATGATTCTGTCGTTTAGATAGCCTCCACTCGTCCTCTTATTTCCAAGTCCTCCGCTCCCATTATCAATCCTTTGGTGACTGTGCCCAGCGTAACAATTACAATTGATATCACCGTAACTTTCATATTCCATAGTTTTTTTTTTCAGTTCTCTCGCAAGGTCTAGGTACTAATCTTTTTTTTTTCTTTACTTTCTTTCAGTTTTACCCAGTGATCAGCCGGAACGGCAGAGTCCACAATTCTTTAGATTCTCTTCTTTTTATTGATTATCACTAGGTCTAGTCATCTGGCCGAGATTCGGTGACCCATTTGTCTCTCATTATTATTATTATTATTATTATTATTATTATTATTATAAGTGTTGTTGTCGTTGTTGTCAAATAAACATTAAACATCTTTCAGAATCCGTTTATATTTTTGAAAACATTAAGGGGTCTGCGAAATAAAAAAGATCGGGGCTCGATGGATATAAAACAAGTATATATATATGTGTGTGTGTGTGTGTGTGTGTGTGTGTATGTGTGTGTGTAAGGGGGGGTGTACATATATTTAAGGGAAATATAAACTACTTCATTTCGCCTGAGGTCAGGTTCAGAGATTGTTCTATTCTGATAGTACCACGTAACCTATAACTATCTGTCGCCTATTTTATTAAGAGAAGAGTAGTAAACAGCCAAGTAATAGCTACATAGGAAAAATGACACATCATTTTATGTCCTGTACACCCTGTACAACCTTAGAATACGCCAACAACATCCCCTGTTTTGGTCTGTTTAGATTTCTGAAGCTCTGGTATATGTCAAGTTACCCCCTCGTTGTCATCACTTGCAGATCATCTCTAACTCGGTGTGACAGTACTCATGAATGGTATCATCTATCGGTTAAATTGAAATGTTTGAAAATTGTTAGCATTTGATAGGAATACTTGAAATCCTACAATTGTGAGTTAATTATTTCTATCAAGAATAATTATTTGAAAATATATAATTGCTTGGAAATTTCGGTATTAAGTAACCCCACAAGGTCTGACATCCTCTAAAACCTACCAATCCCTATTTCATATATTATATACTTTTCAACCCCCCCCCCCAACTTCATTTTCACTCTCCCCTCTCATCTAGAAGAGAGAAAACTCTGAATCCAAACTTGTTAAACCTTGCTTAAAAAATTGCTCGTGCAGAGAGGAATGTAGACGTAATAAATAATTGTCAGTTCAGCTTAGATCAGTAGTAATTTACTAAACTTTTTGCTAAGATGTGACACAAAGCCGAATGAATGGGGCACCTAATGAGATTCAAACTCATTCGTGAAGGTTTGCTTGTCTTGCTTGCCAACCATTACACTACCCGAGGCGCTCCTTCGGCTTAGATCAATATTTGGGCAAGATGAAAGGAAGCACCGACAGAAATAAAAATTATGCAAAAATGTTGGCCTGCTCCCTCATAAGAACTCATTCATACGGTTTGCAGAGATCGACGTCTTTGTAAGACGAGCCAAGGCGTCTGTCCTAATCTGGGAGCATTTAAATCCGAAAGAAACGCGAACACACGGACACATATTGATTACATATGCGCATGCGCCTGTATGTTTTTGCACGTCAAGGGAGTGGGAGCTCTCCCATTCAGGTTCACGTATACGCACACTCTTCTCAATGACGCACCTGATGATTTGGCTCAGTGGTCTACGCAGAGGACTGTCGGAGTATACATCTGAGGTTTAGGTCGAGGGGAGCAGTTTACAGAAGTTTTCTGCTTGAGGACCACTTTAAAATCAATGCAAATTACTTTACCAGTAAATTCAGAAATATATCTTTTTTTTTTCTTTCTGCTTTCCATCATTCTAACGCGACCATGGATCTGTGCCTGGATTTCGGCACAGAAATTGTTTTTGAATATTGTCATTTGTCAGCAGAATCAAATTTCTTTCAAAATTCCTTAAGAATGGCCCACTCTTGTATTTATTTTGTTGCGTTCATTTGTTAAGTGGTGAACCATTTACTTTGATATATTTAGTTTTTACAGCGTTATTTTAGGCTGCTATTAAAACATATTGTTTCTCTCTTGAGGTTTTTTTTTTCTTAGCCATGTCTTGGTCACGTCAAAGGTAATTTCCTTACTTTATTGTTTGAAATATTTACACAGTTATTTTTCTTTCCATTTTCGGCACCGACCTGAGCAAAGTTGTATTGACGATCTGAAGTTGCCCATGCAGCAGATCTCTCTTCATGACAACGATGAGGTCCAAGTAAAGGATAAGAAGCTATAGAACTTAGCAACAGTATCACCACCAGAGATTCTAGAACGAAATTGAACACCACGTTGGTCTGCTTTAGGGAGTTCAGCTCTTGGTAAATATAGATTCAGCGTCGATATTTTTTAAACACTTCATATTATATATATATATATATATATATATATATATACATGATGATAATTGCCACATATTCTTAGATGATAGCCATCTTTACCACGAAAATTATAACTCAAACAGTCTGATTATTAGCTGATTTTCTGGGAAAAATATATAAGATACGTAAGATGATAAGTTAGCGAGACATCTGTACATCGTTGGATTATACTGGTTTGATTTCTTTGTTTAATGGCATATCAACATTTGTTGGATATTTAATGCCACACATAGCACTAATACCCTTGGGAAAGGTATGAATCCAATTATTCTCCCTCCAGCTATGGGTAAATAGTAGGACAGACTAGGTTCTTCAGCCTTGGTGAGGCAACTAGTCTAGGAGAAGGAAAACTGTGAATTAAAACCTGTTAAACCCCGCTTAAAAATTGACCTTGTGTCATATCCTGCCCGAGCGGAGGGGTTGGTAAATAGGATTTAATGCCCAAGAACTGTAGTGGTACTGTTAAACCCATAGCTGAAAGGGAAAGGGGATTTATGCCTTTCCCGGGGGTATTTGTCAGAAAGGGAACGTAGGAGAGCTACTGGAGTTCGAACTCGCTTACTACGATTCCACAGGCCAGCGTTTTAACCATTACATCACAAGACGAACGCTTGTATGACACTCATGCCACTGTCTAGGACTACATAGCTACAACCCAGTGATAAGATTTGCAAGATAACTGGTAACCGTGCAATCTACAGGATTTATTTCAGAATTTACTTAGAATTTTTATTTCTTAGAATTTTCCCGTTAAAAGATATCTTCAAGTCCGCAAATGTTTGATGATGGCGCTTAATTCGACAGTTTTGATTTTGGAGTTTAATTTTTCCTACAGCTTTGTCATCACAGTAAAGCCTTGTGTCCCTCAGAAACACACACACACATACACACACACACACAAACACACACACACACACACACACACATATATATATATATACTCCCACTTATTCGAGGGTTGAGCACTCAAGTGGGGAATTACCTGTTGCCAGTTATGTGCAAATGCAGAGCGCTTCTCATTAATTGAGCACTCCGGTAGCCGATAGCCTATATGTAAATATATACGTAAAAATTCCTTCGCTCACGTTGAGAATGACGATAGCTCTGCAGTAAGATATCCGACTAGCGTAAAATCAGCCGGGTTTAGATCTCAGCTTGAAGAATCTCGCATGTCTGCCCACACTGAAGAGTTGTGATATAACAGTCTGTCTGTGGATGACAGTATATATATATAGATATTTATATATATAAAGTAGGTTTTGTTGTGCGTCATGGCATATCAATTAGATTTTAATAACTAGATGTTAGAGCCAAGATCTCTCCATTTTCTTTTCTTAATCGCCGTCGTTTACGAATCTTAGTTACGTTTGACACCTGGCCAAAAGTTGAGGGCATTCAGTGAGAATTGAACTCACTAACAATAGTCTGTTAGCCTAGCTCACTTGCAAGCACCTTTTCTCGCGTTCATTGTTCGGCAGAAAGTCTGTCTTCTATTCAACTCATCTCAGGACAAGAGATCAGCCTATAAAATATTCTTCTAGAAAAGTTCGCAAGAACAAAAAAGACGCTTCTTCATACGATAATAACTAGGAATTTTGTTTTGTAGATCATTATCTCTTTCAGAAACTTGATTCCCAAAAGGTGCCCTATACCTGTGAGCTTATGCCAGACTTTGCTCAGCTAAGTAAATATCTACGGTTACATAACACAACAAAAGCGTTATTAATATATATCATCATCATCATCATATCGCGCTGGTAGCACGGATATCCCTGACCCTCTCTCGCCACTCCTCCCTATCGTTCATTGCCCTAGGTAGGTCTTCAGGACAATATCCCGTATCCTCACATAGCTGCTGAATGTATGTTCGTGCTGGTCGTCCTGCTTTTGCACGGCCATGTGTGGGGGTCCATAAGAGTACATCTCTTATGAGTTCGTCCCTGCTTCTCCAGCAGTGTCCTGCATGTCTGGTTTGTCTAACTTGAATTGTTTTCGTGATAGGGGTCAGGTGGCCGTACAATTGGTGTCTTGTGGGGTGTTGCCGCCAGGACATGTTTAAGATTGCACGTAGCGTTCTTGTGTAATTGCCGTCTAGCTTCTTCTCCAGTCGTTTTGTTAGCGTCCATGTAGTGCAGCCATATAGCAGTATCGATGTGACCGCTGCCTGGAAGAAACTGCGTTTCATTTTATCGGTTAGGTCTGATTTCCATGTAATCGATAGCCTATTGAGAGCTGTCCATGCTTTCGCTAACCTCGTTTCGATGTCCTTTTCGGTTGATTCGACGCTGCTTCTTAGGTAAGTGAATTTGTCTACTAGTTTAAGAGGGGTTCCTTCTAGAGTGGAGATGTCCCCCGTTTGATTATAGCACATATATTCCGTTTTGTGTGCATTAACATAGAGGCCTATGCTTGCTGCTGCTCATTCCAAACTATGCAGTAGTGTTTCGGCTTGGTCAGGTGTATTTGCCAGTATCGCTATGTCATTGGCGTAGTCGGCGTCGGTAATTGTTGTTGCGGGGTACCTTCTGCTCCTTTTCTTCGTCAGTTCGAAGCCATTCTCTTTGATTTTGTCTATCGATGTTCTAACTACGTAATCTAGACAAATGATAAAGAGGTACGGGGCCAGCGTGTCCCCTTGTAGTACTCCTGCTACAATGTCGAATATTCTGTGTCTCCATCTGGTGATCGTACTTTTACTTTAGTGTTTCTATAGAGAATCGTTATTGCCGCTACGGTTTCTTTAGGTATGCCGTACGCTAGTAGAATTTGTTCCATCTTTCCTCTGTGAATGGAATCGAAAGCCTTGGTAAAGTCAACAAATATTAATGTCGCTTGTAGGTTTTTTGCCCGTACACCTT
>OY757935.1:30235883-30465301 GCA_963585895.1 Sepioteuthis lessoniana
ATCATTTGTTTTCTCACATTTAAATGGTTTCAAGTATTTCTATCTAACACTAATGATTCTATTTGATATCAGTCATTTGTTTTCACACAGTTAAATGGTTTTGCTATTTAACATTTGTAATTCTATTTGTCAAGTATTTCTGAGTAATATAAATAATTCGCAAAGAACGGGATGATTTCAATTAACTATAGAAAATTATTCTGAATCAATGATTGAACAGTTCTATTTACCCTAGAGATGAGTTCCGAACATATACTACCAATCCGGTTACCCAGTCAGCTTGGGTTGCCCAATACACTGGCTGTACTTCTGCAGAAGGGTAAGACTCCCCCAACGAGTGTCCTGGATATGACACTAAAAATCTGATGGTCATGCCTCAGAAATACTGGAGCTTCGGGGAATGTCATGTATCTCTTTATTGCCATTGCTCCCAGGTCCACACTTACTCGAAGTGGTAGCACCTGATAGGGTCCTGTCTATGGGTCCAATAGAACTAAACAATGTACTTATCCCTAACCACTCAGTATAAAATAACACTAGGCAGTTTGCCATTCTGTCAAAATTACTCAACTAATCATATTCCTGCCCATCAGAACTGCAAAAGAAAATGAGAAGATTGGCAAATGCTCTGCTCTCAAAATAGAACTTTTAAAAAAATGTGGTAATTCCTACAAAAGTTGATGGTTGGTTGGTCTCTTGGGTTTCATGGCATATCAACCTTTGTAGGTTATTTAATGCCAAATCCATTTTTATGTAAATAATCTGTTCTTTTTAAAACAATTCAGTTTAGCATAAGTACACAGTTTAATGGTCAAAAACATTTCTATTTCCAACTATTCAAGCAGTTATATGTAACAATTCAGTTAAGTGTAAATACAGTTTTAATGTCGAAAAACAGTTCTATTTGAAATAATTCAGTTAAGCATAAGCACGCAGTTTAAATGTAAGTACAGTTTAATTGTCAAAAACATTTCTATTTCAAGCTATTCAGTTTACTCAAACAATTCAGTTTAGCATTAGTATGCTGTTAGTTCTATTTAACCCTATCAGGTGCTACCACTCCGTGCCAGAGTGGACCTGGGAGCAATGGCAATAAAGGGGTACTCCACATTCCCTAAAGCTCCAGCACTGCTGGAACCTCTCCATCAGATTGTTTAGTGTCATATCCAGGATACTTGTTAGTGGGGGGGGTCTTACCCCTCTGCAGAAGTGCAGTCAGTGTATTCTACAGCCCCAGCTGACTGGGCAATACTAAAGTTGAGAGAACGTGATAACGGTGGTGATTGAAGTACTTAGTTCTATTACAAAAAAAAAAAAAAATTGAATAGCTTCTCGGATCAACTAAAAATTGAAAATGATTTATGTGGTGTATCGAAATCAACCCTGTTGAGTACAGCATATAGATTAAGAAAAGTCTTGTCTGTCTGAGGTCATTTGTTGTGTCTTGACAGATAATGATACTACTCGCACGATCGAAATCAGACAGTACTGAGAGACATTGAAAAAAAGAATCGTAAGGCCATTAACACAAACAAAAATTCTTCTCTGATATCCACGTAATTTCATTAAAAGAAATACACCAAATTTAATTCAATATACATGAATTAAATTCTAAACCGCCACTTTTCCTTTAATTGACGTGTTATTCTGATCGTTGAACCTTATAGCCAACAATCCAGTGACCTCACCATTGAGCTATCATCGGTATCTATCTCATTGCATCAATAGCAGACGAACTAATGATATTAGACGCCGACTTAATATCAGAGTAGAAGTGAAAGTAGTCAAAACAGAGGCAGGTGGCGACGGTTATTATGAATGGTAGCAGCAGAAGTAGTACTAGCTGTAGTAGTAGCCGTAGGGGGAGTGGGGCTGGGAATCAGTGACAGTGGTGGGAGGAGAAAAACGTTGAGATGGTTGGGAGGAATGGTATGAGACGTCTGAAAATTATATATGAGTGGGGAAAGAAAAAGAAAGAAGAAAAGAGGAAGAAAGAAAGAGGAAAAAGAGAGTCGGACAAACAGACAGATTGGCAGACAGAGGTAGTTGGGGTGGTGGTGGGAGGCTCGGGAAACCGGTGGTGGATACGGTAGAAGAAACTGTCTAGCGGAATACAATAGTATTGTCTGCGAGAGATTATTACTCAATGAAGAAAACCATAGGAGACGTGTTTTTAGCGAACGGAGGGAAAAAATTATAAGACTTGTGTGGTAATCGACATATAACTTTATTTTTTTCTTTTTGGGTCTTTTTTTTTTCTTTTTTCTTTTTTTATTTTGTAATTCCAAGACTGTCGGAATTTTCCCTCTCCTCTACCCACAAACCGCAGTCTCCTGACACACTAGTTCCGAGATTCTAACTCTTAAGCAAATAACCTATTCTTTCTTTCTTTCTTTCTTTCTTTCTTTTATTTTGAATCTTATTGTTTGTTTCTCATTGTATTTCCAGTGCTATTAACACTCGTAAGGTTATTAGGAGACGCTGGTAGCATTACGGCTATCATCGTGGAAAATAGACACGGTGACCCGAGTTCAAATCCTGGACGAAGATGTTTGCATTTCACAGCGTTAATACTCTTCAGAAAGATATTATTCAAACTATTCTCACTCCAGCTAGGGGTAAATAGTAGGGCAGACTGAACCCATTAACTTTGGTATGGCAAAGGAAATTAAAAACTGAGAATCATATATATTAAAGACTGGATAAATCGTAAATATCAGTAGGGCTTAGAATAAGCTAACTGAGTCACCCTCTCCCAAAAATACACCCCTATCAACAAAAAAAAAAAAAGGACTTCCTTGGTACGAAACTTAACAGTATTTGATGGCGAACCTCCATTTCAAAAATATGTGGAATGTAGAGTTCATTGCCATTTCTTCCAGGTCCACTTTGACCCAGTGTAGTAGTACCTATAAGGTTACCATTTATAGGTCACGTAGATCGGTTTGAAACTGAATACCATATAACTGTTGATTGTCGCAAACCGGCTCATTGACCTCGTGGGTAGAGTGTTCGCCAATGGTCCGGGAGACATGGGTTCAATCCCAGATCGCGTCATTCCAAAGACTTTAAAATGGTACTGTATACCTCCCTGCTTAACACTCAGTAATATAAGGTACATATCAAGGGTAAAGTGAAGCCATCCAGGGAAAGGAGTAGCGCCCCCCTCTACACTTCAGTGTAGTAGCTATCGAAAAGGGAGCCTTCTGGTCGCCCTCGACTAAGGTCGCCAACTAAGGTAGATTGTCTTAAGAATAGTTACTTGAAGTTACATTTTTTACTAACAATTATTACTAGCTATTTGAAAGTATATAACACCATGCAAGCAAATGGTAAGGTTTATCTGACTTCCCAACCAGTCCGATTTGACATAGAGCTATCTTATAATGGGGAGCCACTCACGAATAAAGAGTCCTGTGTGGGTATCATAAAAGTTGTTGTTTCCCTCAGCATTTCCCTTTAAGGGTGCTTCAGGCGCTAAGAGATTAACGTTGCAAGTTGAGTTGGTATTGCTTAAAAGGGAAGCCCACTGGGGCCGAGCAATCTACTTGATATTACCTGCCATTCCGAACGCTCGCTATTTCCTGTTGTGTGTAAACAAATGATTATTATTTAATATAAGTGGTTACTTGAAACCAAATAATTTTGTATAACTTATTAGTTTGGTTTTTTGGCATATCAACCTTTGTAGGCTATTTAATGCCAAATGCTGTTAATACATATCTTTTAAATATATATATATATGATTTGTAAACACATTTTGTAAATAATATTAGCAAGGCGGCATCAAGTACCATTTTTGAGTCTTTGGTAGGACTCGACCTGGGATTGAACCTCGGTCTCCCGGACCATTGGCGAACATTACTCATTAGGCCAATCAGTCATTTGCACACATTTTGTTTTATTTGACTAATAGATACGACTCTATCAGGCACTACCATTCCGGGTCAGAGTGGACCTGGGAGTAATATCAATAAAGGGGTACTCCGTATTCCCTAAATTTCCAAGGCTGTCAGATGGTATAATGTCATATCTTGCACAGTCGGCTAGGGTTGTAGAATACGCCGACTGCTTCTCTACCGAAAGATAACACCCTCTCCAACGAGTGTCCTGAATGACACCAAACAATCTGCTGGTGAGGTTCCAGTAAATGTGGAGCTTTGGGGAATGCGGTGTACCACTTCATTGCCATCATTCCAAGGTCCACTCTGATCTGTATTGGTAGCAAATTGACATTGAAACAGTCTACTTATACTAAACTGAATAATTTGAAATAGAACTGTTTATATCTATAAAAATGGATTTGGCATTAATAACCTACAATAGTTGATGTGCCATAAAACCATTTCCAAACCAATGTCATATCCAGGACACTTGTTGGGAGAGGATGCAGTCGGTGTATTCTACAGCCACAGCCGACTGGGCTAAAATCATCTGATAGAGATACTAGATAGCACATATATTTGATACCATATATAACTAGCAGTATACCCACCAACAAGTGTCTTGATACAACACTAAACAATCTGATGGTGAGGTTTCAGTAATGCTGGAGCTTTGGGGAATGCAGAGTACTCCTTTATTGCCATTGCTCCCAGGTCCACTCTGGCCCGGAGTGGTTGCACCTGATAGGGTTATATCTATGGATCAAATAGTACTGTTTGATATCTAAAATATGTACTTATGGTAAATTGAATTGCTTTAAGTAGAACTCTTTTGACATTTAAATTTGTGTAAACAAAAAAACTGTTCTTATGCTAAATTGAATGATTTGAAATAAAACCTTTTGATCATTTAATTGCGTGTAAAACAAATGACTGATGTTTAATTGAATTGTTAGTGTTTGACATATAAACTGAGAGCAAACAAATGACTTATTCTAAATTTGATTGTTAAAAATAGAACTGATTGACCATTTAAATGTGTATCTAAAAATTTGTTTACAAATCATATATTTATATTTTGGCAGCATTTCTTCGTTAATATAAATTTCATTGAACATAATAGACATTTTCTGTCTACATATTTTCTTCTGGATCCGTTCGTATTGCTGCACTGCTTTTATCGTATTCGGCAGGAATTGATTTATGTATTGTCATAGTTATATGTATCCCTAGTACTTTCTGCCCAACTTTGGGCCATCATCAGGGGAGAATCTATTACAAAAGTGATGTAACTTTTGTAAGAGCGTCTTTACTGTTGAAGAGTATAGCGTTTGCTTTTAAATGGGTTTCTATATTTATTTGACACTATTTATAGAAACCCATTTAAAAGCGAACGCTATACTCTTCAATACTATTATTATATTATACTGTCAGTATAATTTCTTTAAGATCCTTTCGAGTTTCCTGATAAGTGTCTTGGTTCCACGTTGGAATTGGTAGATGAATTAACTAAAATTATTCCGAGCGCAAGCAACCCCTGATGAAGGATCCGAAAACGCTCGGGACAATTTTGGTAAATTCATCCACCAATTCCTACCTGAAATCAAGACTCTTATCAGGAAACTCGAAAGGATCTTAATTAAATTATATAGACAAGACGTGTCTTGACTATTTAATCAAGCATGCTTAAATGAACGACTACTGCCTAACTACACATATGTATAAATAGGATTTGGCATTAAATAATCTACAATGTCTGATATGCCATGAAGCCAATCAAACGTACAAATAATAACCATTTTACTGTCTGCAGACAAATGGCTGATGTTAGATTGAATTGTTAGAGAGCAATACTTGAAACTATTTAATCGAGTGCAAAAGGATTAACTGTTACTTGTTTTTAAAATGTTATGTACAAAGTATTCGTTTAGAAATCTTAGATTTGATATATGTAAGAACAGAATTTGGCATTAAGTAACCTACAAAGGTCGATATACCATAAAACAACCAACGAAACAATCAATCAGCGGTACCTCTTCAACTACTTAAAGTTCTATGTGTCGTCTTGATCTTATCTGTCCTGTGCATGATATTAAACTGCATATAGTGGTGAGGTTCGAATTCTACAACTTGAGGGAGTTTGCAATCACCCCTGCATAGCCCAGCCCAGTCGGCTGTAGAATACATCGACTGCATCTCTGCTGAGGTGTAAAGCACTTACCCCAATCATTATCCTGGATATGACACCAAATCTGATGGGTCGGTTTCAGCTGGACCTTTAGGGAATGCGGAGTAGCCCTTCAACGCGATTGCACCCAAGTCCACTCTGAACCAGAGTGGTAGAACCTGATAGGCTCCTATCTATGTGTCAAATAAAATTGTTTAACATTTAAACTGAGTGCAAACAAATGACTAATGCTGAATTGAATTCTTAGAAATAGAACTGCTTGATCATTGAACTGTGTGTAAACAAATGACGTATTTAATTGATTTGTTAGCGATAGATAGTAATACTTGGAACTGTTTAATTTCTTGACTTTAGATTACAAATCATTCCGGATTAAGAATTTTATAACCTACAATGGTTAATGTGTCATAAAGCCAAACCTATTCGGCTGGGGCTGTGGAATATACCAACTGCTTCTCTGCAGAGGGGTAAAACTCTCCCAACGAATGTCCTAGATATGACACAAAGCAATCTGATGGTAAGGCTCCAGTAATGCTGGAGCTTTGGGGAATGCAGAGTACCCATTTATTGCCATTGCTCCCAGGTCCACTCTGGCCCGGAATGGTAGCACCTGATAGATTCCTATTAATGAGTTAAATAGAACTAAATAGCGTACTTATGGTAAACTGAATTGTTTGAAATAGAACTGTTTCTATGTATAATAATAGATTTGACATTAACCTACAATGGTTGACATGCAATCAAACCAAAACGGCGAACCGGCTACAACCAAACCCATCATAGCAATTATTTCAAGCTTCAGTCTGATCAAGAGTAGTTGTAATGGGTCAAATAGATATAATTCAGAATCATTATTATTAGCTAAGAATACTTTAAACTATGTAACTATATTAAAAAAAGTGATTTTATTTGTTATTAATTAGGAATCGTCACTTGAAGTCATATAATTGCTTGCCAATTATTTGTATTAGAATGGAATGCTTCACACCTTTGTGTGCAAATCTTTATTAAGAATCGTTACTTGATCTTATAATTGATAACAAATGTCTGTTATCATTAGATTCTTGAAACCATATAATTGCTTTGAAATAGACTGACATCGGCATGAAATACCCAAACAAGAGTTGATATGGGATAAAACAGCCAATCAACTTATTACAAACCAAAGATCTATCTATCTATCTATCTCATTTCAGTCTGTTTCTATCGAGCTATTATGAAGGTCTGGAACAAGACCAATATTATTGGTCACTCAATGAGCATATGGGGTGTCCTCGTGGTGTAATGGTTAAATCGCTGGACTGCAGAATCGTAATAAGCGAGTTCGAACTCCAATCACGCTAATACGTTCATTTTTGGACAGATACCCTTGGGAAAGGTATGAGCCCCCTTATCCTCCCAGCTAAAGGTAAAATAGTACCTTTACTGTTCTTCTAGGAGAATGGCTTTGGCATTAGATAACCTACAAAGGTTGATATGCCATTGAACAAAGGAAGCCAATCAATGAGCATGCGTTAGTTTTAGTCAATTTTAGAGAAAAGCTTATTTAATTCCAGAGTTTTTCTTCTGTTAGACCGATTGCCGTACCAATATTAAAGAGATCAGTCAGCCCGACAATTTACCTATAACTGGGTTGAAAAGAGATGGATTCATGCCTTTTCCAAGGGCATTACGATGAACTGATTAGGTACCCTGATGAACCGCTTAGGCAAAACTGTAGTAGGTTAGTTCCTGACTCACGAAATAATTTTTGTAACTATTTTGCTCTATCTAGTATTAAGCACTTTTTGTACTTGTAGCTTAGCAGCAATTTAATGTGCTTTTTTTTTCTTTTGACCGATCACTTGCGTATCTGTTGAATTTTTTTCAATTGGAGTGACAAGGTTGGCCTTTTCTTTCCCCCACCCCACAATATATATTTTTTCCCCTAGACAGTGACTCGTTGTATATTTTTATCTTCGAATTACTAGCGGTTTTTTTCCCTTACCGTAAGTGCTGTTATTCAGTAAGTTATATATATATATATATATATATACATATAGCTATTATGAAAGTCTGGAACAAGACCAATATTATTGGTCACTCAATGAGCATACGGGGTATCCTCGTTGTGTAATGTTTATAGCGATGGACGGCGGAATCGTAGTACGCGAGTTCGAACTCCAGTCGCGCTATTACGTTCACTTTCGGCCAAATACCCTTGGGAAAGGTATGAACCCCCTTATCCACCCAGCTATGGGTGGATAAGGGGGTTCATACCCCTACTGTTCTTCTAGAAGAATGACTTTGGCATTAAATAATCTAAAAAGAGTTGATATGCCATTAAACAAAAGAAACCAAACCAAACCTATATATATATATATATATATCATCGAGTCATGCTGCTAGCACGGATTTCCCAAACTCTCTCTCTCTCTCTCTCTCTCTCTCTCTATCCGTCCCTATTGTCCATCGCTCCCGGGTAGGTCCTCCTCTAAACTGCATCCTCTGTGTGTGCTTAGCTGTTGTAGGTGCGTTCTTGCTGGTCGACCAGCACTGGCAAGTCCATGTGGAGAGGCTCATAGGAAAACGTCACTCATGAGTTCGTCCTTGCTTCTCCGCATGTCTTGTTTGACTTACTTGAATGGTTTTAGCGATGGGAGGTAGGTGGCCGTATAGCTGTTGTTTCATGGGTTGTTGCTTTCAAGATTTTTTCAATCTAACTGGTAGCATTCTTGTGCAATTCCCATCTACTTTTTTTTCTCTCGGCGTTTTGTAAGCGTCCATCTTGTACAAGAAGAAAATAGATAGATAGATAGATAGATAGATATGAGCAGGTTGGGATATATAGACAGACAGACGGAGTAAGCCAGAGAAACAGAGACAGAGAGAGAATAAAACAAAGAGATGATCAAGATAGATAGATAGATAGATAGATCACTCTGTTGAGCTCCACTATTACCGCAAATTAAAGTTTTAAACTATTTTTTTCAAGAAACCGAATCAAATTGTCCCATGATCGTCAACGAGTAATCAGAAACCGGAAATACTAAAGGAGTCGAATTCATGCCTTCCTAGAAGAGATTATAGCGAAGAAAAAAAAATTCATCGATACTGTGTTTCCGTGCTGCTAACCGTGTGGCCAACGCAGCATCTCCTCTTCAGTAGTCAAGGATCGTTAGAAATATATGATCGAAAAAAAAAAAGATTTTAAAAACAAAACCTCACAAAAGGCAAATGTAAAAAAAAAGAAAAATAGACAAAGAAACAATAAAAAAAATACAATAGGAAATAATTAAGTACACTTGATTCAGGGTCAAATCAGTGAAGAGACAAAGATCTCTGATTCTTTGTCCGTTCAGACAGACAGACAGACAGAAAAAAAAAACTAGGGCACTCTCTCTCTCTCTCTCTCTCTCTCTCTCTCTCTCTCTCTCTCTCTCTCTCTCTTCTCTCTCAGACTCTCCTTCTCTCTTTCTCTTTCTCTTTCTCTTTCAAATATGCGGGTGTTAGTGCCCGTATATATATATATATATATATATATTGTGATCTCTCGGGTTATAAATGGAATTCCTTTGTCTTGAAAATCAGAGCAAAAGAGTTGATTTTAAATCTAACAGGCTATGACTCATTGAACATAGGAACAAAGAAGTCGGTGTAATTAGATGCCTTCCAGAAAAAGAACTCTTAGAGATAACTTGTCTCAACCAATTTTCATTTACTGACTTAAAAACACACATACACACACACACACAAACGTTCACACACGATTTTAAATACATAACATCCTAAACGACACATATTGATTTTATATTTGCATTCCACTTTTTAATCCATTATATCGAGAATTTTGATGATTAAATAATAGCATTCTGCCGACCCGACAAAATTCTCAGTCAGTCGGACATTGAACTGGAATCAGCTTTATTCTCTATATTGGATCATGTATATATTTACCCAAACCCTTCGCACGAGCAGGATGCGACGCAAGGTCAATTTTTAAAGCGGGGGTTTAACAGGTTTAGATTTAGAGTTTTTCTTTTCCTTGACTGGTTGCCATACTAAGGTTTAAGTTGGTTTATGCATTGCTCTAATGAAAAAAATATCTTGCCATGACATAGTTTTTTGCTTTATTATATTTACTTCCTTACAACAGCACGGTCAGTTCCCCTGATGTAGTGGCTAATGTACTGGACTGCGACATCATAGGAAGCGAGTTCGAACTCCAGTCATGCTATTACGTTCACTTTTTCGGACTAAGACTCTAGGGAAATGCATTGAACCTACTTATGCCCCCCACTACTGCGCTGGGTCAGCTATGGGTTAAATAGTATCACTTCTGCTCTTCTACATTGATGACTTTGGCATTAAAAAACCCTCGAATGTTTAGATGGCATTTAGCAAAGAAACCAAGGCAAAACTTTCAAAATCTCTGTCGGTGGGGTTTAGAATATAGCGATGGCATCCTCTGCCAAAGAGTAAAACCCTACAAAAAGAAATATTGAAAACATTAAGATTAAAATAAAAGAATTTACAAATTTCAGCATTAGATATCGCATAAGAAGTTGATATGCCGTTAAATGAAATAAAAAGAAACATTTCCCCAACAACGCTATCACATGATCAGCTCAAATAATTTCGGATTGTTGGGATATTTTTTAATTTTCACAAATTATTGAAAGAATGAGAGAAACGAACGAGTAGAAAGAAAGAAAGAAAGAAAGAAAGAGAAAGGAAATTGTTGAAAGAATAAGAGAGAAAGAATAAACTATTAAAGAAAACTGAATTCAAAAAGGAATAAAAACAAAGAAAGAAAGAAAGAAAAAAAGAAAGAAAGAAACGAAATGAAATTTTTAAAAGAATTGCAGGGAAAAAATGGACCCAGCTTGATTGATCTCTGAAGTTAAGCAGCGATGAACCTGTCCAGTACATAAATGGGTTACCACTTAGAAGCAGCAGGTGCCCCACTGTTGGGTGCCCCTCTGCCTGACGCGGACGCTCTAGGGCGTTTGTGTGTGGCCTTTCCTCTCCAGTTCTTGGGTTGCATTCGGTAGGCCGTCTTACCTCTGGGCGGTTCTACCGGGTGTGCCTCGGCACTGGAGATTTCCTCCGGCCTCAGGTGGCCATCCCCCAGGCTCTTACCCCCTTCGTGGGGGGTTATTGCCTGACGCCTGAGACACCCCAAAAAGGGAAATGCCGACGGGACCGAAGGTATTTTTGACCTTGCCGGACGCGTGTGGGCTTCGGCCCTGCGACCGGGCCCACATTAAAAAAGGCCTTGTGCCATATTCGTGCGTTGGTGGGACGCATCGATAAATATCAGAGGGTAATGTGCGAATGCGCAGATTGCTTTCATAGCTATCTTAGTAACAAAATTCGAAAGTGTTCGGTAGCAGACCCTAAAGGGAGAGAAAGGGTGTGGTAGGTTATCTTCTGTTGTGAGAGTCATTTTGGCCAGAGACCTGGAAAGCGTATTATCTTTTGAAGTTTGATTGCAAAAACGGTTTTGCGTTGGTGGAGGTCAGATTTATTTATTCATTTATTTGCTGTGCCTTTCTTTCTCCGTGGGCAGTTGTATTATAATCTTTGATTATTTTTGCTATCCTTCCCTCAACCCTATACACCCAACCCTTATACTCCTCATCTCCTATACCCCAGTCCAGCCCAGAAAAGTTTGGCATTTTGGCACCATCTTGAATACAGCGATTTCAATTCGAAAACGACCACCCGAAATTTAACGAGAGCAACAATTTTCTTTGGAGTTCCGTCAAAATAATAAACAGACTTTAACAGTTTTTGTTTTGTTTTTGTTTTTGCTGTTTTTGTTTTTATGTGCGTGCGTGTGTGTGCGCGCGCGCGCGTGTGTTTTTAAACGTAGACATTTCCACCTGTACCGATACTACACTCTGATCATTCAGCTGAGGCTGTAGAAAACACCGACTGCACCTGTGCAGAGGGGTAAGACCCCAACACACACCAAACGATTTTCCTGGATATGACACTAAACAATCTGATGGTGAGGTTCCTGTGGTGCTGGAGCTTTGGGGGAATGCGGAGTACTCCTTCATTGCTATCGCTCCCAGTTCCACTCTGGGCCAGAGTGGAAGCACCTGATAGGTCCCTATCTATGAGTTAAATAGAACTAAACTGCGTACTTATGCTGAACTGAATTGTTTGAAATAGAACTGTTTTTAACATTTAACTCTGTGAGTACAAAATCTATACTTATACTAAACAGAATTGTTTGAATTAAAATTGTTTGACTAAACTGAATAGCTTGAAATAGAAATGTTTTCGACAATTAAACTGTGTACTCATGCTAAACTGAATTGTTTGAAATAGAACTATTTATATAAAAATGGATTTGGCGTTAAATAACCTACAAAGGTTGGTATACAATAAAGCCCTAACTAACCAACCAACCAACCAACCGATCAAATGTCCCAAAGTGGTACTCTTTTTCGAGTCAGAAACTTTAATAATTCTTTGAAGAAAATGATTTAATAAAATGAAATAATTGAAATAAAGTTTGTTTGTTTTTTGTGGGTCGGCCAGAGTTTCACCCTTGCCTGGATCATGTCACTTAACTGTGGTCCAGTTAACTGGTTTGGTTTCTTTGTTTAACGGTATATCAACCTTCGTGGGTTACTAAATACCAAAGCCATCCAAGTAGAAGACTATTAGTCGTTCTATTTAACCCATAACTGGTGGAGGGGGGGAGTAAGCAGTCCATACTTTTCCAAAAGCTATTAACTCGAAAGTAAACTTAAAACTGCAACTAGAGTTCGAACTAGCTTTCTATGATGTCAGAGTTCTGCACGGTAACCACTATACCACTATAGACTCAAGCTTTTTAGTATTTATATACTAAGGAATCTTCACCTTAACTGGACCACAGATAAGTAATATTGAATAAAGGTCAATTAAGGCAATTAATTTGTCTTTTATTAGATATTTAAAGAATAATGTACTCAGATCTGACTCCTGTGTTGAGGCTGGGAAATTGGAGAGTAATATTAAGATTGGAGGGCATACAAATAAGTGACTAAAGTAGAAAATAAACAGTAAAAGATTGCAGTTATAGTGTGAGATTAAAGAAATTAGGATTAATTATTTTACTAGAAAGAATGGGGGGGGTGATCAAAATGAAACTTTCAAAATAATTAATGGAATTTCTAATCATGGAAGACATTTTTCCAATATTTCTCCTCGAACTGGAAATTTACTGTCAAGACAAATTAAAAAAAAATAAGTCTACTAACCAATTGGATTTTTTTTTTTTTTTTTTTTTTTGCTAATAGAGAAATATTTTTTGGAACAAATTATCTAATCAGATCAAAAACAGCAATAGTGTAAAAAAAATTAAGATCAACTTAGATGATGTCAGAAAAATATTAAGAAAAAAAATTAAGAGGGCATTTTTGGGAACAATCATATGAATGGCAAAACAGAATTTGATTTGTATATAGATATTGTATTAATAGAGTATAAGATCTGTCAAAGATTTTTTTTCTTTTTTCAAGTTGATGTGAGAAGATAGCAAAAAGTAAAGATGCCAATAGAGGCATAACAAACAAATGACGATTATTAGAAAATAAAAAATTTGGTTGGTTGGGTTTTATGGTGAATCAACCTTTGTAGGTTATTTAACACCAAATCTATTTTTATGTAAATAATCTGTTCTATTTAAAACAATTCAGTTTAGCATAAGTACACAGTTTAATTGTCAAAAACATTTCTATTTCCAACTATTCAAGCAATTGTATGTAACAATTCAGTTAAGTGTAAATACAGTTTTAATGTCGAAAAACAGTTCTATTTGAAATAATTCAGTTAAGCATAAGCACGCAGTTTAAATGTAAGTACGGTTTAATTGTCAAAAACATTTCTATTTCAAGCTATTCAGTTTACTCAAACAATTCAGTTTAGCATTAGTATGCTGTTAGTTCTATTTAACCCATACATAGGACCCTTATCAGGTGCTACCATTCCGGGCCAGAGAGGACCTAGGAGCGATGGCAATGAAGAGTTACTCCGCATTCCCCAAAGCTCCAGCACAACTGGAACCTCACCATCAGATTGTTTAGTGTCATATCCAGGACACTCGTTGGAGTGGGGGGGTCTTACCCCTCTGAAGGGAAGCAGTCGGTGTATTCTACAGCCCCAGCAGACTGGGCAAGAAAATAAAAAAGTCGAAGTTCTTTAAAAAAAGAAAGAAAAAAAGAAATTTGAAGCAAAATTTACTTTTGAAAGTGGGAGGTATCATACAAAAAGACTGACAACACCGAAACCAAAAAATGAACCATTAGTGGCCCTGTCCGCTGGGGCTGCAGAATACACTGACTGCATCTCTGAAGAGGAATAAGACTCCCAACGAGTGTCCCGATATAACACCAAACAATCTAGTGGTGAGGTTCCAGTTATGCTGGAGCTTTGGGGAATGCGGAGTACTCCTTCATTGCCATCGCTTCTAGATCCATTCAAGCCCGGAGTGGTAGCACCTGACCTGGGTCAAACTAAACAGCGATTACGCTAAACTGAATTGTTTAAAATTAGTGGGCAGAGTGTTTTCCAAGAATCCGGGAGACCTGGGTTCAATCCCAGGTCGCGTCATACCAAAGACTCAAAAAATGGTACTTGTTGCCGCTTTGCTTAGCACTCAGTACTATAAGGTAAGGATCAAGGATAAAGTGTAACAATCCAGGGAAAGGAGTAGTGCCGTGTCCTACACCTCGGTGTTGTAGCTATTGAAAAGGGAGCCTTCTGGTGGCCCTTAACTTCGGTCGCTAACTTTACTTTTTACTTACATTTAACTGTGTATTTAAATAGCATACTTATGCTAAACGGAATTGTTTGAAATCGGACTTTTTTGATATTTAACTGCGTTAAGCAAAAATTAAAACTCATACTAAACTGAATCGTTTGAAATAGAACAGTTTTTAACATTTAAACTACGTACTTATGCTCAACTGAATTGTTTGAAATATAACTGCTTCAGACATTTAAATTGTGTGTAAACAAAAATCTATACTTAGACGAAACTAAATTGTTTTAAAGTTTTTTTTATCAAAATGACTCAATTCCGCATTAAATGACACGAAAAGGGTTGATATGCCGTAAAACAAAATAACCAACCAACCAACCAATCTAACGCAAGACACACACACATATATATATATACACACACACACATATATATATGTATATATATAAATACCCATATATATATATATATACACACACACACACACACACACACACATATATATATATATATATATATATATATAGCAGCTAGTCAACACGATTTTGGGTGTCAATTAACAAAACTCGGGTTTTAGCTAATTTAATGGTGCTGATTCCAAAAATGACCTTAGTTTTTTTGGGGTTTTTTTATGGTTAGGTACCGTTTTGCTTTACAGTAATTGCACATTTTTAGAAAAAAGATCAATTTACAATTTTGGCTAATCATAAAATTTTGTTAATAAAGGTCGTAGAAAACTTTCAATTTTCAGGTAGGCTGAGTAGTTTCCGTCAGCCATCTGAAATAAGTTATTTTTATAAGAAAAAAAAGAAGGTTTTTTGAGTCAAAATATTCAAAATAAAAAGACCAAAGTTTTCCTATTTATCGTCCAAATTCTAATTAACGGATACACTTTAGTAAACCTGATACATAAAGTGACATAAAAAAAAAAAAAAATGAAACCCTAAAATCTTCCGTTTAATATTCATAAATTTATCCCATCACTTTTGTCTCTTCGCTATGGAAATAAACCAAGCAAATTGAGAGCTTTTGTTTTCACAGTTGGAAAGAAACTCCAATTTAAGACATCCCAATTAAATGCACTTATTCCATTTTAAGTGATGAACACCATGAAAATTGTTTCAACATAACATTAAGAAAATCATTAAGGATGATAAATTTGTTAATTTAATAAATGAAATGGATTACGCTCTTGGATATTGATTGTTGATGTGGTAATAAAACCTCTTAGGCAATCGCTGGGCCGAAAACTACAAGGAATTAGTGGAAAAACTGATGAAAATTCTTCAGAACATAGACGCTAATATAAGTATTAAGGTTCATTTTTTACATATCTATCTAGGTTTAAATGAACAAGGAGAACGATCCATCAGGATATCAAAACAATGAAAGAGTGCTACCAGGAACGGTGGGACAAACGAATAATGTCTGACAACTGCTGGAGTATCAAAAGCGACTTTGAATATGACAGACAATCAAGAAAGAGAAAAATTTTACCATAGTTCTTATGTTCACGAAAGTTTTATTTCGGCTATTAGTTTATTAAATGATTTGATGAAAATACTTGTTGGTGGTAGTGCATTCGATCGTGTTATTTTCAAAGACTTGGGGTTTGATTGTTATGGCAAAAATAGTATTTTTAATAAGACCAATATTTGTTGGTTTAAATACAAATTTGAGAGGCTTCTACGATTTTATTGAGAAATATTGTCATCGGCAAAAACAGTAGCTAACTAAGAAAAAGAATGGTTATTTTCAGATTCAGCGTTGTCAAATTAGCTAAAATAGATGTTTGGTGCCTCGACATCATTTCAAATTTTTTGTTAACCTGTATTATTTAAATTTATAAATAAAATCATACCAAGTATTATAGATTATAATACTTGGTATGATTTTATTTATAAATTTAAGGATTTGAGGTTTGGTAATAATATGGATATTATGATAATATATATGATATAATTGTAATCTTGAGGATATATAAATTTATGTATTTGTTTATAATTTTAGATAATGTCTTAACAGTAACAGGTATAATTTTATCTTTACTTTTAATGTGATCAATTATATTGAATAGTATTAAAAGGACAATTTATGTGTTTGTTTATAATTTTAGATATTCATAACAGTTACTGGTATAATTTTAATTTGGAAAGCAAGATGACTCTTTGGAAAGACAAAGTGACTCTTCAGAAAGTTGGAGTGACATCCTGGAAAGACAGGAATTCTAACAAATATGGAAAATACAATGAAAGAAAAATGCCCTCAGGGTGTCTGTAGCGGGGAGGGAGAATATATCACCCATCATACTTGTTCCTACGGTAACGATCTGGATATGTACCAGGCTACAACGTGTGATTGAGGCAGAAAATTCAAGAGCTTGCAAGGATCCCGAATCCACAAGGCGCGCTGGTGCGAACAACGTAATTCTTCTGTCGGAGAATGTAAATAGAATGATGGGCCAATGAATCAGGTTTACCCCCACAGTATTCACGAGCCCATTGCTGACCATCAGCATCCTGGAGACATTCCTTGCAAGCCGAGAATTTAGTGGCCCAAGGATAATCAGATAGCTACCTGGACAAACTAAGACCAGGAGCTTTCTTTTTACTCACCACCTATCTTGAGGGCCCATTGATCAACAAATTACATCTTTCAGCAGAATTATATATGACGTTTGTCTCGAGTGCTTTTGGGCAATAACGCATAAATGAAAGAAAACGAACCGAATAGATAACGGATATAGAAAGGATTTCAACATGAATGATATACACGCGGAGCCACCTTTCTCGTGTGATTACGCCAAATCAAGAAACGGTTGCTATGACATCAACGGCCGTAAGTAAACGCGTTTTTAAATCACAAACTGCACCAAAATGAAGATGAACGAACGTCCAATGTAATGTCTGCTTTTAGTTGATCTTGTATATATATAGATAAATATTTCTTTTAAATACCCTATCCGGTGGCAAAAGCAGCTTGGTAGCGCCAGGTGTGGCAGTACCGCCTTGAGCTACCGAAACTGTGTTATCACCCTGCTTTCACCGTTGTATGATGAAAAAAAAATTGTGATCAATTATATTGAATAGTATTAAAAGGACAATTTTCTTCGTTTTTTTTTTTTAGATAAAATAGTATTAATATACAATAAACTATTTTATAATATGATTTTATTTTTGTTAAGAGGTTATTAATTCCCATTTAAGTTGTTTATAGTAGATAATTTTCTCTCCCTAAATCGATTCATGCCTTTATTCTATATTTTTTACTTATCTGGTTCATCTGGGTTTAAAAATTTGTTTACCATTACATAAAAAAAAGAAGTGGAAAGGAAAGAGAAGTCAAAAATTGATACGTCTTGATACAGGAATTGAATATCATTTGATAACCAGACAGGAAAAAGAAATGGTCTGATCTTTAATTAATAAAAAAATGAAAACAGGCTCATTCGCCAATGGTCTGGGAGACCTGGGCTCAATCTCAGGTCGCGTCATACCAAAGACTTTAAAAATGGTACTTGATACCTCCTTGCTTAACACTCAGTACTATAAGGTACGTATCAAGGGTAAAGTGGAGCAATTCAGGGAAAGGAGTAGCGCCCTCCCCTACACCTCAGTGTAGTAGCTATTGAAAAGGGAGCCATTTGGTTGCCCTCGACTACGGTCGCCAACTTTACTTATTTAGAATTTTGTGGGTTTTTCTAAATCTTCATTAGAAATTTCTCATTTCTTTGTCTGAAGATGCATATAGTGTCTGCTGAAATAAATATTATTACAAAAAATATGAGTAATTTTTAAAAGTTTTTCTTTTAAACGCTATATATATATATATATATATATATATATATATATATATATATATGTTTTAGCAGTAACTTATTGTTTTTACAAGATTGGTTAACGACTTTCCATTTTTATGATCTAAATTTTTTTCGGTATCTTTCTTTGCAAGTTTTTTTTTTTTTTGCATCTGAGTCTACTTGTTAAAGAAGAACGCTCCCAAGCTCTTTCGGTTATATCTACACCGCATATCTAGTTGTCTCTGATGAAAAGCAACAGCAAAATATTGCCTAGTCGGCTGGGGCTGTAGAATACACTGGCTGCTTCTCTGCAGAGAGGTAAGACTTTCTCAATGAGTTTCCTAGATATGACACTAAACAATCCGATAGTGGGGGTTCCAGTAATGCTGGAGCTTTGGGGAATGCGGAGTACCACGTCCACTCTGGCCCAATGGGTCAAATAGAACTAAACTTTCTACTTATGCTAAACTGAACTGTTTGAAATTGAAATGTTTTAAAATAGAAGTAAGCTGTGTATTTATGCTAAACTTAATTATTTGAAAAAAGACTCTTTTTGATATTGAAACTGTATACTTGTTCTAAATTGAATTGTTTAAAATAGAACTGTTTTGAGATTTAACTGAACTGTTTTGACATTTAACCGTTTATAAACAAAACTATGCTTATACAAAACTGAATTGTTTGATGTTCAATTTGGTGTTAAATAACCCGAAAACTGTTGATATGCCGTAAAACAAAACAACGAATGAACCAACCAACCAACCAACCGCAAAATGGGTTGTTTGGAATATTCTCTCACTGAATAAAATTGATTTAATCGTAAATTGCAGTGTACTAGTCAATTTGGCAAATAAGTCCACCTTAACCCTTAGAACACGAAGGAACCACTCTTCCGGTACCTTGCCATAGCATGGAGGCGTGTAGGATGTTAGGCATAAGGGTTCAAAGAGTTAAGATTTTTAGCTCAAAATTCTATCTTAGACCAATACCTAACCCTATCAACCTAAACATAAAGTAGACCAAAATTTACCCAATAGGGCGAAACGAGTATAGACTATGCATGATAACCTGTAGCCAAAGCATATGAAAAATTTATTATAGTTTAATTTTATAAATGTGTATCTGTTAATCCTTTTGAAATTACATTGCTGTATCTTAGTGTTGAATAGTGGCTCGTAGCACGTTACTTCTGGTATCGCGGAAGTATAAAAGACGCCGGACAGGAGACAGAGAATCAGCAGCTGAGACCGAAGAGAAGAGCTCTATAAGACCGTGGTCAGTAGAAGACCAACTTCGGCCGTAACACCTACAGCGGGAGACTTATAATACTAGTCAGTCTGTACCACTTGAGTTAATAAATGATTAACTCTGTTTCACTGTGTATTGTTTCCTTACCACGATACAACACTTAGAATCAAGGTTTTAATCGTCCCTAAAATAACGTCCAAGTAACCTTTATTTAAAATTTTGTGCCATATACAGTAATAAAGCAAATGTAAGTATATTTAATAACCTTCCATCATTTCTTTGGGGTTTGTAGCAGAAGGTCAGGGGCAAAGGACAAGGCTGTGTTGCCGTTCAATATCTGACTCCATATTTTGGTTATTTTATTTTACCCCCACGTTGTTTAGTCGCTGTAATGCCTTGCCCAAGGAAGTCCCAAAAAGAATTATACAAAAAGAAAAGACAGGAACAGATAAGAAACGAAGACGTTTCTTTTATACTTTCCTTTATTTACTGGGTTCAACAACCATTCCGTGGATGAGGGAGTTTTTCCTGAATACATTGAAATGGTTGAATCCCCCAGTTAAGGTGTCAAAAATACTTTAAATCGTTTTATGAATGTATTTGTCCTCATTTGGTATTTCGGGCTTCCATAAGGGTTAGTTTTCTCTTGGAAGTTTTGTCAAAGTCCGGTAAGGGTTAGTTTACAGTTCATTTGTGGGTCTTGTATATTTCAGCATAATGCTGACCGAGAGAGAGCTGCAATTGGGTGAAAGGGGCTAACCAACGCTACGTCCAAAGACGTATGCGTGGTGCCCAGACACGCCAGCAGGAGGTTATCAATCCGCTGGTCACTGCTTGAAAGAGAAAGATAATATGGTCCCTTTTGTCAAGAGGAATGCCTTTTTTCTTTTACGCATGCGTCATCTCCTTTTCCTGTTAGAGACCTCTGGGAGTTTCTACAAATTTTTTTTCTTTTTATTTATTTTTTAAAATTTAATTTTGATTTTTTTAATTTATTTATTCGTTCCCTACATATCTTAATAAAGTATCATTTCTCTAAAATCAGAAATACATCAGCCGTATATGAAGCATACAAATCTTGCACATTAGAGATTATATTATTTAAATTCAATCTAATGCGCTATTAGGAAATTGGACATATTTATAACATACCGAGGTTGTTTGACTGGTCGCCAGGGTGCACTGACGTTCCGGTAGATGTTTGCAGTCAGTGCATCAACTGTTGGAAACGGTGTATGATATAAAGTTAATATAATACTGAATTTGTATTAGATTTTCATTATTTCATATTAATCTGTGTTAATTTGTTAAATATGTTTACCAAACACGAGTTTAAATTGGAATAGTTTGTGGCAGTCTGCTGGAGTCACAAAAAAGTGATGTGTGAAGATTGTTAGGAGTTTTGCTCCGCTAGATAACCACTCTGTGGTAAAAGTTTGGGTTTTGGCTCTGCCGGTAAAATCGACCCCTAGTTTTGCAGAGATATTTTTAGGGTTAAAAGGTCGATTTGTACGCCGCAATTTTCAGTGATTTTTATTGATTTTTTTTAACAAAAATATTCTTGACAAATGTCCAATGTTCATTTTTTGCCTAAAATACGATTTTCTAAATTTTACTTAGTCTAATAGGACTCAGGTAGCTTATAATGTACGCTTTAACTAAGTAGTCACCCACTGGAGTCATTAACAAGCTCATTGTAGCTTAACTACGGTGTTCTTCCTCCCGCTTTTTTTAACACTCATATCTGAAAATATGCGAGACCGTCTCTAGCAAAGTGGTTGGTTGGATTTTATGGCATATCAACCATTATAGGTTATTTAAAGCCAAATCACGTTTATACATATATATAACATATATATGATCAGTAGACACATTTTGTTGTTAACATTCTTAAATGAGCCTGAGCTCTTTTTCGCACACAGTTAAACTGCTTTATAACAGAATTTAACATCAGTCATTTGTTTGCACACATAGTTTGTTCTATTTGACCCATAGATAGGACCCTATCAGGTGCTATCACTCCAAGAGGTCGAAGGTGTACTCCATATTCCCCAAAGCTTCATTAGATTGTTTTGTGTGATATCTAGGCCACACGTTGGGAGGATCTTACCCCTATGCAGAGATGCAGTCGGTATATTCTACAGCCCCAGCCGACTGGGCAGATCTCTGACTAGAGTTTGTTTTTTTTTTTCCTGAAATCTGAGTGACAGTAAATGCCCTCAGGTCTCCAGGATTCTTGCTCATTTGGTAGCGATGTGGTCAGGATATTCTCTTTTTTCCTTCGGATCAATAATTTCCACAGAATCTTTTCCAGGTTCTTTGTCGATCCTCCCAAGAGCTGCAAATACAATTGGTAACACCGTTACTTTCATGTTCCATAGCTTTTCTCGGCTCTCTGATAAAATCAAGGCATTCGTTCAGCTTTTCGATAGCTTTTATTTTTTACCTTTTATGTTTCTGGAACGGCAAAGTCCACTAGATGGCAATATCTTTTCTTCTTGTTAATTAGCACTTGGTCTGGGTTTCTGGCTGGGATTGAGTGATCCATTTGTATATTGAATATTCTGGTTTGTACATATTCCACTTGTCAGTATGGTGAGATTTCTGTCTCTTGAACAATTCTCAGTGGAACACTTTTCCTACCCCAATATGCCTTATTTTGTATTTCTTTTGTGTCAATTTGATGCATTCACTTTCTATGTGATTAACTGTTTCATCTTTATTAACTCGTTTCAGGTTTCCTCTTCTCAGCCATATGTAGATCCTCTGCTGAGCACTTTCTATAGTTTATCGCATGAAGTAGCCATTTTAAGTCCTTGTGACAGTAAATCTCCCCAGTTATCAAGGATTTATCATAATATTCTTGTCCATCTGTTCCATATCCATGATATGGCAATGTGTGAAACGTACATTAGAATGGTTATAACATATATACATATATCACATAGAACATAGGGATCTCGAAACACGAAAATCACTTACGACTTCTTAGTTCAGGTACGAAACTTTTTATTACCTTTGAGTTCAAAGGTTCTTCGACATAAGGAAAGAGATACACATTCTTTCTATTCTGGCTTTTTCATCTGCCCCCCTCCAATCTCGTGCGACACCTGCCCAAGGCCTCCGCGAGCAAGCGAAAGTCAACCCTTCTTGTTCGGTGTCCAGTTCTCAACTCGACTAACTTTCTTCAAATTTACCAAAATCCTCTGCGTCATTGACGTCATTCGCACTTGCTAGCCCCGTTTCCCATCTCGGGCTATTGTGACATCTCTGAGTGACACGTCCGCCCCCTCGCACGCGCGTGAACACCTGTGTAAATGTTGCACCTAAGTAACCCATGCACTGAGCCGAAAGGATGTCAGCTTAGCTAAATAGCTAAAGGCATAAAACGAAATCCCTCGGCCACTATATTACACATCGCAGTGGTGCCATGGTCTAAATTCTTTCTCGGATCTTAAAGAAAAACTGATGAAAGTTCAAAGGGATGCAACTAAGATTGGAATCCTGCAACGTAAACGTTTCTTAAGTTGTTTTTTAGGTCTCGAGCTAGGTCTTAGTACTTATTTAGATTTTCCGTATTTTTTATTTCTAATGTGTGATCAGCTGGAACGACAAAATCTATAACCAGGCAATTTCTTTTCTTTTTATTAAATAAAAAAAGGTTTAGTCTTCTGACCGGACTTGGGTGATCCATTACTACTACTACAACTACTACTACTACTACTACAAGAAGGCATGCGTATCGTAACAGATATTATCGTTGGAAATAAATTGAATCAGCGACCCGATTTCGCGCAAATACGCCTCGGAAAAGGCATGAACTCAGCTCATCACCCAACTCCACTGCAGCTATAATTAAATATTAGGTCAGACAGGTTTCTGCAGCCATGGCAGAGCAACTAGTCTACGAGAAGTAAAATCAAATCAGCTGTACTCCGTTTTGAAAAACCGATCTTGTGTCACATCCGGCCTGTAGCAGAGGGGCTGGGTAAATGCATAATACCTTTACAACGACGACGGCGACTACCTACACCACCAGTTGTAGCAGAATAAGTAGAGATTTTTGTAGTAATTTATTGATGAAAAACATTCCCACTTGATTTATGTTTTTGATATTTTATACGTCCAATGTGACTGCAACGGCATTGTCCATCTAAATGCGACCTGGGAGTGATATCCAAGCCGAAGAAAGAAAGAAAAAATTGAGAGTTAGGAAGAAATAGAGAGAGGAGTGAGGGAGAGAAGCGCTCAGCAAGAGAGAAAAGGATAAAGAATTATTTGGTAGAAAGAAAGAAAGAAAGAAAGAAAGAAAGAAAGAAAGAAAGAAAGAAAGAAAGAAAGAAACACGAAAAGAAAGAAAGAAAGAAAGAAAGAAAGAAAGACACTCGAAAATAAATAGATAGATAAATACAATAAGAAAGAAAGAAAGAAAGAAAGAAAGAGACACGAAAAGAAAGAAAGAAAGAAAGAAACACGAAAATAAATAGATAAATAAATACAATAAGAAAGAAAGAAAGAAAGAGACACGAAAAGAAAGAAAGAAAGAAAGAAAGAAAGAAAGACACACGAAAATAAATAGATAAATAAATACAATAAGAAAGAAAGAAAGAAAGAAAGAAAGAGACACGATAAGAAAGAAAGAAAGAAACAAACAAACAAACAAACAAACAAACAAACAGAGCATCGAAGAGCAATGAATGTGGTAAGGGAGTAAACTCGAAAATGGTAAGAAACTTAAAAAAGAAGAGTCAGAAATTGACAGCAAGGCTATGGGTTGCCTATTTAAAAAAAAGTGATAAATGTTAAACCTTTTTACAAGGACGATCAAATGTTTTAAAGCCGCCAGATGGGCGGATCTGTTGGCTGTGTTTAAAAGACAGAAATTAAACTTGATGGAAAAACACTCGCACGCAATTAAACTCTTACAAATGCCCTTTTTTAGTATCTATCACAGACAAATTAATGTGAAAAACAAGAACGTTTCAATTTATGTTTACTCGAACTTCAAGGCAGAATTCCTTTGAAACTTAGAGACACGACTATTTCGAAGACGGGGGAAGAGTAATGAGTTTTTTTTTTAAAAAGCTAACAGAAAAAAGAATTATAAATAATTAAAAAAAAACACCAAATTTGTCTGTTTAACAACTGGGACAAAGAATTTTAAACGTCCATAGATTTTCATGTCATAAAAATTGCATAAAAATAATTTGTTCGAGAAACACAGTTGATTGTTTCATAAGCAGTTTACGCATTTACATAGATAGATAGATAGATGTGAACCAATGGAATTACACACACACACACACACACACACACACGCGCGCGCACACACACACACACATCTATCTGTCTATCTGTTTATCAATCCCTCTCTCTCTCTCTATATATATATATATATATAGATAGAGAGAGAGAGAGTGGGGAGATAGATAGATAGATAGATAGATAGATCTTTTGTTCTCTGTCTGATGATTATCGTTAATAAGACGTCATGAAACCTGTAGTCGTAGACAAGCTTCCATGCTATTAAGTATATATATAAACTAATATATATTTACTTATATATATATATATATATATATATGTGTGTGTGTGTGTGTGTGTGTGTGTGTGTGTGTGTGTGTGTGTGTGTGTGTGTGAGTGTATTATTTGGTCCAGTGAAACCGGAGTTGGGAGTAATTCCATCAGGACAAGAAAACTATTCCAGAGTGAACATTTAAATTTTCCTAGTAAAGAGCTCAATGTAACAGACAATACAGTGCAATAATTTCATTAAGAAAAAACACAAACCGGTCACATTAGGACTCTAAATTTATTTCCATCCTGTTATATGTTTTTGAAAAATCAAAAAATACGAAAAAAATTAACAGGACTTCTTCAGATCTTATGGATAAAATAAATTTATTTTATCCATAAGATCTGAAGAAGGCCTGTTAATTTTATCAGGAGACTGAGAGGGAGATGAAGAAAAATAAACAGACTGATATATATATATATATATATATATATATATATATATATATATATATATATATATATATATATGTGCCTCTGGTCACGTCGTTTCAAGTTAAGTCCTTTTCACGTCATTTGTCAAAAAAAAGTATGGAAAAAATCCTGGTTCAAGTCATTTTATTCGACTTCACGTCTGTTCGCCAGAAATATTGAAATAATAATATCACTAGAAACGCGTTAAAAGCACATAAAATTGTGTTACTGTACAATAAATAAGAATAAAAGTATATAAAATCATATTAGAATACATACATTTACAGTAAATCCTCATAAATCTTAGAGAACAAAATATGAAAACATCTGTGACTGTATTGTCTTCTTATTCAGCTGTTTTTAACATTAATCAGTTTATTTTCTACTCTCGCAAAATAATTTTGATAACTGTTATTTGACGTTACAAAATCATTTTATTCTATGTCTTAAAGTAAACCTCATTCACAAATAAAGAGTCTGCAATGTACTACAAAGATCGCCAAATTGTAAACATTTACATTTACAAGTATGTACGTACATATATTCGTAAATTTAGATAAATTTTATCTATACTATATTATAAACTAAAATAGATTTATTTGTAAGTTTAAAAAAGATTCTTATTAACCATATATTATAAAAAATGCATTTATGAATAAAATACGGAACTAGGAATGGCTATTTGTGGTTTAACCTAATAACAAGTAAATTCGGGGACAATTTAAATCGTTTTTCGACTTAGATCGCCTCTACTGGAACGAATTACCGACGTAAGGTAAGATATACTTAAATGTATATATATATATATATATATATGTATATATATATATATATGTGTGTATGTGTGTGTGTGTGTGTGTGTGTGTGTGTGTGTATTTATGTATACACACACAAATTCACACACATTCATACACGTACACACACATACACATATACACACACATATATATATAGAGAGAGAGATGAACAGATTGAGATTGATAGATATGGACATCTCTCTCTCTCTCTCTCTCTCTCTCTCTCTCTCTCTCTCTCTCTCTCTCTGTGTGTGTGTGTGTGTGTGTGTGTGTACACACATATATATAAAGAGAGAGAGAGAGAGAGCGAGAGAGAGAGAGAGAGAGAGATGAACAGATTGAGATTGATAGATATGAACATTTCTCTCTCTCTCTCTCTCTCTCTCTCTCTCTCTCTCTGTGTATATATATATATATATAAAGAGAGAGAATAGAAATAGATACTTCCCGAGAATGTCCTTTTGATTTTTCTTTATTTTTTCCAAACTACTTCGTCCCCGCCCTGATGTCTGCGGACGCTTACGCCTGTAATGTAACAATTAATATTCTATAAGATAAGCGAAATGACCTGGAAAAAAAGACAAATTCTTTTCTTCTTGTTAATTAACACTTAGACTGGTTTTCTAGCCGGGATCGGGTGATCAGTTTATATCTCAATATCCCAGCGAATTTCATGCGTCTTAGTTTTTAGATAAATTCTGCTTAACACATATCTCATTTGTCGGTATGGTAAAACTTCCGCCTCTTTAACAATTCTCAGTGGTTCAACTTTCCTACCCAGTCATGTCTATTCTTGTATTACCAGCCCAGTTGGCTGTGGTTGTAGAATCATCATCATCATATCGCGCTGGTAGCACGGATATCCCTGACCCTCTCTCGCCACTCCTCCCTATCGTTCATCGCCCTAGGTAGGTCTTCAGGACAACATCCCGTATCCTCACATAGCTGCTGAATGTATGTTCGTGCTGGTCGTCCTGCTTTTGCACGGCCATGTGTGGGGGTCCATAAGAGTACATCTCTTATGAGTTCGTCCCTACACCCACTATATATCTGCTGAGGGGTAAGACCTTGCCCCAACGAATGTCCTGCTATGACACTGAACAATCTTATGATGAGGTTCCAGTAATACTGGAGTTTGGGGAAATGCGGAGTACCCTTTCATTGCCATCGCTCCCAGGTCCACTACCAGAGTGGTAGCACCTGATAGGGTCCTATATATGTGTAAAATAGAACTGTTTGACTGTTAAACTGTGTGTGCGTGTATCTATGTGTGTGTATTTGTATGTGCGTGTATACATAAACACACACACACACACACACACACACACGCATATATATTTAAGTATATCTCACCTTACGTCGGTAATTCGTTCCAGGAGAGGCGACCTAAGTTGAAAAACGATTTAAATCGAATTTACTTGTCCCCAAATTAACTTGTCACTAGGCCACAATGACTTATGCTAAATTGAATTGTGAGAAATAGAACTGTTTGATCCTTTGATTGTGTGTAAACAAATGACTGATGTTTAATTGAATAGTTGGTGATATATCGCAATACTTGGAACCACTTACGGGCAAACGAATGAGTAATGTTGAGTAGAATTATTCGCGTTAAATAGCATTACTTAGAGCTCTTTAACTATTTATCAAAATCATTGGTATCAGATGGCAGTACTTGGAACCATTTGACTGTGTGTAAATGAATGTATAGTGTTCAATAGATTACTTAGTGTTAAATGGCAATACTTGTAACCACTTTACAGTCAGCAAACAAATGATTTACATTGAAAAGAATTATTAGTGTTAAATAGCAATAATTGAAAGCGTTTAACTGTGTAGAGACAATAGCAATACTAGTGAACAAACAAATTACTTTTAACTCATATGAAAATTAAATTACCAACCAACTCTTGGCAAATAAATGTCTGATGTTAAATTGTGACTTTTATTTAGCATTATCTAAAACCATTTAACCGTGTATAAAATAAAAATGAACTCAGGCTCGTTTAAAAATGTTATCTAGAAAATGTGTTTACAAATCATATATATTCACTCAATATGTATAAACAAGATTTGGCATTTAATAACCTACAATGGTTGATATGCCATCAAAACCAAACCAACCAAACAACCAATTTTATATTACTTTTGTGGCAGTTTCTTACATTCGCTTTTAATGTGATTAACTATTCATTTTCTTTCACCTACACTTGCTATTTTGAGTTTTTTAAATACTTGGTTTGACATAATTTGTGCTGCTATCAAAATAGATTCTGTTTCTCGTTTCAGGTTTCCCCTTTTATGCCATATGCAGATCGTCTGCTGGGTAATTTTCCTTAGTTTGTCGCTTAAAGAAGCCATTTTAAATCTTTATGATAGTAAGTCTCCTCGTTTATCTTGGATTCACAATATTCCAGTCAATCTCATCGGTGCTGTGGTCTGAATTCTTTCTCAGATCTTAGAGGTGGGGGTGGGGGTTACTTTTTCCTTTTATGTTTGCATTTTTAAAATCTTTTTTATAAGTTCGACGGGATTCGACTAAGACTGGAATCCTACAACCTTAATGTTTCTTTTTTTTTCAGTTCATGAGCAAGATCTTAGCACTTATCTAGTTTTTCCGTGTCCTTTATTTTTAATGTGTGATCAGATGGAACGACAGAATCAACAATCAGACAATTTCTTTTCTTTTTATAAAATAAAGCAAGATTTGATGTTCTGGCCGTAATTGGATGATCCCTGACTACTACAACTACTACTACTACTGGGGTGTCCTCGTGGTGTAATGGTTAAAACGTTGAACTGCTATTACGTTCACTTTCAGACAAATACCCAAAGGAAAGGTATGAACCCCCTTATCCTCCCAGCTATGGGTTAAATAGTACCACTACTGTTCTTATCGAAGGATGACTTTTGCATTAATTAACCCACAAAAATTAATATGCCATAAAACAACAAATAACTACTACTACTACTACTCCAAGTAGCGTAACGGATATTATTGTAGGAAATAAACTGATTTGACGACCCAACTTCGCACAAATGCTTCCCGTAAAAGGTATGAACCCATCTCTCCCTCACCGCTCCAGCTATAATTAAATATTTGGTCAGACTATGATAGTCCTAAGACCATATTTTTAAAATATAAGTATAAAATGAGCGAATTGATCTGTAAAAATATGTCAGTAATTTCAATAATCTAATTTTTTTCTGGAGTATACGAAGTGTCTTTCAAAACATTCGATTTAAGCTGTATTTAGCAATTTGGAAATGATCAATGAATGAAACATTTATTATCTTTAAAATAGTCCCTTTGGTATTCAATACACTTCTTGAAATATTGAGTTTCTAACAAACTAACTGAAACACAAATATACATCCCGACCAATTGTCCGAGGTTCAATCCCTGGTCGAGTCGTACCAAAAACCAAAAAAAAAAAATGATACTTGATTCCTCCTTCCTTAACGCTCAGCATTACAGAGTACGGATCAAGTGTAAGTGGAGCAATTCAGCGTAAGGAGTAGCGCGCTCTCTCAGTGTAGTTGCTATTGAAAAGGGAACCTTCGGGTCACCACACTCACTGAATATATATATATATATATATATATATATATATATATATATATATATATATATGTGTGTGTATAATGTCATCAACAAACAGACTGCTTCATAATATCCCAGTTCCTCAGAGGCAAGACACTTCAAACCGGGATCGAAACTCGGCTGACTTTACGTCGGGCGGATATCTTACCCCAGAACCACCCACATTTTCAGCGTAAGCGACGGAATTTTTTTTTACATATACGTCATATTCTCGCCAGTAGAAATAATTTGTGCTTAGTTTCCTTTTGAAAGTTTTTTTAAAATAGTTTTCAAAGGAGTTGATATGTTATAAAAGAAGCGACAAAAAATGAATAGGCCCTTTAGCATATTCAATCGTGGGATGGAAAGTTTTTTTCTGGTAACCAAGCGTCTTCAACTGACTATTATATGATCTCTGCAATTACAGACACTTGATACTGGGCTCTCTATTTAGGAGATCTAAGTCAAACATGGGCGAATTTTGTTTCAGATAAGCCATATCTACTTGTCCAGGCATTTGTTTATTTAGATATTTATTTGTCTACCGAAATCTGTCCATCCTATTTCAAAACGGTAATTTGATGATAGTTTAGCATAATGCTAAAGTCATTCGAGGTAAGTACTCAATGACCCTTTATCCAGTTATCTTCGTGTGTTTTTATTATTCATATCTATCTATCTATAGATATGAATACACTGAGATAGATAGATAGATAGATAGATTGATAGATAGATATGAACAGAGACAGATATGAACACACATAGATAGATAGATAGATAGATATGAACAGAGACAGATATGAACACACATAGTTAGATAGATAGATAGATATGAACAGAGACAGATATGAACGCACATAGATAGATAGATAGATAAATGGATAGATAGATAGATAGATAGATAGATAGATAGATAGATAGATATGAACAGAGACAGATATGAACGCACATAGATTGATAGATAGATAGATATGAACAGAGACAGATATGAACGCACATAGATAGATAAATAGATAGATAGATAGATATGAACAGAGACAGATATGAACGCACATAGATAGATAGATAGATAGATAGATATGAACTGAGACAGATATGAACGCACATAGATAGATAGATAGATAGATAGATAGATAGATATGAACAGAGACAGATATGAACGCACATAGATTGATAGATAGATAGATATGAACAGAGACAGATATGAACGCACATAGATAGATAGATAGATAGATAGATAGATAGATAGATAGATAGATAGATATGAACAGAGACAGATATGAACACACATAGATAGATAGATAGATATGAACAGAGACAGATATGAACACACATAGATAGATAGATAGATAGATAGATAGATAGATAGATAGATAGATAGATAGATAGATATGAACAGAGACAGATATGAACACACATAGATAGATAGATAGATAGATATGAACAGAGACAGATATGAACGCACATAGATAGATAGATAGATAAATGGATAGATAGATAGATAGATATGAACAGAGACAGATATGAACGCACATAGATTGATAGATAGATAGATATGAACAGAGACAGATATGAACGCACATAGATAGATAGATAGATAGATAGATAGATAGATAGATAGGTATGAACAGAGACAGATATGAACGCACATAGATTGATAGATAGATAGATATGAACAGAGACAGATATGAACGCACATAGATAGATAGATAGATAGATAGATAGATAGATAGATAGATAGATAGATAGATAGATAGATAGATAGATATGAACAGAGACAGATATGAACGCACATAGATAGATAGATAGATATGAACAGAGACAGATATGAACGCACATAGATAGATAGATAGATATGAACAGAGACAGATATGAACGCACATAGATAGATAGATAGATAGATAGATAGATAGATAGATATGAACAGAGACAGATATGAACGCACATAGATAGATAGATAGATAGATAGATAGATAGATAGATGCAGTTCTATGACATTAAACAATATCTTCTAAAAATGGCTTGTCACTCGTACATTTTGTTTAGCTTTAGACTTCTATCATGCGAGGCTAGTTCTTTATTTCTCTTCCCTCCCGCCACCACTACAATCAAATTAGAGCAATGGCGGCAAAGATGACTGCCTCGCTCCCGTGTGCGTCTTTGTAGCGGTCGATTCCCAGCGATCGGAAAACGACATAAAAGAGCTTTCTTTTGTCGGCGTTCTTTCACTTTGAAAGCTCATGACGTCAGTCCAGTAAAAGATAGAAATAGAAACGAAATAACCAAAGCCGATATCATTGTCTACAGTTCTAAAAACAAATCTCTAGACGTTCTTTTAACAAGTGGAATAACCGCTTAGCAAAAATAAAATAGGCTAAAAATGAATAAGTGCAAGATGGCGTAGCGGTTATTGACCCAGAAAGTCAGCAAAACACTTTCGAATACCCACAGAAACTATTTACGATCCCTTCGGAACCAGTAAGATTGATAGATAGATAGATATGAATAGAGATAGATATGAACACACATAGATAGATAGATAGATATGTTATCGCTCAAAAATAAGTACACCCCTAAAAATGTTTTCCTAAAAAGTACATTTTCTTATAAAACAAACGTGAAAGAAAAGTAGGCGATCTTTGTCGAGGGTGACCCGAACGCTCCCTTTACGATAGCTACCACACCGAGAAGTAGAGAAGGGCGCTACTCAATTCTCTGGATTGCTACACTTTAACTTGATCCTGAGTGTTAAACAAGGCGGCCTCAAGTACTTGGTACTTTGGTAATACTCAGCCTGGGATTGAACCCTGGTCCCCGGGACCGTTGGCGCATACAATCCAGATATATATTATTCGATATTGTTTATAACCAAACTCGGCAACACAAAATTTTGATATGTTGCAATCCAAAAATAGATACAGCTCTTATAGATAGATAGATTGATAGATAGATTGATAGATATTCACAGACTAATATATATACATACATACATACATACATAAAGACTAACATAGATAGATAGATAGATAGATAGATAGATTGTATTTTGCACTTTTAAACATCAGTCGTTGATTTAACATCACAAATATCATCTCGCACAGTCCTGATGATGGTTCATTAGAACCGAAAATCTATAGTGTCGACTTTGCTTCTCAATAAATCTCTCCTTGTACTTAGATTACCTTGCAATCAATTTTTCTTTATATATTGTCGGATTACACTCTATTATTTACTTCGATAGATAGATTGCACACAATTTATATAATTTTACCTTTATTTCAGAGGTGTTGCAACAATTATATTTTTAGTTTCAGGGTTTTCATATTTTAGAGTTGAGTAATAATTAACATCCAATGATATCTGTTTTTTCGACTGGATAATATTGCACAAGATATAATAAAACCCCAATATTTGGTTTGGAAGTAAATTAACTAATATTTTTTAAATTGTTGTGTAAACAGGTTGTGAAAGATTTTTGAAATTTAAAGTGTTATGCAATTGTTCTTCCACGATCATCATTTCATCTCCTCTACTGTCAACCCGAGTGCCAGACAGGAAAGTGTCAAAAGTTGACATTGATTTAAAAAGCGATGAAAAAGTGAATTCAGGGGGTTTTAACAGTTGGTTTTCAGACGAGCAGTTGAACAGGGCTACTTTCAGGGGTCTTAACGATGTTAGGTGTCCCCTGAAATATAAAAGGGTCTTGATGTAGACTTCTATAAAATTCAAAGATTCCGCCCATCTTTAAATGAGAGACAATGGGAGAACCATAAAAGGCCGGCTTGTTTTGTTAAAGTAAGAAATGTAAAGAAAAAAAATGAAAATGCAGGTTCATCCTTTTCTTATTTCAACCAGAGAGATCAAGTGACAATCTCTTCGAGTTTGTTTCTTTTCTTTTTTTTTTTTTTTTGTTTACGTGCTTCGAATTTCAAGAATTGACGGCACCACAGAAGAAAAAGAAAATCTCCCATAGAAAAAATCGGTATATTTTCAAAGATTTTAAACACATATTCAGCGTAGAAAACAGAAAATATATTTTGATAAAAACCACCATCAATCACGATAACCGTCTTGATACAACTAAGTGCATTACTCTCTGGGAGTTGCAGGGCTGGAACACACTTTGGTCAGCTGCGTTGGTCGGTACACAGACCTGGCCGAGTGTGTCCTGGTTCCAGTGGCAGTCGGTCGAGGCGCGCCTTGACTGGTATCCTCAAGCCTCACAGGGCCGTCCCCCACACCAAGGCTAACCCTCCTTAACACTATTGCACCGATAGTGTTGAGATTGGTAAGAATACTAAGAATCTTGGGGAGGTGTTGAAATTTGTTGTCTCTCATACTTCAGAGAAAACCACCTGTAGTATTTGTGTGAGAAAAACGGCCAGGAGTAAGAAAATAATAATCTGTTTGCTCACAGTTATATGGTATCAAGTACTCCTATTTCATATGACTCTTTTTCAAACAGATCTATTTGACCCATTAAAGCCTAACAGGTACTACTTCTTCGGATCAGAGTAAACCTGAGAGTAATGGTAAAGAAGGGTTAATTCCACACTCCCCAGAGCTCCATGACAAGAGACTTACTATCATTTGCAGCTTTGTGTCATAATTGGGACACATTTTTAATGGGATTTCACTCCTCTTCAATTATCATGCAGCCTTGATAATAAAAACGACCAACATATGTATAATGTAAATGTACGACCGATGCTTTTATAATAGAAATGCATTAAAAATAATTTAGCTATAGAAATACATTCAAATTCAGAAACATCTCTCTCGTATTAACATTTTCTGGTTGTGTATATTATTCAATCCGACAGCATGAATCGTGAATTGGGACAGAGGACAATCCCTCGTCTTTCTTTTTCTGAAGACATTGTTTCGTTTAAACCCGGTCGAGGACGTCCAAGAGACCCAGTGTAAGAACATTTTCATTTATATGTAAATTTTTGGCTATTTTGCAGCTGAAGAAATGTTAATCTCTCTATAAAAATTCATACGAATACAGATTTTTCTCTCTCATGCAAACAGTTGAATATCTGTAGTTTTCATGAGTCAAATTTCATTGTCCACCATTGCACTTGCATGAATCTGAGTCCAAAGTATGACCAAAAGAGAAACAGCGTTTGATAATAATAATAATAATAATAATAATAATAATAATAATAATAATAATAATAATAAACCATTACAAACGGATCACTTGATCCCGGCCAGAAGACCAGACCTCATAATAATCAACAAAAAAAAAAAAAAAAAAAAAGAAAATTTGTAAAATTGTAGACTTTGCTGTCCCGGAGGACCACAGAATAAATCTGAAGGAAAGTGAAAAGAAAGATAAGTCCCTCGACCTTGCTAAAGAATTGAAAAAGCTGTGGAACATGAAAGTAACGATTGTGCCAATTATGATTGATGCGTTAGGCACAATAACTAAAGGATTATTAAAAGGCCTGGAAGACTTGGAAATTGGTGGACGGATAGAGACTATCCAAACGACAGCATTGCTAAGAAAATTCTTGCTAAGTGAAAATAAAAAGAAAACAAAAGTCATTGGTAGCATTCGACCAATACAAGAATTTTTACGTTATTTATCGCTTGTAATTTCAGTTTGATTTAATAATAGCACAGACTGCTTAAGATATCTTCAGTTCCAGTTAAAGACAGGACAGATTTCTCGCTTCTTACCTTCGATAATCAAGTGGAAACCAAAGCTTTTAACATAACTTGGCTAAAGTCTTACGGAGAAGAGGGTTTTCAAAATTGTAATTTAATAAGCTTTTAAGATGTGACACAAATCTGTATGAAAGTGGCACCCAGTGAGACTTGAACTCACTCGTTAAGGTTTGCTAGTCTAACTTGCCAACCATAACATCAGCTGAAGTTTGTTTTTTTTTTCAAAAAATCGACTAATGCAAAAATTTATGTAATATATATTCGTCTTTAATTGGAATCATTTTGAGATGAGGCTTCTTAATCTGAGAATTTTTTTTTTTATTTACTGAGGACTTTTTCTCCTCATCTTGGTAGTTTTTATGTTGTTTCTTCTTTCACGACGTTTCGGCCAAATTTCACCACTAACCTTCTTCAAGTGATTAACCGCGACCTTAGATAGGAATGCTGAGTCTTGTAACCGTATTCCCAGTAATTACTGCCTTCCATAGTTGTTGTCTATTGCAAGATGAGGACAAAAAGTCTGCAATAAATTTAAAAAAAAATTAATTAATTCTCAGATTAATATATATTCATTCAAAGATACTTTAAATTTTACTTTGCTTTGTTTAGTCTGGTGCACAAGCCTCAGGTCATCCATCTCAGAAGTTAACTGGCTAATTACTGCTAAACTTTAATGATCAGGTAGGACTAAATTGTGTAATGTATTAAGTTAGGCAAACAGGTCTCAGAAGGAAAGTGCCCGTTGAGTAGAGGCTAAAGTGCTGGACGACAACATCGTAATTCGAATTCCAATCGTGAATATAACGTTCACTTTCAGACTAATACCCTTGAAAAAGATTTTTTAAAAAACCCTTACCACTCCACCTATGAGTTAAATAGTACAACTACTTATCTTCTACAAGTATGGCTTTGGCATTGAATAACCCAAGAAGGTTGATATTCCTTTAAGTAAAAGAACCAAACCTTTCTATGATTGCTTACAATATACTAATGGTGATTTAGTGATCACCCATCTAGATACTGAACAGTCTCATCGCTACTTAAATTCAGTACTTTCAGGTGACTTTACCGTAAGTCTTTGCCCAGTCGGTTAGGGCTGCAAAACACACCGACAGCATCTCTGTAGAGAAGTAAGCCCCCCCACCACCACCACCACCAACGAGTGTCCTAAAAATGACACTAAACAATCTGATGGTGAGGTTCCAGTAATGCTAGACCTTTGGGGAATGTGGAGTACCCCTTTATTACCATCGCTCTCAGGTTCACTCCGTCCCAGAGTGGTAGCACCTGATAGGGTTTTATCTATGGGTCAAATAGAACTAATCAGTGTGCTTATGCTAAGCTGAATTGTTTGAAATAAAACTGTTTTTACATTGAACTCTGTGGATTGCCCTGTTGGCTGGGGCTGTAGAATATACCGACTGCTTCTCTGCAGGGTGGTGAGACTCCACCAGCTCTGTCCCGGAGTGGTAGCACCTGATAGGGTCCTATATCTGGATCAACTAGAACTAAACTCTGTGCTCATACTAAACTAAATTGTTTGAAATAGAACTGTTTATATGTATAAAAATTGATTTGGCTTTAAATAACCAACAATGGTTGATGTGCCATAAAACTAAACCAAACCAAACCAAACCATAAGCCCAACGGAGAAAATAGTTGTCATTTGCTAAGTTGAATCTAATTTGGCACAAGGCCAGAAATATGGGACACCCAAAGCATCGTAGGATAGAGTTGATGAAATTCGACTTATACATGCGTATACACAGTCGCATTTTGTTCTACAATGTCTTTTATACTTGTTCTTTTTCTTCACCTCTTTTTTATTTTTCATTATTTTTTTCGAAGGTCGTGTGCGTCGTAAGTGATCGCGGACTGGTCGATCGAATATCGGGAAACTGACAAAGATATCAACATATCAGTGACGGTGGCGGGAGGGGGGCTGTCTGGGTCACAATGGCCTCGCAGATATCACGACCGGTAGACAAAGGCGGGACGGGTTCTGAGGGTACGACTAGAGGACGGATAAAGATCAAATTTATAAAATCTCGGAGGATTATCGCCGAGTGAGCCCGACCGAGGTACCCAGAGGTACGATCACAAGGGGTTTACGTCCAGTGAAGTGAGATGACTACAGCACGTTTTTTTTAATTGTTATTCTCTCTCTCTCTCTCTCTCTAGCTCAATTTGATTACGCCGACTGCATCTCTACCGAGGGGTGAGACTCCCGTCCCAACGTGTATACTGGATAAACCATCTTTTAGTGAGGCTCCAGTCCTCGACCTTTAGGGAGTATGGAGAACTTCTTCATTACCATTACTCCCGGCTCCACTCTGACCCGAAATGGTAATACCCATTAGGGTCCCATCTATGGGTCAAATAGAAATATTTAATCATTTTCTCAACTTGAAACCATTTAACTGTGTGCAAGCAAATGACTGATGGTTAATTGAATTACTTGTATTACTAAGCAATACTTGAAACCATTTAACTGTGTACAAACAAATAAACTCTGGCTCATTTAAAAATTATTACCAACAAGCTCTTCGGTGTTGTAGCTATTGAAAAGAGAGCCTTTGGGCCGCCCTCGTCTATTGTCGGCCAACTTACTTACGTATATATAAGTATGTTTTCACGAAAGAAAACGAACCGAATAGATAACGGTTATAGAAAGGATTTCAACACGAATGTTATACACGCGGAGCCACCTTTCTCGTGTAATTACGCAAAATCAAGAAACGGTTGCTATGACATCTAACGGCCGTAAGTAAACGCTTTTTTAAATCACAAACTGCACCAAAATGAAGATGAATGAACGTCCAATGTAATGTCCGCTTTTAGTTGATCTTGTGTATACATAGATATATATTTCTTTTAAATACCCTATCCGGTGGCAAGAGCTGCTCGGTAGCGCCAGGAGTGGCAGTACCGAAACTGTGTCATCAACCTGGTTGGCGGCTAATGAGGCTAGGGTATCACACGTGCTTTCACACGTTGTATGATGAAAAAAAAAGAAATGTTTTCTGTGCACACAACGCACAGAAAATACATATTTATTTATGCAAAGAAAAGGATAATACAAAACATTTACTAAGGCAAGTGGTCTTTACGGACAATTAACTCCAATGGGACATTCACAGACGCAAAACTGGAATTAAACAAGATCAAAACAACCTATCAAAACAATCTTTACAGTGAAAGAAACTGCGGGAACTTACCTGTTAAATTGCCGGAGGAAGACGTAAATGTCCGAAACACGTATCATGTTCAAGTATATGAAATAATTATAATAATATTAATAATAATAATAATAATAATAATAATAATAATAATAAAACTCCTATGGGACTTTAACATACAAAAGGATCACCTAATCCCGGCCAGAAGATCAGACCTTATAATAATCAACAAAAAAAAAAAAAAAGAAGAGAATCTGCAAAATTGTAGACTTTGCTGTCCCGGCAGACCACGGAATAAATCTGGAGGAAAGAGAAAAGAAGGATAAGTACCTCGACCTTGCTAGAGAATTGTAAAAGCTGTGGAACATGAAAGTAACGATTGTGCCAATTGTGATTGGCGCGTTAGGCACAATAACTAAAGGATTATTAAAAGGCCTGGAAGACTTGGAAATTCGCGTACGGGTAGAGTCTATCCAAACGACGGCATTGCTAAGAACGGTCAGAATCCTGAGATGAGTCCTGGAGACTTGAGGAGACTTGCTGTCACTCAAACTCCAGTGACAAACCATCAGCTAACACTGATGTGAAATATTCTAAAGGAGCAAAAAGAAAAATAATCATGGGGCTTATTACCAAATTTAGAATAATTTGCAAATCTATCTATTTTAATATATATATATATATATATATATATATATATATATATTCATTTATTCATTTAAGCAAATAGATGTACATCAAGAAATCACTGGCGTGTCACATAAGACAGCGAGCTGGCTCGAATGTTCGACGTTTTATCTCTGACGTTAAACTTATTACCGTAAAGGAACTTAATTTTAAGATATATCTCAAGTGTTAAAACGCAAGGCTGCCAACAAAAGTGTTTTGAAAGATGAATAGCCTGTATATTAGAAATTCCTGAACGAGGACTTTTTGGCGGAAATTTCAGGAACCATAATAATTATGATAATCATTTGTAAACAATTATAGTGTGTCCCTAGTATCACAATAAACTGGATCTGATGGTGAGGCTCCAGTTCTGGTGACCTGGGTAGTGTGTAGTACCCATTGAGTTTTTTCTCTCTGTCTCTTGTTTTCACTCACTCTCTCTCTCTCTTTCTCTCTCTCTCTCTCTCTCTTGTCTCCCCACTTCGATCCCTATCTATCTATCTATTGAGTTCTTTTTCTCTACATCACTCTCTTAGTCTATCTTCCTTCCTTCTCCCATCTCTCTTTTTTCTCTTTAAATCAGAGTCTTTCTTTCTCTTTGTCATCCTTTTTTATATCCCAATGTCTCTCTGTTTTTGTTTTCTCTCCATCTCTTTTTTATTCTATTTCTTTGTCTTTAAATCTATATCACCTTTTTTTCTCTTTACAGCGTTTTCTTTCTCTAAGCCATTACCCCAAATCCACTCTGACCAGGAGTGGTAGTACCTGTTTGGGTTCCATCTATGGGTCAAATAGATCTGTATAAAAATTGTTCTTATTCAATTGGACCGTATGCAAAAAAAAAAAAAAAAATTAAGAAACAACTATACAAAAATGTGAATGTACAATCAACGCGATTACCTAACCTCCTGGCATTAAATAACCCTAGACTGGACGACATGCCATTAAAATCAATTAATCAACCAATCAATCACCAATTATAGTTTCAAGTAACTTTTATTACTTAATTTGTACTCAGTTATATGATTCTAAATATTCCTTATTCTAATAATTTGCTGGAGGAAAGTCCCTTGGCTAAGCGGTTTGGTTTTATGGCATATCAACCATTGTCGGTTATTTAATGCCAAATTCATTTTTATACAAGTAAACAGTTCTATTTTAAACGATTCAGTTTAGATTAAGTATGCACTTTAAATATCATGACAGTCATATTTCAAACAATTCAGTTTAGCATAAGTACACATTCTAGTTCTATTTGACACATAGATAGGACTCCAGGCCAGAGTGGACCTGGGAGAGTTAGCAATAAAGGGGTACTCTGCATTCCCCCAAGCCGCAGCATTGGAACCTCATCATCAGATTGTTTAGTGTCATATTCAGGACACTCGTTGGTGGGGAGTCTTACCCCTTTGCAGAGAAGCAGTCGGTATATTTTACAGCCCCAGATGATTGGGCCAGTTGCTCAGCAGTTAACATGTAGGATTGTGACATCTTAGGGAGTGAGTTCGAACTTCAGTCGTGAATATAACGTTCACTTTCGGACTAATGCCCTTGAAAAAGGTCTGAACCCCCTTATTCTTTCTCCCAACAATCTATGGGTAAAATAGTATCACTGTTGTTCTTCTTGAAGGATGACTTTGGCATCAAATAATAACCCTATTGAGTATAAATCATTTGTTTGCACCCAGTTAAATGCTTTCAAGTATCGCTATTTGAAATAATAATTCTATTTATTTAATGGTTGCAAGTATTCTTATTTAACTCTAATAATTCTATTGAGTATAAATCATTTATTTGCACCCAGTTAAATGCTTTCAAGTATCGCTATTTAAAATAATAATTCTATTTATTTAATGGTTGCAAGTATTGCTATCTAACTCTAATAATTCTATTGAGTATAAATCATTTGTTTGCACCCAGTTAAATGCTTTCAAGTATTGTTATATGAGCTAAATTGACCCTCAGCCACTGCCTTCTACCACCTATATGATAAAATAGAGTTGGGTACTTGTTTGGCGCTAGATCAATTTGAAAAATACAGTCGGCACAATCATATAGGTAGTATACCTTTTCCAGTTCAAAATGGGAATAGTTCAGTTCAAAATGAAATGAACTATTCCCATTTTGAACTGAACTACTCCCATTTTGAACTGGAAAAGGTATAGAGCTTGACATGACCAGCCAATTGATCGGTCAGGCCTGTTCGACCGCCTGTCTAGCCCTGTAAAGGCTAAAGTTTAATGTTGCAAGTCACGTGGGCACTTTGGTTATTTGGTTAATTATTGGGTTAATTATTATTGCTATTGCTTAGCCTTGATTACCCAGAGCGCCACGCGAGAAATGAAGGATTTTAATTGTCTTTGTTGTATCGATACTTCATGATTGTGATGTTCGATTCCCAATCATCATTCAGTTATAAATTTGACTGGAAATTGCTTTATTCTCTAAGTGTTGTTCTCCCTACATAATGGGCTCACCCTCCTCCATAAATATACGTCAACAGAGCGTTGACCTGAGTTCACCAGAGAGTTGATCCAAACCCACGTGACACAATCACGTGATCGCACTTGCGTAGTGGACAATAGTTGCTTCCAATCAACTAACTACTGTCTAACCCAGTTCACTTGGATCTTGTTTCTGTTACTTGAATATTTATGTTTTTCTATCTGCCTTTTTGTGTTCCCCGTGTCTTTCTTTTGCCAGTATCACAACACTAAGTTAAAGCATTTTTAAGTTTATTGGTCGAATGAAAAAAAAAATCTTGCTTTCCTAAGTTACGCTTAATTGGGAGGGTAGACTGAGAAGGTCAAAGGCCAAAAAGTTCATTTGATGACACCATATCTGCCGTTGATGACTTTATGGTTGTAATGGGATCCAAGCACCGCAACATCGATGGAAGAAGAGTGTGAACTGCGAGGTGGACTACGTTGAAAAAATAAACCTTCTTTGGTTGCATTCTATGAGAGTATCTTGGTCAGCTTGTGAACTTTTCAGCCGACCTTCATACACACACACACACACACACACACATATATATATATATATATATATATATACATATATATATATATATATATTTATATATATATATATACACACACACACACATATATATATATATATATATATATATATATATATATATATACACACTTACAGACACACACATATATATATACGTATATTCTCACATACCAGTATACATTCACACACCCAAATACAAGGACGGATTAAAAAGTTCATATGATGACGTCATATCTGCTTTTGATGACTTTAAGGACCAATGGGATCCAAGATCTGCAATACCGATGGAAAAAGTGTGTGGACCACAAGGGGGATTATATTGAAAAACAAACCTCATTTGGTCACATTCCATGTGAGTAATTTGGTCAGCCTGTGAAATTTTTAGTCGACTCTCGTACAAATACACGAACATAATGAGAATTTGCTTAATATGTGCTTGAGTGTTCATATATATATATATATATATATGTGTGTGTGTGTGTGTGTGTGTGTGTGTGTGTGTGTGTGTGTGTGTGTGTGTGTGAATTTAAGTGGGTCAGTGATTAGAATTCGGTGAATGGGAAGTAAAGAACGCGAGGAAACTTGTTAACTATCACATCAAAAGAATGTGGAAATTTCTTTGGAAAGTGGGACAGGGTTTTAAACTGGCCTGTCGAGAATTGATCAAGCCCCACCCTTCATCCACCCTTCAAATGGCTACTAGGCTCACCTTTTAACATTTTTTCTAATTACAAATGTTTATGGTCTGAATTTATATATATATATATATATATATCGAAATGAAATTTTATGTGTCTATCTGATAGATATGAATATACTGAGAAATGAACATATAGATTGATAGATAGTTTTGTCAAGTGGGTAGAATGTTCGCCAATGGTCCGGGAGACCGGGTTCAATCCCAGGTCGAGTCATACCAAAGACTCAAAAAATGATCCCGCTTTGCTTAACACTCAGCATTATAAGGTAAAGATCAAGGGTAAAGTGGAACAATCCAGGGAAAGGAGTTGTTCCATCCCCAGCAACTCGGTGTCGTAGCTATTGAAAAGGGAGCCTTCGGGTCGCCCTCGACTACGGTCGCCAACTTTACTTATATATACGTATATATATACATGTGTGTGAGTGTGTATTCAAATAAGTCTGCAAATGTTTTCAAATTTCGTATTTAAGTTTTTAACCGGGCCATTGGCCTAATGATTAGTGTTCGTCAATGGTCAGGGAAACCAGGGTTCAATCCCTGGTCGAGTCATACCGAAAACTAAAAAATGGTACTTAATGCCACCTTGCTTCGCACTCAGCACTATAAGGTGAGGATCAAGGGTAACTGGAGCAATCCTGGGAATGGAATAGCGCCCTCCCCTATACCCAGGTGTTGTAGCTATTGAAAAAGGAGCCTTTGGAGCACCCTCGACTAAGGTCGCTGACTTTACTTATACTTGCTAAAATCGTTTAGAATCCTTAAGACTCCTGGATATCTGAGTAAACGAGCAGTCATTCAAACTTCAGTGAAAAACCACCAATATATATATATATATATATATAAGTTGTAAAGTTGGCGACCGTAGTCGAGAGCGACCTGAAGGCTCCCCTTTCAATAGCTACCACACCAAGGTGTAGGGAAGGGCGCTACTCCATTCCCTGGATTGCTCCACTTTACCCTTGATCCATACCTTATAATGCTGAGTGTTAAGCAAAGAGGCATCAAGTACCATTTTTTGAGTCTTTGGTGTGATTCGACCTGGGATTGAACCTCGATCCCCCGGGCCATTGGCGAACAATCAAACCATTATGCCAATGGCCTGGTTATATACATCGACATATCACACATCTAAATTTGAATTAAGAGTTTGATTTATTCAACTTTCCACATATTTCTAGCATAATGTCAGATCCACTACAAATCAATATTTTCAACATATACGTGTATATTTTGAAAAGAAAGATTAGAATAAATCAAACACTTAACTTATATATATATATGTGTGTGTGTGTGTGTGTGTGTGAGAGAGAGAGAGAGAGAGAGAGAGAGAGAGAGAGAGAGAGAGAGAGTGATATCTTACCGCAGAGCTATCGTGAATCTTTCCATATATATATATATATATATATATACGGACCGTCAGACATAGATACGCTTAGGCTAACAGTTGTCGTTGTACGAAATGGAATCGATGATCAGAGTTCAAATCTTGGACGAGGCTGTTTGTGTTTCTCTTTGCACTAATGTCCTTGGAAAAGGCATGAATCTGCTATGCCATTTCCTCTCGAAGGCATTTACAAAAAACCTTCAACCCTGGTTGCTGTATTAAGCTACGACTAGAAAATTAGATACTTTATGCAAGTTCCTTTGGAAAAGTTATGAATCATTCTCTTTCTCCCCTCTCCCATCTATTGGTAAATACGAGAGCAGACTGGGTTCTTTAGCTTTGGTTGGGAATCAGTCTAGAAGAAAAACTCTGTATCAAACCCAGCTTTATTCTGCTATAGAGATACTTGTGGTGTAATAGTTACAATCATAGGAAATTGATCTCGCGAACCGAGTTAAAAAAATTTTTCACATAGTGCTAATACCCCAGGGAAAAGGCATGAATCTATTTATTCCCCCTGCAGCAATAGATAGGTTGTAGTGCAGACCAGGCTTCCTAACCTTGTTTATCATACTTACCCAAACCCTCCGCTCTGGCAGGATATGACAGAAGGTCAATTTTTTAAGGGGAGTTTAACAGGTTTGAATTCAGAGTTTTCCTTCTCCTAGACTAGTTGCTTCACCAAGGCTGAAGAACCTAGTCTGCCCTACTATTTATCCATAGCTGGAGGGGGAATAATTGAATTCATACCTTTCCCAAAGGCATTAGTGCTATGTGAAATGCAATCAGCCTCGTCCAGGATTTGAACTCGTGTCACCGTGTCCATTTCCCATTACACCACGGGCACCTCAAACCTCGTTATAAGAAACAGTTTAGGAGAAGGAAAAATCTGCATTCAAACCTGTTGATCTCTGTTTAAGAGTTGACCTTGTGTCGCACCGTGTCCTTACACTGGTTGCCATACCAAGGTTAAAGAAACCAGTCGTTTCCTACAATTTGTTCTAAGCTGGAGAGAGAATAGTTGGATTCATACCTTTCCCAAAGGTACGGGTGCCATGTGAAATGAAAACAGCTTAGTCTAGAATTCCATAACTGTTACGCTAACTATGTATGTATGTAAACATGTCTTATTGAACGGGGTCATTTATTGATTTTTCCATTCACCTTTTAAAGTTTCTTTACTGTAAGGGAGTGGATATAAAGATGAAGAACACTCTATCACCTTTTCCTCCAGTTTTAGTTGGTTTCAACCATTTTCAGTCCATTCTCAAGGATCTGAGAGAGAGGGGGAGACAGAAAAAGAGAGAAAGAGTGAGACGAGGGATAAACGGAGAAATATAGATTGATAGATAGCTATGAATGAATGAATGAATGAGGATAACATAACAATACTTGAAACCATTTAACTGTATGCAAACAAGTGAATAATAGTAAAAAGAATTTTCGGTGTTTAATTGCAATACTTGAAACCCTTTGATTATGTGTAAGCAAATACTTAACATTATATAGAATTACTAGTCTTAGATTGCAATACTTAAAACAATGTTACTATGTACAAACAGATGAGCTCTCACTCGTTTGAAAACAGAGTTACATAGAAACCATTCACTTGCAAATTAGACGCACAGACACACAGACATACATACGCATATATATATATATATATATATATATATATATATATATATAAATGAATCCGACGATATAGAGAAAAAAATTTTTGTTAATCATCTTTCGGTGATTAAACGTCTCTAATACCACTTCCTCAAAACCGGCCATTAGTATAAGGGTTACAGTGTTCGCCAATGGCCCGGTAGACATGGGTTCGAGTCGTACCAAAGACTTTAAAAATGGTACTTGATGCCTCCTTGCTTAACACTCAGCATTATAAGGTACAGATCAAGGATAAAGTGGAGCAAACTAGCGAAAGGAGTATCGCCCTCCCCTACACCTTGGTGTAGTAGCTATCGAAAAGGGACTCTTGGGGTCACCCTCGACTACAGTCACCAACTTACTTATTATCATACCCTAGTGTAGATGATAGTTTATTTGAACCGTTGCCCAGTCGGCTGGGGCTAAAGAATACGCCGACTGCACCTCTGAAGAGGGGTAAGACCCCCCCCAACGAGTGTCCTGGATATGACAATAAATAATCTGATGGTGAGGTTCCAGTAATGCTGGAGCTTTGAGGAATGCGGGGTACCCCTTTACTGCCATCGCTCCCAGGTCCACTCTGGCCCGGAGTGGTAGCACCTGATAGGGCCCTATCTATGGGTTGAATAGAACTAATGGCATACTTATCCTATACTGAATTGTTGGATTAAACTGAATTGCTTAAAATAGAAATGTTTTTGACAATTAAACCGTGCTTACATTTAAACTGCGTGCTTATGCTAAACTGAAACCGTACTTGCATTCAAACTGCGCGGTTATGCTAAACTGAATAACTTGAAATTGAACAGTTTTTTGACATTGAAACTGTATTTACACTAAACTGAATTGTTTATCATAGAACTGTTTTACATTTCACTGTGTGTAAACAAAATCTGTACTTATACTAAACTTTATTAGCTGAATTAGAACTGCTTGACTAAACTGAATAGCTAGAAATAGAAATGTTTTTCACAATCAAATTGTACTTACATTTAAATTGCGTACTTTTGCTAAACTGAATTGTTTGAAATTGAACTGTTTTTGACATTGAATCTGTATTTACACTAAACTGAATTGTTATATATAACTGTTTGAATAAACTGAATATTTTGAAATAGAAATGTTTTTGACAATTAAACTGTGTACTCCGGCTAAACTGAATTGTTTTAAATAGAAATGATTATTTACATAAAAATGAATTTGGCATTGGATAACCTACAAAGGTTGATATGCCATGAAACCCAATCAACCAACCAACAAATCATTTGAACCGAAACGATTAACCGTTGATTTACATTAAAATCTTCTTTTTGGATTACTTTGTTTTTCAATTTCTCTCTCTCTCTCTCTCTCTCCCTCCCCCTCTCTCTCTATATATATATATATCATCATCATCATATCGCGCTGGTAGCACGGATATCCCTGACCCTCTCTCGCCACTCCTCCCTATCGTTCATCGCCCTAGGTAGGTCTTCAGGACCACATCCCGTATCCTCACATAGCTGCTGAATGTATGTTCGTGCTGGTCGTCCTGCTTTTGCACGGCCATGTGTGGGGGTCCATAAGAGTACATCTCTTATGAGTTTGTCCCTGCTTCTCCAGCAGTGTCCTGCATGTCTGGTTCGTCTAACTTGAATAGTTTTCGTGATAGAGGGCAGGTGGCCGTACAGTTGGTGTCTTGTGGGGTGTTGCCGCCAGGACTTGTTCAAGATTGCACGTAGCATTCTTGTGTAATTGCCGTCTAGCTTCTTCTCCAGCCGTTTTGTTAGCGTCCATGTAGTGCAGCCACATAGCAGTATCGATGTGACCGCTGCCTGGAAGAAACTGCGTTTCATTTTATCGGTTAGGTCTGATTTCCATATAATCGATAGCCTATTGATAGCTGTCCATGCTTTCGTTAACCTCGTGTCGATGTCCTTTTCGGTTGATTCGACGCTGCTTCCTAGGTAAGTGAATTTGTCTACTAGTTTACTAATATATAACCATATATATATATATATAAACAGGGTTTTGCATCAATTATCCACAAAATTTGATATGCCATAAAATGCAAATAAAACAACCAAAAAATTTTATCAACGGACAATCTTTCTATATTGGCACTTCTTGTCGGCAAGTGGCTCTCGAAATAATTGAGTTCGATTCTCATGCGAGGTACCAACATCGTGCTGCACTTATGCAAGATTTGGTAAACATCTTTATTGCTTTTAAAAACGAAAATACCAAAGAAAGCGAGAAAAAATAGCAATATTTTGTTCACCAATGTTTATTTTGAAATAGACAAATTCCTCAAATGTTTCTTTCATAGCTTTTTCGTTGCCTCTTCCCTCTTTAATTCTTAATGGGGTGTATTTCTGGAAAGAAAAACAAAACAAAACATTATTCAAGTATATTGTATCAATTAGGTCGAAAATAGCGATACCAAAGAACGACCCACTAAGACGAGATTTTGAGAGAGAGAGAGAGAGAGAGAGAGAGAGAGAGAGAGAGAGAGTTATAACGGAAGTTGTAGGTAAAGATTAAGTAATGCCTATTTTTGGTATATATTCTAAATTTGGAGCAAATAGCTCGCCAGAGGATTCTTAAAGCTATATTTGCTTGTGGGGTGGGCTCGATTTGAAACAGAATGTGGCCATCTGTTTTTCTTTTCTTTTTTTTTTAAATTTATTTCATTGTTATTTATTTTTTTTTTTTTGTGCATAGACAGTTGTGGAAATATTTCTCAGGAATTTTTGTGTTCCAACCCGAAAATTTCTTAATAGAATTTATAGTTCCTTTGAGTATTCTGTCATCGAGAACTGTAAAAAATTATTTTTGCCATATCGCTGGGGCTTGGAATACGCCCTTTCCCCCCGAAGAGGAGGAAGACCTCCCCCCTCCACACACACACACACACCCACACCCACACACACACGAAAAAAGCGATGTACTTGAGTATGACACCAAATTGCATTTGGTATTGCGTTTTATAAGTTACATATAAGAAGCAGCAGAAGAGAAGACAGATGAAACATTCAAACAAGTGATTGACTGATAGAACATGAACAGACTAGGATAGATAGATAGATAGATAGATAGATAGATAGATAGATAGATAGATAGATAGATGTAATTCGGTCGGTAAAAAGATAGATCGATGGACAAAGAGAGAGAGAGAGACAGACAGACAGACAAGCATAGATAGATAGATAGATAGATAGATGCAGCCAGGTTAGTAGGCAGATAAAAAGATATATAGGTAAACTGAGAGAGAGGGTTGAAATAAGGTAAAAAGATATATAGACAAAAACAGACTAAGATAGATAGATAGATAGATAGATAGATAGATAGATAGGGAGAGAGAACGAGGTAAGTAGGTAGTTAAAAAGATAGATAGATGGACTGAAAGACAGACAGACAGACAGACAGAGAACCGGACAGGCATAGATAGATAGATAGATAGATAGATGTGGTTTGGTTTGGTTTGATTTCTTTGTTTAATGGAATATCAACGTTCGTGGGTTATTTAGTGCAAAAACTATCCTGATGGAAGAACAGTATTAATACTATTTAAATCCATCACTGGGAGGTCCAGTTCTAGAGATCTGAGGTCTGTGGAGTACTCCTTCATTGCCATTGCTCCCAGGTTCACTCTGACCTGGAATGGTGTTACCTGTTAGGATCCTATCTATGGCGGCCCAGTTGGCTGGGGCTATAGAAAACTGCCGCGGGTTAAGACTCCTTCAATGAGTGTCCTGTTTATGACACTAAACAATCTGATGGTGAGTCTGCAGTAATGCTGGAGCTTTGGGGAATGCGGAGTACCCTTCGTTGCCATTGCTTTCAGATCCCCTCTGGACCGGAGTGGAAACACTTAAAAGAATCCTATCTATTGGTCGAATTGAACGGTATGACATTCAAACTGTGAACCAATAAATTACTTATGTTAACCTGAATTGTTTGAGATAGAACTGTTTGATCATTTAACTGTGTGTAAACAAATGACAAATGTTTAATTTAAATGTTAGTAATACATAGCAATACTTGAAACCATTTAGTTGTGAGCAACAGAATGATGTTGGGCTCATTTAAAAATGTTATGAATAAAATGTTTTCAAATCATATATATTTAACAGGTATGTATAAAGAGGATTTGGCATTAAAAAACCTACAATGGTTGATATGCCATAAAACTAAACCAAAACAAATCATAGCTATTTAATATATATGTATAAAAAGGATTTGGCATTAAAAAACATACAATGGTTGATATGCCATAAAACTAAACCAAAACAAATCATAGCTATTTAATATATGTGTATAAAGAGGATTTGGCATTAAAAAACCTACAGTGGTTGATATGCCATAAAACCAAACCAAACCAAACCAAACCTATCTATGGATCAAATAGAGATGTTTAAAAATTATTAAAAATTATGACGAAAATGTTGATAACAATCTTAATCCGGGGTAATTTAAGCCCAGTCGGCTGGGTGGTGATGTAGAATACACCGACTGCATCTCTGCAGAAGTGTAAGACCCCCGCAACAACAAGTGGTCTGGATATGACATTAAACAATCTGATAGCGAGGCTCCGCCCAAAGAGCTTTGAAGGAAATGGAGTATTCCTTCATTGCCATTGCTTCCTGGTCCACTCTGACTGGGAGTGGTATCGCCTGATAGGATACTATCTATGAGTCAAATAAAACTGTTTGACATTTAAACTGTTTGGAAACAAATGAATTACGTTAAATCGAATTGTTAGAAGTAGAAATGTTTGACCAGTTAACTGTGTGTAAACGAATGAGTAATGTTGAATAAAATTGTTTGTGTTGATTAGCAATACCTGAAACCCCTGAACTGTATGCTTAAAATGAATTGTTAGTGTTACATAGCGACGCTTGAAACCATTTAACTATGTACAAATAAAACTATTTATGTTAGATAGCAGTATTTGAAACTATTTAAGAGAGTGCAAACAAATGATTAATACTAAATAGAACTATTCGTGTCATATTTAGAAACATTTCATCATCATCATCATCATGTCGTGCCGCCAGCACGGATATCCCTGACCCTCTCTCGCCACTTCTCCCTATCATTCATCGCCTCCGGCAGGTCTTCAGGGTTACATCCTGTGTCCTCACATAGTTGCTGTATGTAAGTTCGAGCTGGTCGTCCTGCTTTTGCACGGCCACATGTGGGGGTCCATAGGAGTACATCACTTATGAACTCGTCCTTGCTTCTCCAGCAGTGTCCCGCGTGTCTGGTTCGTCTAACTTGTATAGTTTTCGTGATGGGGGGCAAGTGTCCGTATAGTTGGAGTCTCGTGGGGTGTTGTCGCCACGACTTGTTCAATACTGCTCTCAACATTCTTGTGTAATTTCCGTCTAGTTTCTTCTCCAGCCGTTTAGTTAGCGTCCATGTAGTGCATCCATATAGCAGTATCGACACAGCCGCTGTCTGGAAGAAACTGCGTTACTTATGTAAAAACGAATTAGCTTTGAATCATTTAAAAATAGGATTACCTATAAACTACTGACTTACACGTCTTATTTATAAACATTTAACTGTGTGCAAACTAACGAGCTCTGGCCCGTTTAAAACATGTTATCAACAAAGTATGCATTTCTAAATCATATATAATATGTATAAAGACAGTTTGGCATGAAATAACCGACAATGGTTGATGTGCCGTAAAACTCAACTAACCAACCATCCGAGGTAATTTATGACAACTCTCCGATGGAGTCATCATCATCATCATCATCATCATCATGTCGTGCCGCTAGTTAGCGTCCATGTAGTGCATCCATATAGCAGTATCGACACGACCGCTGCATGGAAGAAACTGCGTTTCATTTTATCGGTCAGGTCTGACTTCCATATGATCGATATCTTATCGAATGATCTTTAACAAATTGGTCTAGTAGACCGGTTATTTTTTTTAAATTTTTCATAGCTGCGCCAACCAAACTAAAATAAATAATTAATGGAGACTGAATTCGGACGGAAATGGTTAATTTATTGATTGATTGATTGATTGAGTGAGTGAGTGAGTGATTCTATCGGCATGTCAAACCGTCTTGGGTTTATGACTAAACGTTAGGGAATCACGTTCATTGTCTGGTCATAATTACATTTTTTGGATGGTGTTTCCTAAGAGTTTTCTTTCACTCAGACCTACCGAATACGAATAATTTTTAAACAGATCTATCTAACCCATCAATGGGACCCTAATTGGTTATACCACTCCTGATCAGAGTGGACCTGGGAGTAATGGAAATTAAGGGGTTCTCGATACTCTCCAGATCTCTAGAACTGGAGCCTCAACATCCTTGTGTCATACTCAATACACCCCATTTTAGGGGCGGGGGTACACTTCCGCTTAGAGAATATTCTAAGCCTAATTACCACTAATTATCTTCTCTACTCTAGAGAACAAAATTAGGGTTCATTTTTAAGGGAAATTGAAGAAGGTGCAAATATAAAAAAAAACAATCCTAATTCTGGATAATTTGTTCACGAGAAATATGAAAGCTCATTACGGGGGTGGGTAAGGTCTCACGAGTTAGTTTAGATGTATTTTTGCGTGTGGGGGGTATAGCTTGGAGCAGCACAGATTTAACCTTGTGCCAAAACAAGGTAAAATAGATAATTGGAGGAATCGGTGTTAGGACGGAAGAAAAAGCTGAACGAGAGACAAACAGACAGATAGACTGTCGATGAGGAAGTAGTGAGGGAAGAGGAAACAAACTATGTTTATTTTTGCTGTATATTCTAAATTTGGAGACAATTGCTCTCGGGAGGTTTCTTTAAAGTGTATATGTGTATTGTGTGTAGGCGCGGCCTAAAATCGAATATATATATATATATATATATAGAGAGAGAGAGAGAGATTTAAAATTGAAGAAATACTTTAGAATCTTTCCTGATAAAATGACTTGTTCTGTTGTTCTTGGTGCACTCATTAAGAACAGAAAAGCCACGAAGAATTCTTTTCATCATTTCCTCAACAGGAATCTATCTATCTTAGTCCGCACATAACTATCTCGGGGAAAGGGTCCCCGTGGCGTAGTGGCAAAATGTGACATCATTTGCAGGTTCGAGCTCCAGCCGTGATATTACGTTCACGTTCGGACAAATACAGATGGGAAACTATGTACTTCCTCATTCCCCCAGATATGGGTTAACTAGTACCACTACTGTTCTAAAAGAAAGGATTTCGTGTTGAATATCCAATGAAGATTAATACGTTATTTAATAAAGAAACCAAACCAAATCAAACCAAAGGCTATCTATCTATCTAGCTCGCTATATATCTATCTCAGTGTATTCAGCTATCAGTCTATCATTTATTTCTGTTTCATCCCTCTTCTCAGGTGTACATAGAACTGTTTCTTGGATGAGAGAGTTGTATATTTCTGTAAATAGATCTGTTTCTTGGATGAGAGAGTTGCATATTTCTGTACATAGATCTGTTTCTTGGATGAGAGAGTTGCCTAATTCTGTAGATAGATCTGTTTCTTGGATGAGAGAGTTGCCTAATTCTGTAAATAAATCAGTTTCTTGGATGAGAGAGTTGTATATTTCAGTACATAGATCTGTTTCTTGGATGAGAAAGTTACATATTTCTGTACATATATCTGTTCTATTTTGTGCGTGGATTTGTTTCTTGGATGAGAGAGTTGCAAATTTCTGTACGTAGATTTTTTTATTCTGTACATAGAACAGCTTCTTGGATGAGAGATTTGCCTATTTCCTCGCATAGAACTGCTTCCTGGATGAGAAACTGCATATTTCTGTACATAGATAAGTTCTATTCTGTACGTAGATCTGTTTCTTGGATAGAGGGTTGGATATTTCTGTGCATAGATCTGTTTTTTGGATGAAAAGGTTTAAATATTTCAGTACATAGATCTGTTTCTTTGATGAGAGCGTTGCATATTTCTGTACGTAGATCGGTTCTATTCTGTACATAGAACTGTTTCTTGGATGAGAGAGTTGGATATTTATGTACGTAGATCTGTTTCTCTGATAAAGGGTTAGGCGACATTTCCACACTAGACGGAACCTCTCTGAAACTGGTAGACAAATTCACCTACCTTGGAAGCAGCGTCTAATCAACCGAAAAGGACATCGACACACGGCTAACGAAAGCATGGACAGCTATCGATAGGCTCTCGATCATATGGAAATCAGACCTGACCGATAAAATGAAGCGCAGTTTCTTCCCGGCAGCAGTCGTATCGATACTGCTATATGGATGCACTACTTGGACGCTGACTAAACAGCTGGAGAAGAAGCTAGACGGCAATTACACAAGAATGCTACAAGCAATATTGAACAAGTCCTGGCGGCAACACCCAACAAGGCACCAACTATACGGCCACCTACCTCCCATCACGAAAACTATCCAAGTTAGACGAACGAGACACGCAGGACACTGCTGGAGAAGCAAGGACGAACTCATCAGTTATGTACTCCTATGGACCCCCGTATATTGCCAAGCAAAAGCAGGACGACCAGCTCGAACATACATACAGCAGCTCTGTGAGGATACCGGGTGTAGCCCTGAAGACCAGCCAGAAGCGATGAACGATTGGAAGAAGTGGCGAGAGAGGGTCAGGGATATCTGTGTAAGCGGCACGTCATGATGATGATGATCTGTTTCTTGGAAGAGAGAATTGCATCTTTCTGTGCGTAGATCTGCTTCCTGGTTTAAAGGATTGTATATTTCTATACGTAAATCTGTTTCTTGGATGAGAGAGTTGCATATTTCTGTACATAGATCTGCTTCCTGGTTTAAAGGATTGTATATTTCTATACGTAAATTTGTTTCTTGGATGAGAGAGTTGCATATTTCTGTACATAGATCTGCTTCCTGGTTTAAAGTATTGTATATTTCTATACGTAAATCTGTTTCTTGAATGAGAGAGTTGCATATTTCTCACTGACACAGTCGGACAGTGTTCAAGTCTATGTAAAATATCAGCACTTCCTAATTTCTCTTTTGCCCCGTCAGCTGGGTCTGTAGAATACACTGACTGCACCTCTGCAGAGGGGTAAGACCCCACCCTCCTAACGAGTGTCCTGGATATGACACTAAACAATCTGATGGTGAGGTTCCAGCAGTGCTGGAGCTTTGGGGAATGCGGAGTACCCCTTCATTGCCATCGCTCCCAGGTTCACTCTGGCCCGGAGTGGTAGCACCTGATAGGGCCCTATCTATAGGTTAAATAGAACTAACAGCATACTTATGCTAAAATAAATTGAGTAAACTGAATAGCTTGAAATAGAAACGTTTTTGACAATTAAACCGTACTTACAGTTAAACTGCGTGCTTATGCTTAACTGAATTATTTGAAATAGAACTGTTTTTCGATATTAAAACTGTATTTACATTTAACTGAATTATTACATATAACTGCTTGAATAGTTTGAAATAGAAATGTTTTTGACAATTAAACTGTGTACTTATGCTAAACTTAACTGTTTTCAATAGAACAGATTATTTACATAAAAATGGATTTGGCGTTAAATAACCTACAAAGGTTGATATGCCATAAAACCAAACTAATTTTTCTTAAAAGAATGCAGTTATCCGCGAGATTTGCAAAGCATTTTCCCGGTGAATTCGTGGAAAAGAATGGTACCGCATAAAAACTTGACCTTGTACCTAACCAAGATCTAAATATGTAACAATAGGAAACAGTATTAGGACGAGAAAAAAAAGCTGAAAGATTGAGAGACAGGGAGAAAGAATAAGAGAAACAGAGAAACAGAGACAAAAACAAAGAGACAGAGAAAGAGACAGACAGCGATAGAGAGACAAAGTGACAGAGACAAAGACAGAGAGAGAGAGAGAGAGAGAGAGAAACACAGACACAGACAAAGACATACAGAGAGAGAGAAAACGCATAGACAAAGACACGGAAAGAGAGAGAGAAAGACAGACACAGAGACAAAAACAGAGAGAGAGAGAGACAGACAGAGAGACAGTGAGAAAGAGAGATAAAGAGACGGAGACGAAGAGAGAGAGAAAGGCAAAAAAGAATTACAAAGTGAAAAGGCAATAAACAATGTTTATTTTCGGTAAAATTTCTAAATTCGGAGCCAATTGCTCCCGGGTGATTTCTTTGATTGTGAATATGTTTGTCTGTTGGGTGGGTTGGATCTGAAAAGAAATGTAGGTATTATTATTATTATTATTATTATTCCTTGCGAGGTTTTTACACCAGCGTTAGCGGGGGCGCTTTCACTGGTGTCTGAGGGACAACAAGCCTCCTCAAGTCTCCAGGACTCTTCTCAATATTCTGGCCGATCTTAATTATTTTACTTCTTGAGAGTTTTTCCATATCAGCGTTAGCCGATTGTCTTCCACTAGAGTCTGAGTGACAACAAGTCTCTTCAAGTCTCCAGAATTCTTCTCAGTATTCTGGTCGATATCAATAATGCAGTAGTTATGTTGATCTCCCCTTGTCCTCTTATTTTCAAGTCCTCCAATCTTTTTAATAATCTTTTGGTGACAGCACCAATTACAATTGGTATGAACGTCACTTTCATGTCCCACAGTTTGTTTGTTTTTTCCTATTCCCTAGTAAGGTCGAGATACTTATCCATTTTTTTTTTTTTTTTTGCTTTCTTTTAATTTTTATCTGTGGTCAGGCGGGACTGCAAAGTCCAGAATTTTGCAAGTTCTCTTTTTTGTTGTTGATTACTATAAAGTCTGGTTGTCTGGCCGAGGTTAAGTGATCAGTTCGTATGTCAAAATCCTAGAAGAGTTTGTGTGTGTCATTCTGCAGGAGAGATGTTGGGTTGTGCTTATACCATTTGTTCTTATGGCCATATATCAATTTTTTGCACAATTCCCAGTCGTGTTTAGACTCTTTCTGTGCTAATTATTATTACTATTATTGTTATTATTATAGAGTTTTTACACTAGCATTAGCTGATGGTTTTCCACTACAGTCTAAGCGAAATCAAGTCTCTTCAAGTCTCCATCATTCCTCTCAGTATTCTGGCCAATCTCAACAATGCTTTAGTCTGGATGGTCTCCACTCGTCCTCTTATTTCCAAATCCACCAATCCCTGTATCAATCCTTTGGTGACTGTACCGAGCGCACCAATTACAATTAGTATCACAATCACCCTCAGGTACCACAGTTTTTTTAATTCTCTAGCAAGATCTTGGTACTTACCTCTCTTTCCACGTTTCATTCAGTTTTACCTTGTGCTCAGAGTCAAAGCAGAGACAAATTTAGGGCATTTTACAGCTGACATTTTAATGCGGAATATTTCTCAAGTATTTTTGCGTAGAAACATGAAGATTTTATAATAACATTTTGTGATTCTGTGTTGCGTTCTGTCTTCTATGGAAATATGTATGAACAAGTTCTCACCATAGAGTCATGGTTAGTGAGTCACTCAAGTGTTCTGGGGATTTGGGGGGGGGCGGGTTCTCTCTCCAAACGGGGTGCAGCATTCATGTCATTGTGTGCAAAAACCTATCCAAATAAGCATTTTTTTGAAGATATTGTTAAGCCAGATCAGTCTAAAAAGTAAGAAAATTTTTAATGAATAATCTTTTATCATGTGATAAGTATTTGATGGTCAGAATGAAATGTCTTTGGTGTTGTTTAGGTTGGAATAATGGTTAAAGTGTTCGCCAATGGCCCGGGAGGACTGGGTTCAATCCCAGGTCGAGTCATACCAAAGTCTCAAACAATGTTACTTGATGCCTTTTGCTTAACACTCAGCATTATAAGGCATGGATCAAGGGTAAATGGAGCAATTCTGAGAAAGGAGTAGCGCCCTCTCCTACAGCTTCGTGTAGTAGCTATTGAAAAGGGAGCCTTCGGGTCGCCTTCAACTACGGTCACCAACTTTACTTTGGTTGTTGTAAAGTTCCTGGGTAGATTCTATATTCTGACTGTTTCTTACACAAAGACGTCATCACATTTTAATGAAAATCAAAATGGTTAAAAAAGCAAAACGAGTCTACTAAACGTCTCACCCTGACTAACGTCCAGACCTTTTTTTCTTTAAAGTCCTTCAATACTGGAACCTCATTTAGTATTTATTCAGTTGATCCAGGCAATTAAAATGCTACACTGTTACATTTATTTCGTTGTTCAAAATTCTGAGATGACATTATCATTATTATTAAATATATTTATATGCCATTCTCTAACAAGGTTCAAGTACTTGTCTCTCTTTATTTTTCACTCTCAGGGACGGCAAAGTACACTAAATGACGGTTTTTTTGGGGTGGGTTTGTTAAGTATTTCTGGTCTTCTAATCTTGTCTACACAAAAGGTAACAACATAAAAAGGTTAGGTTTGGTTTCTTTGTTTAATGGCATATCAACCATCGAGAGTTATTTAATGTCAAAGTCATTCTTCTTGAAGAACAGCAGTAATGCTTTTCAACCCCTAGCTGGGGGTATAAGGGGGTTCATACCTTTCCCAAGGGTATTTGCCCGAAAGTAAACGTAATACCGCGACCAGAGCTCAAACTCACTTACTACGATTCCGCAGTCCAGCGCTTTAACCATTACACCACGAAGACACCCCGCAAAAAGATTTATATTTCAGTATAATAATAAACAAGAAGTCGAGTCACACACACACACATATATATATATTCGATTGGTTGTTTTGTTTTACTACGGATCAACCCTTTTTGGATAATTTAACGCCGAATTAAGTCATTTTGATAACAGTATCAAACAATTCAGTTTCGTATTAATACAGTTTTGCTTACACACAGCTAAATGTCAAAACAGTTCTATTTCAAACAATTCAGTTTAGCATAAGTACACAGGTTTTGTTTTTTGTTTTTGTTTACACGCAGTTTAAAGTAAAAACAGTTCATTTCAAACAATTCAGTTAAGCGTAATTAAAGTTTAGTTCTATTTGAACCAATAGATAGGACCCTGTCAGGTGCTACCACTCCGGACCTGGGAGCCTTAGCAATAAAGGGGTATTCTGAACCCCTCAAACTCTAGCAATACTGAAGCCTCACCATCAGATTGTTCAGTGTCTTATCCAGGCCACTTGTTGAGGGAATCTTACCCCTCTGCAGAGATGCAGGCGTATTCTACAGGCCGAAACGACTGGGCCAATATATATATATATATATATATATATATATTGATAAAAAGGAATTCAAACAATGTATTAATCAGTTCGAATATGATCCCGGAACATCTATATATTTCTGCCATTAATTAAACAAGGGGATTTGTGCCTGAACGATAAAACTAAAAGTTTTGATGTCAAGAAATCTTTAAATGCAGTTTCTACTTCTCATTGGAAATTAAAAATAGTGACCAGATACTCGAAAAAATGACAGTCAGAGGGTGAGAGATAAGGAGAATATGGCGCATGCGACAAAATCTCATGTACCAAGTCAGTGAGCATTTGCTGTGTCGTCCTGGCAACATGTGTCCAAGCATTGTGATGAATGTAAACTTGGGTCTCATCAATAAACCAGTGCTGGTCGCATTTTGCTTGACTGAATATGCATTTCTACGAGGTTCATCTTCAAAATTCAAATCCCCCACAAAGAAACCAGCATCATACTGTCCAGTCACAAGTAGATCCTTCACCCTAGGTTCTGTTGATATCACCTGCTGTTTGAGAGGCATTGTGACCAAACTCATGCAAACTGAAGGAAACGCATCACTTTTTCTTTTTTTCATTTCAATCTTTAAAATCAATTTCTGAAAGAAGTGAGAGAAAATTTATAAAGAAGATACTTAAATTTTTAGAAATATGAATTTCTTAATGCCTCTACAATAAAATATGTTAGAACAGAATTTAAACACATTATATTGGCTGTCTCAATATACGTGGTTATATAGGGTGTCTCAATATATATCGTTATATAGGATGTCTCAATATATATTGTTATATAGGGTGTCTCAATATATATCGTTATATAGGGTGTCTCTATATGCATGGTTATATAGAGTGTCTCAATATACATGGTTATGTAGGGTGTCTCAATATATATCGTTATATAGGGTGTCTCAATATACATGTTATATAGGGTGTCTCAATATATATCGTTATATAGGGTGTCTCAATATACATGGTTATGTAGGGTGTCTCAATATATATCGTTATATAGGGTGTCTCAATATACATGGTTGTATAGGGTGTCTCAATATATATTGTTATATAGGGTGTCTCAATATATATCGTTATATCGGATGTCTCAATATATATCGTTATATCGAGTGTCTCAATATATATCGTTATATAGGGTGTCCCTATGTACATGGTTATATAGAGTGTCTCAATATATATCGTTTTATAGGGTGTCTCAATATATATCATTATATAGGGTGTCTCAATATATACCGTTATATAGGGTGTCTCAGTATACATGGTTATATAGGATGTCTCAATATATATCGTTATATAAGGTGTCTCAATATACATGGTTATATAGGGTGTCTCAATATATATCGTTATATAGGTTGTCTCAATATATATGGTTATGTAGGATGTCTCAATATACATCGTTATATAGGGTGTCTCAATATATATCGTTATATTGGGTGTCTCAATATGTATCGTTATATATGGTGCATTAATTTACATGGTTATATAGGGTGTCTCAATATATATCGTTATATCGAGTGTCTCAATATATATCGTTATATAGGGTGTCCCTATGTACATGGTTATATAGAGTGTCTCAATATATATCGTTTTATAGGGTGTCTCAATATATATCATTATATAGGGTGTCTCAATATATACCGTTATATAGGGTGTCTCAGTATACATGGTTATATAGGATGTCTCAATATATATCGTTATATAGGGTGTCTCAATATACATCGTTATATAGGGTGTCTCAATATATATCGTTATATAGGATGTCTCAATATATATCGTTATATAGCGTGTCTCAATATATATCGTCATATAGGGTGTCTCAATATATATCGTTATATTGGGTGTCTCAATATGTATCGTTATATATGGTGCATCAATTTACATGGTTATATAGGGTGTCTCAATATATATCGTTATATAGGATGTCTCAATATACATGGTTATATAGGGTGTATTAATATACGGTTATATTGGGTCTCTCAATATAAATGGGAGCCATCTGACTGCTAATAACTCTATAAAAAATAAAATAAAAATTGTGTTCTTCTTTGTTTCACATTTGAAAATAGTATACTATAACAACTATTGATCCTCGATCACATTGCTTTGAACAATCATCATCATCATCATCATGTCTTGCCGCCAGCACGGATATCCCTGCCCCTCTATCGCCACTTCACCCTATCATTCCTCGCCTCTTGCAGGTCTTCAGGGCTACATCCCGTATCCTCACAGAGCTGCTATATGTATTTTCGAGCTGGTCGCCCTACTTTTGCTTGGCCATATGCAGGGGTCCATAGGAGTACATCACTTATGAGCTCGTCTTTGCTTCTACAGCAGTGTCCTGCATGTCTGGTTCGTCTAACCTGGATAGTTTTCGCGATGGAAGGCAGGTGGCCGTATAGTTGGTGCCTTGTGGGGTGTTGCTACCAGGACTTGTTCAATATTGCTTGCAGCATTCTTGTGTAATTGCCGTCTAGCTTCTTCTCTAGCCGTTTAGTTAGCGTCCCAGTAGTGAATCCATATAGCAGTATCGACACGACCACTGTCTGGAAGAAATTGCATTTCATTCTATCGGTCAGGTCTGACTTCCATATGATCGATAGCTTATCGATAGCTGTCCATGCCTTCGTTAGCCGTGTGTCGATGTCCTTTTCGGTTGATAAGACGCTGCTTCCTAGGTAGGTGAACTTGTCTACCACTTTCAGAGAGGTTCCGTCGAGTGTGGATATGTCACCTGTTTGATTATAGCACATATATTCCGTTTTGTGTGCATTGACATGGAGGCCAATGCCTGCGGCGACTCGTTCCCAATCATGCTGTAGTGTTTCGGCTTGGTTGGGTGTATTCGCCAGTAACGCTATGTCATCGGCGTAGTCGGCATCGGTAATTGTTTTTGCGGGGTATATTCTGCTTCTTTTCTTTGTCAGCTCGAAGCCGTTTTCTCTGATTTTATCAATCGAAGTTCTAAGCAAAAAAAAAAAAAAACTTTGAACAATAGAGGAAAAATATTTTGCGTCACTACTTATTTGGAGACAAAATCATTCCAAACTGTCTCAAAATAGATGCAACCCATTAAAATGATAATGATTTATTACAGAGAAAAGAAACTCAAAAAACGATTGCATATCCCGGAAGCTGATATATACAGTTAAAAAGAAAATATTGATTAGATGTCTCTAGCTCAAAGAATGCATTTTTTACAGGACGTATTCCAAATGACTGCCACTGCACTATTCTCAATAATAAATCATTATCATATTAAAGGTTGGCATCTGTTTTGAGACACCCTGTATTATATCCCGACAGTATTTTCTAAATAGCATGATATATATTTCAAAGGTGCTACGAAAAACGAAATCAGTATAAATTCGTGCTCTTTGCTGTGGTCAGAATGCAATGTTTTTCGAGTAGTTTTGGTTGTCGAGTTCCCAGGCCCAAGAATGCAGAGTAACATTAAGATATTTCAATAATGAAATAAAACAAGGTTAATTAAGATCACTCAGTACTCTGAGTTTCACGGATATGATATGGAAGTTGTTTTATTTTTCAATTTTCATCTCGGAATTGTGCTTTTCTCTTTCGATTTCAGAATACATGAAAATATCAATTATGGAATGAAATAAAGGTTCTAATTAAATCATTTTAGTTTTTATACTGCTCTGCTCGTTGGCATACGAGAACTTTGGTTTATCCAACGTTTTTACGTGATTGTTTTTTCTCGTCTTTTGTTTATATCTATATGTATTATATATTTGTGTGTATTTGTGTATTGTCTTTGTTTCTATTTCTCTGTGTGTTAGGTTTTAAACTTCCTTTGCTACATTTTTTGTAGCTTTTTCTTTAAAATTTTGTCATTATTATTATTATTTTACTCATTTGAGAGTTTTTCACACCAGCGTAAGCTGATGGTTTTCCACTGGACTCTAAGTGACGGCAAGTCTCCTCAAGTCTCCAGGACTCTTCTCAGTATTCTGACCGATCTCAACAATGCTTTAATCTTGATGGTCTCGTCCTCTTATTTCCATATTTCCTGGACCTGATAGATTGCATTTCACATAGCACTAATACCCTTGGGAAAGGTATGAATCCAAATATTCTCCCTCCAGCTATTGGTAAATAGTAGGGCAGACTAGGTTTTTCAGCCTTGGTGAGGCAACTAGTCTAGGAGAAGGAAAACTCTGAATTGAAACCTGTTAAAATCCGCTTAAAAAATTGACCTTGTGTCATATCCTGCCGGAGAGGAGGGGTTGGTAAATATGACCACCATCACCTTCACGTTGCACAGTTTTTTTTAAGTTCCTGGGTTTATATTTACCAACCTCCCTGCGCGAGCAGGATACGACACAAGATCATTTTTATGCGGAGTTTAACAGATTTGAATTCAGAACTTATTTTTTCCAAGACCAGTTGCCATACAAAGGCTAAAGAGCCCAATCTACCCAAGTATTTTACCTATAACTGGAGGGAGGATTTTTAAATTCATACCTTTCTTAAGAGTATTAGCGCTATGTGAAAAGCAAACAGCCTCGTCCAGGATTGGATGTGTCTATTTGTCACGACGATCTCTATCACACCACAAGTGGCCCTATCCTGAGGTGAAACTATAATCAGTGGTGAGACTCTAAACTATAACCAGTGGTGAGACTCTAATTCTGGAACTGTATGGATTTCGTTATAGTTTCTATACATACAGCAAATATAAGACCGAACAAGTAATCAGCTTCAGTGGCGTCAACAAAACAACAATGATGGGGATACTAAACCGACTTATTCATAGAATAATGACAATAATTCGTGAGAACTTTTTACGTTTTTTGTCTAATCGGTACGGACAAAAAAATCCTAAATAGACTGAGAAAGACTGACTTTAAAAAATGTTTCTCATAAACCGCCCTGAATATGCGACCAATTCGCATTGTATTGCGGGAATTTTCTTTCATGAAAGTCGGCTAAGTCACATTTTGAAACGTTTAATATGAAAACAAAAGATGGAAATATTAGTCTGAATAATTCATAGAATAAAGAGATTTTCGCTGTAATATTGTTTTAAAACTTATTTAGATAAAACACTGGGAACCATAATTAATTTCTGACCAGAATATTTTTCGTCTTAATTTCTGTTGCTTTTTATTACATTAAAAGTGTTCCTGGTTATATAATTTAGAATATTATTCTTTTATTACTATTCTATTTTTTGCGCGTTTTTCACACCAGCTTTAGCGGATGGTCTTTCACTGGAGTCCAAGTGACAGCATGTCTCCTCAGGTCTCTAAGACTCTTCACAGTATTCTGGCCGATCTTAGTAATACTGTTGTCTGGATGTTCTCGCTTCCTCATCCGATTTCCAACGCTTCCAGTTTTCTTTCTGAGCCTTTAGGGTCCGTTCTAAGCACGTCAATTACAATCGGTATTACTATCACTCTCATATTCCACAACTTTCTTTGGCAAATCAACCCTTTTTATACATATAAACTGTTCTATTTCAAACAATTCAGTTTTGCATAAGTACAAAGTTTAAATATCAAATACAGTTCTACATAAAATAATTCAGTTTAGCATAAGTCCACAGTTTGAATGCCAAAAACAGTTCTATTTCAAGCTATTCAGTTTAGTCGACAAAGTTAAACGCTTCCAAGTATTGCTATGTATCACTAACAATTCAATTTAACAGTCGTTTATTTATACACAGTTAAATATCAAAACAGTTCTCTTTCAAATAATTCAGTTTAGTATAAGTACACAGATTAGTTCTATTTGACCAATAGATAGGATCCTATCAGGTGCTACAACTCCGAGACAGAGTGGATCTGGGAGCGATGGCAATGAAGGGGTACTCTGCATTCTCCAAAGCTCCAGCATTACTGAAGCCTCAACATCAGATTATTTAGTGTCATATCCCAGGTAATTCTTTGGGGAAGTCTTACCCCTCAGCAGAGCTGCAATTGGTGTATTCTGTAACCCGAGCAGAATGGGCCAAAAGATTACCGTGTAATATTAATAATTTGATTTTATAGTCATTTGTATGTAAACTGTTAAATCGTTTCAAGTATAGTAAATTAAATAAATGTATTTGGCCAATAGATGGGACTCTAACAGCTACTACCACCTCGAATCCGAATGGACCTGGGAGTAATTGCAATGAAGGGGTGCTCCACATTTCCCAAAGCTCCAGACTGGAGCCTCACAATCAGCTGCAGTTTTGTGTCATATCCTGACACTCGTTGGATGGGGTCTTACCCCTCTGCAGATATGTACTCGGTGTATTCTACAGCTCCAACCGACTATGGTATCTGATATAAAGCGACAGTTAACATATATTTTGAATCTATTTTCTTTACATTGATAACACTCTCTTCTGAATATAAGCAGTTCTACAAAGTTCAGTATTTTTAATCTTTTAAATAAAGAAGCGACTGTGAATATTTTTGATGTATTTATACCTTTCTTAGGATTACTTAGGGCTCTAATTATTATTGGTATAATACCTGATTTAAGGTCAGACTTTCAATTCAAAAATCGTTATATTTTCTGGTATCATATTCTTTAACCATATTTACCAACCCCTCCGCTCGGACAGGATATGACATAAAGTCAATTTTTAAGCGAAGTTTAACAGGTTTTGAATTCAGAGTTTTCCTTCTCCTAGACTAGTTGCCTCACCAACGCTGAAGAACCTAGTCTGCCCTACTATTTACACATAGCTGGAGGGAGAATAATTGGATTCATACCTTTCCCAAGAGTATTAGTGCTATGTGAAATGCAATCAGTCTTATCCCGGATTTGAACTCGTGTCGCCGTGTCCATTTCCTACGACAATAACCATTACACCACAGGCACTTCCATGTATCATATTCTTTAACAGATCATTTTTTTTTTGTCTGATGGTGCTGTCATTTATTTATAAAAAGGTAATTTTTTCCTTGTGGTCTTTAATCATAACATCTGGCTTAGTTTTTATATTCATACATTTATTACAATTTTCACACAAGTGTTAACTGGGGGTATTTAACTGGAGTTTAAATAACAACATTTCTACTCAACTGTATTGTTGGCTGAGTGTTTTGTTTTACAGCGTATCAACTTTTTCGGGACATTTAACGCCAAATTAAGTCATTTTGACTAACGTTTCAAACAATTCAGTTTAGTATAAGTATAATTTTTTGTTTACACACAGTTAAATGCCAAAACAGTTCTATTTCAATCATTTGAGTTTAGCATAAGTGCGCAGCTTAAACACACAGTTTGATGTAAAAACAGTTAATTTCAAACAATTCAGTTTAGCGTAATTACAGTTGAGTTCTATTTGACCAATAGATAGGATCCTATCAGGTGCTACCAGTGCGGGCCAGGTTGGACCTGAGTGCGATGGTAATGAAGAGGTACTCTGTACTCCACAAAGCTCTTGCATTACTGGAGCCTGCAGGTTTGAATTAAGAGTTTTCCTTCTCCTGGATGAGTTGCCTCATCAAGACGGTATTAGTGCTATGTGAAATGCAATCAGCCTCGTCCATGATTTGAACTCGTGTCGTCGTGTCCATTTCCTACGACGATAACCATTACACCACGGGCACCTCCATAACAACCTGGACAAGTTCTATGCATTTTATTTCTTTAACAAGTGTGAAAAACAAAAGTGGCAAAATCTTTTCTTGTAAGAGAAGATAATATTAGTCATAGCATAAATATTCTCTACTATATTTTCATCACAAGAAAGATGAATTCATGCATTCAATGTAGCAATTTGCATTGTCTAAATCTAGTTGATACATTTCGTGCGTGTAAAAGATCTTTGTAAGAGTATGTCACTATGTAGGAGAGACAATATATCTATGCGTTAATATGTAAGCGGATGCAGCTAAAAAAAGGGTTATCAGCTGGGAAATATTAGTACGATCATGTCTGAATAAATAATATCAGTTAATTCAAGAGAAATGATGCCGAAATCAAATGTATTCTTGAAAGAACAGAACATTAGATTTTCATTCAAAAGAAATCAGATCGAATGTTTTGAGTAGATTTACTGAATGAATCAGATCGAATGTTTTGAGTAGATTTACTGAATGAATCAGATCGAATGTTTTGAGTAGATTTACTGAATGAATCAGATCGAATGTTTTGAGTAGATTTACTGAATGAATCAGATCGAATGTTTTGAGTAGATTTACTGGATTAATCAGATCGAATGTTTTGAGTAGATTTACTGAATGAATCTATAAAACTACTGAAGATTATTTATTTATAAGATTAGAGTCGGCTCGAAATTAGATAAAAGGAAGTGAAGCATTTATCTATGATTCTAATTGGGTTAAAATGTATTTTCAAATATGTTAAATACTGTCGTCCATGAAATCTCAAAAAAAAATTTAAACGTGTAAGCGCCGATTGGTCACTAGATGTAAAAATACAGATAGAAAAATTACGGTTTCTCGAACCTAATTTTGCACAAAAATTAATACTTTTTTATATGTAAATCTGTTGATTTTCCATAAACTAATCAACCAATCCCGATTAGCAGGCCAGACCGAATATTAATTAACAAGAAGAAAAGAACTTGTCATGAAGTTAATTTTAATGTTCCAGCGAACCATTAAGAAAGAAAGCGAAAATATCGACAATACCTGGATCTTGTCAGAGAGCTGAAAAAAACTGTGGAACATGAAGGTGATGGTGATTCCAATCATAGTTGGAACTCTAAGAACGGCCCCCAAAACCCTAGAACTGGGAAAACTGGAGATCAGGTGAGGTGTTGTATAGCTCTTTCTGTGTATATGTTATTTATTTCCTCCTCTCAGATCATATCTGTTATGTGGCGTTAATCGGCCGGCACCCATCTCTTCAATTCACTCCGTTCGTCGATTGTCTTGTCGGTCGCCTCGTGTCGCCATCTTCTTCTCTGCTGGGATGATGAATATAAGACCACATTTTCATGTGCACATAATACTTCTATTTCTAAATGACTTTTCCTTTCATTAGCCGTTGCGGCCTACGGAGCAAGATGTCGAGCGTTTTTCACGAACTGACTAACTCATTCCTAACTAAATTCCTAACAATCAGGTGAGGAAAAAAGTTCGTCACCTGATTGAAAACACCCAATGGAAAATGTGGTCTTTAATTGATTTGGGGTTCTATAGCTTTCAATCATACTAAATGAACCACAGTGTTTTTCCAGTTTTTTTTTTTTTTTGCGGCTCAGGACTTAAATTGAATTCTAAACTCTATTTTTATCAATTTATCACCGAAGTAAGATCAGTTTCATTGATTTTCAATCATCTATTTTACAGGAGCAATCACCTCATCCTGTGAATCCTGAGAATCAACTCATTGACCTTGTTCTTATTCCATGACTCACGAGTGACAACTAAAGCAAAAGTGTTCATTTCTGACTTCTTAAACCACAAGGTAGGATTTAACTTGGCTGATAAGCTTCATGGTTAATCACGCTAAAATCCATAGTCCCATCAAATCACACAAGTTAAGCAGCAATGATCCCATTCAGTGCTTAGATGGGTAACCATTTAGGAACTGCAGGTACTGCATGGAATATAATGACTGAAACTTATTCTTATCTAGTTGATTATTTCATTGACTTTAACGGCATGTCAAACCGTCTTGTATTGTTTTATGCCAAGAGGTCCGGAAATCGCTTTCATTGTACAGTCACATATATTTTTGTGTGGTGGTTAGTTCAGGGTTTTTTTTCTAACAGTCCAAACGAATTCGAGTAGTTTTTAAACATATCTATCTAACACATAAATGGGACCTTAGCAGGTAACTACCTCTTCAACAGGGCAGTTATTCTTATCTAGATTGTGAATATAAGTCGTACACACATGTATAGCTACATACGTACGTATATGCATAGATGTAATTTTACCGCTTATGTTTCAGTCAGACCCCGTGGTAAACCCACTGTGATACAAGGCGACGAACACAGAACACAATGTGTTGGCTCGCATGGTACGAAAAATTATTTGGAGCTGCAACGTTTACAGTAGTCGTCGAAAAGAGAGAGATAGAGTCAGAAAATGCGACAACCAATTTGATAGATTATACAAGCACGAAATGAAAGCGATGAAGAAACTTATTATTATCCTCGCACCAGCCATTTCTGTACATGCACGACCCCTGGCTCGACCGCCCTCTTTTGAGGCCTCGCTACCCTGAGTCCTGTCTGGTCTGCCATCCGTCTCGTCTGCTTTGGGGTGTACCTTCCCCCTCTCTCGTCTTTGAATCTTTTTCTTATATGTCTTTCTAAAATCGTCTAACCACACGTCATCACTAAGTTTTTTATGACACGTCATTGCAAATATCAGATGATATCTACCTAATGGTTTATCTAAGAATATTTGCTAACAGCGGATTTTAAAGAAAACTTGTCCACCTTATCATTTGTTAATTATCACAATAATTGAGATGTCCACGAAACAAAGGCTTACTTAAGCCTTGACCTTTATAAAACGAACCTCCTCTCCAGCTTAAACTCCAAGTTTGACTAGAAAAAGAATTTACAACTAAAATAATTAACTAAAATCCCTAATTATTTTACATATGTGTGTGTGTGTGTGTGTGTGTGTGTGTGTGTGTGTGTGTGTGTGTGTGTGTGTTTGTAATAACTCAGAATCATCTTATTTATTCATTTATTTGTTTTTGCTGTAAATGTCACGTGTACTTATCACATGACTATAGTTCAAGGTATATAGCTCCTTAATTAACGATTTTTTTTTTTGCCTTTCCGCGTAAAACACGTGAAACTTAAAGTTTGTATTTCTGGTATTTTATAGATTTTAAACCTGTTCTTCTATTATAGCATCTTTTTATGTAGAATCAGTTTTTATTTGCAGTTCTTCGATCACTATATATATATATATGTGTGTGTGTGTGTGTGTGTGTGTGTGCTTGTGTGTATGTGTTTGTTTACGTCTCTCTCTCTCTCTCTCTCTCTCTCTCTCTCTCTCTCTCTCTCTCTCTCTCTGTGATGTGCTATTCTAAATAGGTCCCCAACTTTTCATGCACAAAATTCTCCGTTATTTTTTGGGAATTTAGATAGATAATATAGACTGGGCAAACAGTTAAATGGTTATACATATATATGATTTGTAAGTGAATAGTTTGTAAGTACTTTTATTTTTGAATGAGTTAGGACTAATTTGTTCGCAAACAAGAAAGTATTGGTATTGCTAGTACACAGTTAAATAGTTTCAAGTATTGCTATGTAACACTAATAATTCTGCTTGATATTAATCATTTGTTTGTACACAGTGGAGTGGTTACAAGTATTGTTATTTAACACTAAAAATGTGATTCAACGCTATTCCTTCATTTTTCACAAAGTCAAATGGTTCCAAGTATTGCTATCTAACACCAATAGTTTTCTTTGCTCATAATTAAATGGTTTCAAGTATTGCTATGTCATACTATCAATTTAATTTAACATCAGTTATTTGTTTGTAAGTCAAATTTATTTGACTTACATATAGGACCCTAACAGATACTACCACTCTGGGTCAGAGTAGATCTGGGAGTAATGGCAATGAAGGAGTACTCCATACTCCCCAGAACGGAAGCCTTACCATCAGATACTATTTAGTGTCATACCCAGGACACTGATTCTGTTTGACCCAAAGATAGGACAGGACTCTTATGAGTACTACCACTCCCGGTCAGAGTAGATCCCGGCGCAATAGCATTGAAAGGGAACTCAACATTCTCCAAAACTCCAGAAGTAGAGCCTAACTATCTGATGGTTTAGTGTCATATTCAGGACACTCGTTGAGGAAGTATTACCTTTCTGTAGAGATGATGTCAATAATTTACGAAGCTGTTTGCTTCACTATTGCACGAGGCCAAATAAATGGGGTACCCAATGAGACGAGTCTAGTTTGCTAACCGTTACACCACGAGAGGTACCCTGCAAAGATAAAGTCAGTGTATTCTACAACCCCGACCGAGAAGGGGGGGGTAAAATTTAGATTTTTTTTCACATGACGTTTTTATCATTTTATCTCAGAATTAAGATCAATTTCATCGATTGTCAATCATCATTAAATCTTCTACAGTTCCAAGCTGTTGTCATTTTTATAATTTAGCCAAGTAATATTGATTTTCACAAAATTTCATCTATGAACTACAAATCGTCAACTTGCGACTTATGACAATTTCTACTTATCACCTTGATCAAGAGACGCGACAGAAAATCAAAAATTTAAAAAAAAACAGGTATGCCAGGCTGCTTATATGAGTCCCAATGTGCCGTACCCATTCAAACAAGTATCTTCTGCCAGTCTCAGTCTCTTTTTAGCAACAGTTCTTCACAGGTTCAGCTACAGTTTAACTTACAGTTTGGAAATCTTATTGTAAAGCCTCAGGTGCGTCGACCAGGAGGTTTGGTTTGGTTTGGTTTGGTTGAGTTTTATGGCATATCAAACATTGATGGTTATTTAATGCCAAATCTTATTTTCAAATATATTAAATGATTTGTAAACTCATTTTTGAAGATACATTTTTAAACGAATCTGATATCATTCTTTTGTCCATAGTTAAAATAGTTTGAAGTATTTCTTTCTATCTAACACGAATATTTATATTTACTATTTATCATTTTCCAGGAGGCAACACCCCACAAAGCACCAACTATACGGCCTCACATCACGAAAACTATTCAAGTTAGACGAACCAGGCACGCAGGACACTGCTGGAGGAGCAGGGACGAGCTCATAAGTGATATACTCCTATGGACCCCTACATATGACCGAGCTAAAGCAGGACGACCAGCCAGAACATACATACAGCAGCTGTGTGAGGATACGGAATGTAGCCCTGAAGACCTGCCAGAGGCGATGAACGATAGGGGAAAGTGGCGAGAGAGGGTCAGGGATATCCGTGCTGGTGGCACAACATGATGATGATGATGATGATTTATCATTTGTTTGCACACGGTTAATTGGTTCCAAGTATTGCTATGTATAATTAACAATTCAATTAAACAGTAATTTGTTTTACTCACAGTTAAATAACAAACAGTTCTATTTCTAACAATTCAATTCAGCAAGTCATTTGTTTGCCCACTGTTTAGATGTCAAACAGTTCTGCTTTGACTCATAGATATGACCCACTCAGGTGGGCCTGGGACTGATGGCAATGAAGGGGTACTCCATATTCCTCAGAATCCCATGGACTGGAGCCTGGCCATCAGATTGTTTAATGTCATATCAGGACACTCGTTGAGCTGGTCGACTAGGAGGTCATAATTTCTGCCTCAACCATCATAGAAAAAAAGCAATCAGTTTGTTAGACTTCAGCTATACAATATAATGGCTAAATTTGTATTTCTAATCTAGAGAGGGAGAGAAAAGAGAGAGAGAGAGAGAGAGAGAGAGAGAAAATGGGGGTTGGAATCGACCAATGTGTCTTCTGTTTAGTAGTAAAACACTCCACTACAACCCCTCACACACAAAAAGGGGTGTCTTGGGTTTGACCCTCGATTGCTTAGGGATTTTCTAGTTCTGAAGAGCTGATTAGAGTATAGTACCATTTCATTTCCATTACCCCCAAGTCCTCCTATCGAACATTTCAGAATGTGCACGCCGGATGGGATGGTTTTAAGGTGATCGCCTGATCCTGTTTAGCAGGGCTGAGTTTATTGCTTGGCTCCTGAGGCTCCCCTAAAGGAGAATGGCGAGGGAATAAAGCATTTATTGCGATAGCCACTTATGAGTCACGATTTGTGCGTGCACTCACCTTACCCTAGAGTGAAACCTCGACCTACGAAAACCCCATTTTTCGAAACATTCAGGATACAAAACGGGCTTCGAAGAAGTTTCCGTCCAATTTAACGAAAAGATATTCAAGACACAAAAACGAAAATCGAAAGTGTCCTACTCGAAAAGTAGTGTCATTATTCGTAACATTTATAATTGATTTTATTATTTTCTCATTGTATTTTAACATTTATGTAAATGACTATGTTGTCATTAGCGAACATTTTCCTTCGAGTGGGTATAAAATTCACACTTTATACGACTGCTTTTGGGGGCTGGAGTGAATTATGCCATTTATTGGGTAAATCTTGTTCCATAATTTTAAAATTCCAAGAAACGAAATCCCCTCCAGAACGAATTAATTTCGCATCTCGAAGTATCACAGTGTAAAATTATCTTATTTTAAGACCTTGATTGGTAAGAAATCTTATAAGTTTATACCTCCAGGTTCAGTCTGACCTGAACTAGAAGTACCAGTTAGAGTCCCATCTATGGGTCAAATAGATTTGTTTAAAATTATTCTGATTCGATTTGACCGTGGCAAAAATATCTCTTGAGAAGCAACTGCACAAAAAGATGTAAATACGAACGTACAATGAACACGATTCCCTGATTTCTTGGCATGAAATACCCCTCGACTTGTCAACATGCCGTTAAAATCAACCAGTCAATCATAGTCCAAGAGAATTAATGGTGGCTGCCAAACTGCTGTGCCATGCGCAAATTTAACAATGTGTTGGATCAGTGCAGTTGGACCTAACGTTTTCCTACCCCCACCATCTGAATTTGTCATACATGAAAATTCGCACAAATAAAAACAGCATGAATCAAAACCGTACTATTCGAAGTTTTTCTGTCGCTCAAAAACAAAAATAGTTATATCAACAGCTCTTAACATTTTTCATTTAAAGTTGAACCAAACTCAACACAATTCTTTAGAATGAGCGAAAAACTATCAGTCTTATATTGACAAAAATTATAACAGCATCCGATTAAATGCTATTTTCTTTGTCCGATAATAGTTGTTATTGTTAGTGTATGAAATTCAAATGAAAATGTAAGAACAATTAATTTTGTTTTGTTGTTTAACGGTATAGCAACTCCTTATGGGTTATTTCATGCCAAAATTGGATGCATTTCTTAATGCTTGATTGCAATCATAATTATATTTTCAATGTTCTCTTAAAATGTTCTCTTTTAAATGGTATATTTTATTTGTTCATAATCATTTCCCTCTGCACATTTATATGAAGAGAAAGTCCCCGGGAAATAGTGGCTAACGCGCTGGACTGCGATTTTGTAGTAAGAGAGTTCAAACTCTAGTCGTGCTAGTACATTCACTATCGGACCATTCGGGCAGGTATAAGCTCCCTTATCCTCCCATCTATGGGTTAAATAGTACCATTACTGTCCTTCTACAATTTTCGCATTAAATAACCCAAGAATTTTGATATGCCATTAAACAAAGGAAGTGAGCCAAAACAAACATTTCTATCAAGTATTTCTATCTCATCATCATCATGACGTGCGGCTAGCACGGATGTCCCTGACCCTCTCTCTCCACGTCTCCCTATCATTCATCGCCTTCGGCAGGTCTTTGGGGTTACATCCCGTATCATCACATAGCTGCTGGATGAATGTTCGAGCTGGTCGTCCTGCTTTTGATTGGCCATATGCGGGGGTCCACAGGAGCACATCACTTACGATCTCGTCTTTGCTTCTCCAGCAGTGTCCGGCATGTCTGGTTCGTCTAGCTTGTATAGTTTTCGTGATAGGTGGTAGGTGGCTGTACAGTTGGCGCCGTGTGGGGTGTTGCTGCCAGGACCTGTTCAATATTGCTCGCAACATTCTTGTATAATTGCCGTCGAGCTTCTTCTCAAACCGTTTAGTCAGCGTCCAAGTAGTGCATCCATACAGCAGTATCGACACGACCGCCGCCTGGAAGAAACTGCGTTTCATTTTATCGGTCAGGTTTGATTTCCATATGTATGTATATATGTATTCACCAACCCCTACGCGCGAACAGGATGCGACACTAGGTCATTTTTAATGTGGAGTTTAACAGATTTCACTTTAGTGTTTTTATTCTCCTAGACTGGTTGCCACACCATGCCCAGTCTGCTTTACCAATAGTTGGATGAAAGATAATTGGATTCTTACCTTTCACAAGGGTATTAACGCTATGTGAAATCTAAACAGACTCGTCCAGGATTTGAACTCTGGTCGTTGTGTCCACAAAGTACAACGCTATTTATAACATTACGAGCACCCCTATCCAAATATATATATATATATATATTTGGTATCAAGTACTCCAATTAAATACTAATAATTTATACATGGTTATATTATTTGGATTAGCTATTTCTTCTTAATATGAGTTATTTCTTTGCACTTCATTATAGGATATCGACAATTCCTTTTTTATTTGTCTCAAAGGAAAATTCTCAATCGAAACCTGTTAAAGTTTGCATTAAAAACTGACCTTGCGACACATCCTGCTCGTGCCGAGGGATTAGTTAGATATATATAACTGAGTGCAATCAAATTATTATTATTCAACAAAAATAGTTACTTTAAATCATTTGTGTATGACTTATCAGTATTAGATAAGAATAATTAAAACTCTACAACTGTTGGTTGGGTTTTATGACTTATCCACCCTTGTAGCCAATTTAATGCCAAATTCTGCTTTTATATATATATATATATATATATCAGTGGCGACTCTAGCCTATTTTTGCTACTCATCCCCCCCACCGCCCTCTGTCAACTTCAGTTCCCAACCCGTGGTCCGTGGACCCAAAGTAAGTCATCATAGTTGCTATTGCGTGATTCTCCATTGTATAGCACAGATTGACTAACATACCTTGCATGGTGTTTTTTTTTTTAAACAATCAAGATACTATACAATTTGTAGTCTTGTTAATACAGTAGATAAGATAATTTTTTTTCCTTTCGAAAGTATAGAAGAAAAGAGAAGATGTTCATTACTATGACGAGAAAAATATGTTTATTAGAATAAAGAAACTGATGACAATATACACAGACACAGCTAGTAGTTTCAATTTCGCTTAAAATAAAGATTATTTGTTGAAAATGTATTCAAATAAACAAATTTTACTTACAGAATGTAATATATGCAACATTCATTAAAGAAATAGACATCTGTTAGTGAAAAAACGAATTAAAACACGCCGTTTAGCCAACATTTACCATAGCGATGATGATGATGTCGGCGACGGCTCTAATGTGCTATCCCCTCTCTCTCTCTCTCTTACTCTCTCTATCTCTCTCTCTCGGTCCCTCTCCCTCTTCCCAATATATTTATCAACAGTCACACGTGCTAAGATTTTTGAGCACAGTGTAAGGGTTGCTCTTGCAATTGGCTACAGCCAAAAGCGTATTTCTCTAACATTACTGTTATTATAAGGGTCTAGTGCCTGGCACGGATCGGGCGTTCAACATCATAGCCGATTTTATGGATGTTCAATGAATCTGACGGTGGCCGGACAAAGACCATCCGTTCAAAACAGCATCGTTGTATTATTCCCAGATATATTTATGAACTTTTGGCTACTTAGTTATCGAAACTTGAATAGATACGTAATTTAATTGAGATCAGACTAAGTATGTTTGCTTGAAATTAATGGATGATTTTTAATCCATTTTGAATAACATTGACCGAGTTATTGGTCGTGCCGGGCACGAGTAGCACTAGTCCCGTCTCCGCCCCTGATATATATATATATGTGTGTGTGTGTGTGTGTGTGTGTGTGTAATTTTTCTTTTTTTTTTTTTTGCTGGTCCAAAGAGAGGAAAAAGTTAAATATTTCAAAATGAATAGGTCCACAAAGAGATTTGTATTTTTTTTTTCAGAATTATCTATTTCGTCCTTACATACGAGTATGTTTCCAGCTTGTTGCTTTCGTCAGAGAACATATATGGCACAAGGTCATATAAATGGGGCACAACAAACCTAAACGAGTGAGTTCGAGTCTCACAGGGTGGGAAGGGTTTTCTCTATACAACTGTGTGCAAGCAAATAAACATTGCTGAACATAAATTATTACTTAAATCATTTGTGTATGAATGAATAGTATTAAATGGGAATCCTTGAAACTATACAACTAGGTGGGAATTATTTGTAATAGACAAATAAAAATAGTGTATTTAAAAATGCCAGGACACATTGAAGTTATAGTTAGTTTCAATCATATTTTGATAAATCAAATTTCAGTATTAAATAACTCATAAGGAGTTGATGTGCTTTTAAACAAACCAAATCAGTCTGATGATAGTTGTTATACGGGGTGACTCAATATACATGGGATCTATGTTACTGCTAATAACTCTACTAGTAATAATATTGTGTTCTATTTTCTTCCAGATATGAAAACAGTAAAGTTGGCGACCGTAGTCGAGGGCGACCCGAAGGCTCTCTTTTCAATAGCTACAACAAGGTGTAGGGGAGGGCGCTACTCATTTCCCTGGATTGCTCCACTTTACCCTTGATACGTACCTTATATTGCTGAGTGTTAAATAAGGAGATATCAAGTACCATTTTTCAAGTCTTTGGTATGACGTGACCTGGGATTGAACACTCTACCCACTAGACCAACGTGCTGGTATGAAAATAGTATACAATAACAACTATTAATCCTTGATCACAATGCCTTGGACGAAAGACGAAAAAATACTTTGTGCCACTACTTATTTGGAGACAAAAATCACTCAAAACTGTCTCAAAATAGATGTGACCAATTAATATAATATTGATTTATTACTGAGACAAGAAACTCAAAAAACAATTGCATATCCTAAAAGTTGATATAAGAACAATTTAAAAAACATTAATTTAATGTTTCTAGCTTAAAGGATACATTTTTACAGGACGTGTTCCAAATGACCACCATTGAGATTGGTTCAGTAATAAATCATTATCATATTAATGGGTTGCATCAATTTTGAAACACCCGGTACATAATGTACGAAATTTATCTTGCTAATTAACTGATTTAGATAAAAACAGGTAAAAAAACAAAACTGTACAACTAAGTGTATTGTTTTGTCAAAACAAGAATAATGTAAATTATGATTTCAAGTTTGGGCGTAGGGTCTTTTCCCAAGCGGTCATTCGAGCACTCGAATCACTCGTATTTTCCGCTGAGAATTAATGGGCATGTTAGAGAGTTCGCGTGGGTGGTTATATTGAAGACAATGAACTTGAATAACGCTTTAATTAGATCAAAAGAGATGTTGGAGAGAAAAGGTAAGCAAATAGGAGAGCAAGAGAGAGTAAAAGGGAGAGCAAGGGGAGATGAAAGGAAGAGAAAAGTGGAGAGCAAGAGATAAGGAGAGAGCAAGAAAGAGGGGGAGAGGGGGAGAAAAGGGGAGGTTGAGGGAGAGGGCTAGGGGAAAGTAAAGAAGAGGGAGTAAGGGGGAGTAAAGAGAACTAAAGACAATGACTAATGACATCGGTGATGAAATAGGAACGCAGGAAAATGCGAAATGTTCGTCTCTCACGGCAAAATAACCTGACTACGCCCTCTGGCGGGAAACTGGTCCTCTAGTTGAACGCCAGTATGCACATGTTCATTTGCATACGTGTCTATGATTGGAAAAAGTGAACGTATGGAGTGACATCATCAATGATATATGTATGCACGTACACATATGTGCATGTATATATATATATATGTGTGTGTGTGTGTGTGTGTGTGTTGGAGTCTAACTCTTACATGCTGACCCAAGGTATGTCAGGGACAAGGGATTTAGACTCAGGGATTGTACTTTTAGATTGTTTACTCTACAAAAACCAAAGTCTGCCGGACTATTTTTGCCATCGTTGGAGGTGGAGAAATGAGATGGATTTCTGCCTTTTGGTTCGCTTTATTTATTTAACAGCATGTCAAGTCCGTATGGGTTATTCAATACCAAAATTTGATTCATTTGATCGCAATTATAACTATATTTCTTAGTTTTCCTTTTTTTCCGTTTTTGTTATTTGTCCATGATTATTTGTTTGCGCATAGTTCACGATATCAAGAATTCCTATTACAAATAATTTCTATACAAGTGTATGGTTTCAAGTATTCCTATCTAATCCATATGCATTTTTATGTTATCGAGTATATTGTAATACTAATCATTTATAGGGAATGGAGTAGCGCCTTCCCTGACACTACGGTGTAGTAGCTATTGAAAAGGGAGCCTTCGGGTCACTGTTGACTATGGTCACCAACTTTACATACTTTTGTATGGTCTAAAGTAACTATTCCGATATAGTAATGACTATTTGTTTGCACTCACATATGATTTCAAGGATTTCTATTTAACAGCAATTATTTTTAAGCAATAACATTATTTCCTGTAACTGATTGTCATCATAACCGTTAGTAGACATTAATACTTTCAAGAAATATTCTTATTACTAATAATTTGTTAACAATTAAATGGTTTGAAGTATTCTTATCAATCATCAATAATTCAATTTAATAATAAACTCCATTTGTCTCCATACAGTTATATATATATATATATATATATATATATATATATATATATATATATATATATATGAAAGTAAATAAAGGATTGTAATCCGACAATATGTAGAAAAATTGATCACAAGGTAATCCAAGTGGAAGGAGAGATTTATTGAGAAGTCGACACTATAGCGTTTCGGTTCTATTGTGTCGACTTCTCAATAAATCTCTCCTTCCACTTGGATTACCTTGGCCCAGCGGTTAGAGTGTTCGCCAATGGCCCGGGAGACCTGGGTTCAATCCCAGGTCGAGTCATACCAAAGACTTTAAAAATGGAACTTGATACCACCTTGCTTAACACTCAGCATTATAAGGTACGGTTCAAGGGTAAAGTGGAGCAATCCTGGGAATGGAGTAGCGCCCTCCCCTACACCTTGGTGTAGTAGCTATCGAAAAGGGAGCCTTCGGGTCACCCTCGACTATGGTCGCTAACTTTAACTTATATATATATATATATAGGATGTGGAAGCAAAATATGAAATAGTTTTTAAAATGCTTTTTTAGTCTGATTTGTCCAAGTTTATTAAAAAGACGCGATGAATCTAAATTTTCATGATTAGCTCTATTATTCCAGCACTTTTCAAATTAAAATTCAGTCCAATAGGAATGGGCAATAAAAGAAACGACAAAGAGTCTAGGATTTGCTTAACGCCGACACCAAGACAAAATTTCTTTGTCTACCGTATACAAAAGCAAAATAAAGAAAATATTTTGATTGTGTTATATAATTGTGGAATGATTTTTTTATATTATCATTTTTCGTTTTATATATCCCATCTTTTGGTTTAGTTAGGCTTAGAACCTTTCGGCTTAGTGCATGGGTAGGGAGCAGACATTAACGCCGTTGTTCACGCGCGCGGGGGGAGGATGTGACAATCACAGATGTCACAATAAAACCCCCAGATAAGAAATGTAACTGGGGATGTGAATGACGTCATACCCGGAAGCGATGGGCTGGGATTCTTAGTGATTTTGGAAAAAAGCAGTGAGTTGATATTTGGACTTAGACGGGGCGAGTTGATTTTCGGAGACCAGTTGGGGTCTACGAAATGTGCCGCGCGTTGGTTGAGTTGAGAGCTGACGATGGACGAACAGTCTGCATTGAAAAATTGTGTCTCTCTCTCCTCGTGTCGAAAACCTAAACTTAAAGAAGGTAATAAAAGTTTCGTACCTGAACCAAAAGAGTCGTCAGTGTTTCATGTTTTTCGGATTCCTATGCGTATGAACATTCTATGAATATATGAACATTTCACGTATTCGTAGATTATGCCTATATTATAATTGGTTTCTTTCTTTAAATGTATATCAACCTTCGCTGATCATTTAATGCCGAAGGTATACTTGTCGAAGAACAGCAGTGGTACTATTTAATCAAACAGCAGAGTGGATAAGGAACTTCATACTTTTCCCAAGGATGAGTAACAACGAAAGTGGTTGTAATAGCGTGACAAGACTTCGAGACTCCTCGTAAATAATTTGATTAAAAATCCTATTCTAACCACACACACACACACACACACACATATATATATATATATATATATATATATAAACCACACTTAATTAAACATTTGACCTTATCAGTGATATTTTGATTTTTTGTTTGATGATAGTGGCAACATTTCCTTTTGTCGAATAAATCTTTAAGAAACAGAGATGACACCGGAAATTATCACTTTCTAGTCCGAGGGTCATTCAATAGATGAGAGGAATCTATCTATCAATCGATCAAGCTGGTTAGCTAGCTACAAGAGTCATTTAATTAATCAGGTGATTTTTTTAAACAAGATTAATTTTTTAAAGAATTTTTTTTCATAAATGTAAGCTCTGCATTGTTAGGATTGTGGTTTTCTTACGAAAAATAATCTCAGTTTCGTAAGAATTTTGTTTTGAGGCTATTCAAAAAAAGCAGAAAATAAAACAGAATGCTCCAGGCTTGCACAAAGGTCTGTCACGAAATTTTGGTGACAGGGAAATGCAACTCATGTGAAATTTATGCAAGAATGTAAAATGTGTTCAGAGAAACATGTTTTAGTTATAAAAAAATGCTCATGAATGGGCTAAACATGGATTTGCCTCAAGCAACCCGAATTAAAAAGACAGTAGAGAAGTGGAGAGAAACATCCGGGGCCTGTTCTGGACTTCGGTCCGGAGTGTGGCCCTGGAAAAGGAACAATGGCAGACTTGGGGCCTTTAATTAGGCACCTAGTTTCGACTAGGCTACCTTCGGGTGGGCGAGCTGCATTTTTGTCTCCTTTGTCCCCCTTGGACGGCACTAGACCATGCGTCTAGTTTAAGCCGCAAACTGGCATACGTGCCCGGACCCACATTTGGGTTCGTGAAACTGCTTGCCTCATCAGGCTCACATTGCACTAAGTGAGCCGATCAGCAGCACAGACAAGCAGGGTTCGAGTCTCGGCTCGTTCCCGACCTTCCCCTCCCCTTTATCCCCACTTTAATTGGCCTTCGGGCTTTTGACCTTGTGTCAAGTCGTGTCTGGTGGGAGGCAGCGACAAATACATGACTCTCCAGTACGGAAAAAGTTGCGGGGGCATCTGTTGATAAAGGAGGTCATGCTGACAGTATTCAGAAACCTGAAAGAACTCATCACAGTCGATTGCCATTAAAACTGAGCAGCAATAAACATTGCTTCCCATTGCCAAATCTTTTGACTGTATCCACCTTATCTATTGAATGAGCCACGTTCATATATATATATATATACATATACGTTTCCAGACTTTTTCGTGTGAGCATTTAAAACTGTCATAGACTCTTGAAAATTCAGTATGTTATTGCTATATATCTTATGAGATGACTGACCAATTTTTATAATTTCAGGTTCAAAGGAACTGCTACAGTAGCAATTAGTATACACCCTTTTGAAGCCTGATTGTCACAGCAGGTGAATTTCAAAAATGCAATCTGACACATTAGAAGAACGATATGCAATAAAATTCTGTTTTAAACTTGGAAAAAATGATGCCACAGAAACGTATGGAATGTTTCAGACTGCTTTTGGAGTATCTTGCATGAATCGAGCATCAGTTTTTGAGTGACATAAGAGATTCAAGGAAGGCAGGGAGTCTGTGAGGTATGATGAGAGGTGTGGGAAGATTAAGGAAGTCAATACGCCAGAGCTGATTGGCCATATGGTTAGGGTTAGGGTTACTATGTTGAGGTTTCAGGGAGTTCAGGAAGAGATTCAGTCGGAAGAGGCTAGCACACTTCAAATCGAGTCAGTGGCATTTCTACCAGGACAATGCACCAGTCCACAACTCCATCCTTTTCACAGACTATTTGACCAAGATGGGCATCAAAACAGTTCCTCACCCTCCCTATAGTCCAGACCTTGCTCTCTGTGACTTTTGCTTATTCCCTAAGGTTAGTGGCTGTCGTTATGGGACAATTGAGGATGAAAGAGGCTGTGACGAAGGTCATTGACACGCTCACACAAGGGGACTTCCATGGGGCCTTCCAGATGATGTTGGAACGGTACAAGTGCCTTGCAGCCGGATGAGATTAATTCGAAGGGTACTAGAGTTTCATGTGTGTACTATCAATAAAAGTGCTCATACGAAAAAGTCTGGAATCTTATCGCATGCACCTCGCATATATATATATGTGTGTGTGTGTGTGTTTGTGAAGAAAAAATTCAATTCTTTGGTGTCATTATAGATTTACTCAAATGATATTCAAATACTTAACAATATCTTCTTTCAACATCTGAAGAGGGTCATCATAGACCTGAAATAAATTTATAATAACACAAAAGAATTGAATTTTTTCTTTTTATTTATATAAAAAATATTTTGGCTCTACCCGATGATTTGATGTATTCTTAATCCCAAATTGATTATACATCGATAGCCGTTGGCATTGAGCACTCAAACTGGATACTCCTAAATCTTGGATTTTTTCGTCGGATTATGTATATACATATATATACGAGGCTCATTGTATATATATATATATATATATATATAGAGAGAGAGAGAGAGAGAGAGAGAGAGTGATTGAATTCTGTTAAACTTGATGTAATTTGGATAGTGAAATACTTTTATTTCAAGCTGTGTTTAATGCTCGGAACATTGTTGTTTGAAATGAATCAGAAAAGCCTAATTTGTCCAGAAAGCAAGTAAAATTGCTATCTGCTTGAGTACTCTATTACAAGTGTCAGAGGGGGCATTTTGAAAGACTGGATTTATTCATATAGAAAGCAAAGAGAATTCATTTTTGTTTAAGAAAATGTGATTTGATATATTATTTCTATCCCGGGCAACACCGGGTTCTTCTGCTAGACAGACGGATATATATATATATATATATATATATATATATATAGAGAGAGAGAGATTGAATTCACGGTGAGAAAAACCCAACCACTTAATTTCTGTTTTCTTCCGAGTGATATTGACTATGGCGGGGACTTCCCTCTCAGAGAAAGTCGCGAGGTAATGAAGTCACAGAAAGGTGGGTTTCGAGCAAGATGAAAAAAAAAAAAAAATGAAAAAAAAAGAAAGAAAAAAAAAACAATCCACCCCCGCGATTTTTAAGATGAGTGGTGGCGCCTGGGTTTGTCGCAGATGATGTTGGAGGCGGTGGTGAATCCTGCGGAAGTTGCTTGACAAGTACCGGTGGAAAAATTGGTAAATGAAGAGAGAGGTGATTGCAATGTCGCTGTAGAAGTTGTTACTCTCTCTCTCTCTCTCTCTCTCTCTCTCTCTCTCTCTCTCTCTATCTATCTATCTATCTATCTCTCTTCTGAAACTGTTTTTCTCATTTCAGGATATACTATTTTTATCTTTGTTTTTGAAGAGCAAACATACTAATGATAAAAATAAACAGTAAATAAATATTAAATATTTAATATTTTCTAAACAAAAACAGCAACTAATCTTAATACAAATAATTTCCACATAGTTATATGGTATCAAGTATGGGCACCTCGGGTGGTGTAATGGTTAGCAAGGTAGACTAGCAAACCTACACGAGTGAGTTCGATTCTCATTGGGTGCCCAATTCATGCGGCCTTGTGCTACATCTAAGCAAAAAGCTTAGTAGATTATATATGGTATCAAGTATTCCTATCCAATACAAATAATTTCAAAACAGAATCTATTCGACCCAAATCTTCGTTCCTAACAGTTACTATTGCTTCGGATCAGAGTGGACCTGGACTTAATGGCAATTAAAGGGTGACTTCATACTACCAAGAGCTATCAAACTGGACCCTCAAAACCGGGCATAATTTAACGTCATATCCAAGATAACCCTTTGAAGGGATTTTACCTCTTTGCAGGGAATTTAGTCAGCCTATTCTAAACCTCGTCGACAAGGTGACTGATAATTTACACAGTTAAATGGTTTCAATAAAATAGTAATTACAAATCTTTCCAAAAATCTTTAAGCTTCAAGTAACCTCTTTGATCTAATGAGTACAGTGTTCGCCAATAGTCCGGGACACTAGATTTCAATCCCAGGTGGAGTCATACCAAAGACTCAAAAAATGGTACTTGATGCCGCTTTGCTTAGCACTCAGCACGATAAGGTAAGGATCAAGGGTAAAGTGGAGCAATCCTGGAAATGGACTAGCGCCCTCCCGTACACCTCGGTGTAGTAGCTATTGAAAAGGGAACCTTCGGGTCACCCTCGACTAAGGTCACCAACTTTACTTACTACTTATACATTTAAATGGTTTTCAAGTATTCCTATCGACTACAAATAATTTAGAAATATATCTATGAGATGGGATACTAAATTCAAGTCAGAGTGAACGTGGGAGTACAGAGTGCAGAAGTAAAATATAGAATAATTTTTAAAACATTTTTTTTTAGTCTGATTCGTCAAATTAAAAAAAAACGCATCAAATCTAAATTTTCATGATTAGCTTTATTAATCAAACACTTTTTCGTTAAAATTCAGCCCAATATGAGTGAGCAAGAAAGAAACGACAAAGACTCTATGATTTGCTTTACGACGAAATAAGCCAAAAAAGATTTCCGACATAACTGGAGTTTCTTTATGGCCTCCATCAATCCAAAACCTTAACCCCATTCATTACGCTATTTGGGGCGTTTTAGAAAACAAAAAAAATGCAACTTCCCATCTTTATATTGGTTCACTTAAAACTGCAATTTAGAAGGAATAGAATAAAATGTCTGAAGAATTTATTTTGAAGGCATGTAAACTGTTTCGAAGGTGTGTCGATACAATAACTGAAAAAAAATTATGGCCATATTGAGTAAATTTACTGTTTTGTATCAATTTTCTTATTTTGTAGTTGTTTATTTTTTTAAATTAAAATTAATCTTGTTTTATAATAAAGGCGTTTATTATTATATTAGAATATTCCTAGTTTTGCTTCTGCACCTTGTATCTATCTATCTATCTATCTAATAGCGTAGTAAATACACACACACACACACACACACACACACACATACACACACATATATAATAGAGTCCTTTATCATTATATAAGAATATACCTAATTTTGCTTCCACCCCCTGTAGTTGCAATGGAAAGGTGACTACCAATAGCTGCTAAACTGGAGCCTCACCACCAGATACAGTTTAGTATCTTAACGAGGAGACCTTTTTTTTTTTTGGAGGGGAGAAAGGGTTTACTTTTCCACAGGGGATATATAATCAACGTTTTCAAAGCCCCAACGATAGAGAGGGGATTTCTTTTTGTTGCTCTAATCAAAGACAGGAACGTCAACAAATAGTTAATAAACATGTTGGTGTTTGAACTCATAGACTCCATGTGGGAGTCTCCATTGCTTAGTGGCTAATGTACTGAATTGCAACATCGTAATAAACCAGTTCAAACTCTACTTGCACAATTAAATTCACTTTTAGACTAATACCATTGAGAAATGTATGAACCCCTTATCCCTCCAGCTATAGGTTAAGGTGTATCAGTATTGTACTGTTACAAGAATGGCACTGGGATTAAGTAACCCACGAAGGTTGATATGCCATTAAACAAAGAAACCAAATCAAACTTCAAGAATTAACTCTGCTGAATTATTTACCCATAGCTGGCTGGGGAAGAAGATCCATGCCTTTTCAAAGGGCATTTTAAGTTATAACTCGGGCCACACCGGTTTCATTTCCGACGATGATTACCGTTTCGCTAAGTGCGTCTGGCAGCTTGTAAATAAGTAAAATTGGCGACCTTAGTCGAGGGCGACCCGAAGGTCCCCTTTTCGATAGCTACTACACTAAGGTGTAGGGAAGGGCGCTACTCCATTTCCTGGATTGCTCCACTTTCCCCTTGATCCTTGCCTTATAATGCTGAGAATTAATCAAGGCAGCATCAAGTACCATTTTCTGAGTCTTTGGTATGACTCGACCTGGGATTGAACCCAGGTCTCCCGCGCCATTGGCGAACGCTCTAACCATTATTCTAATATAATATTCTTAAAAAAGTAGCTATGTGTCTATAATAGCAATAATACTTGTTAGAATTTCTTTCGATGTTGGACGTGTGTGTCCGGAATTATATGCAAAGGTTTCTGTCTTATGTCACCCACTGTAATTGGTAGTGTTTAATTAGTGTGCCACTAGGTTCGTTAAAAACGACCTTCCAGAGAGCGACGAAAACAGGTCTTTGCTGATTCTCCATACTGGAGAAGTAAAAGGGGAAATTGATGCCTTTTTTAATACTATGATGTGTCACTGTGGCAACAGTATAGTGTCGTCGACTAACGTGGGTTGTAAAAGTTATTCTGTTAGCAAAGGAGGTAATCGTACAAATCTGTGTTTTATTTCCTAAAATCGAAAATTAAGGACTTTGAGCTGTGGGATCCAAGATAAGAAACCAGCTTGACAAATCTTCAGAATAGCAAAATCAGATCGCTTTTTCAATCTTTGATTCTGAATAAGATCTTCGGTGGGGGTGTCCTCGTGCTGTTATGGTTAAAGCGCTGATTGTGGAATCATAGTAAGATCTTAGGTTTGGTTTGGCCTGGTTTGATTTTTTTTAATAGCATATCGACCTTCGTGTGTTATTTAATACGAAAACTATCCTTGTAGAAGGACAATAGTGGTACTATTTAACCTATCACTGAGTGGTAGAAATAAGGGAGTTCATGCCTTTACCAAGGATATTTCGTCCGAAGTAAACGCAGCAGCACAACGGGAGTTTGAAATCACTTACTACGGTGTCGCAGGTCAGCACGTTAGCCCCTACTAATTAGGACTCTCTCCAATAAATTTTTGAGAATAAGAAAACTTTTTATATTACCAAATTCAATATATTTAAAAAGAAAGATTTATGTTATCAGTTTAAGTTTCAGAAGCCTTAAGCATGACTAAATACATTGTTATCAAGCTTAGTACAATGACAAAAAGCGAGAATCGAACTCACCATCAATTAGAAAAGCCTACTATTAAAAAGTACAGTTTAGACTTTGACATAGTGTCACACATATGGGACAACCAGTAAGGATAGAACTCATTCTTTAGTGACAATGGACCTATGAGGTTTGCTTGCTAACCATTAAACAACGATGGTTTGCTCGAAGCATATTTTATGTTGATTGCAACCAAAATTCGTTCGCACTTTTAACTCGCAAAAAACGATGTTTGTTCAAATACTTATGAGCAATAATGAATCGACACTCACACACACATATAATAATAGATATATATTAGTTTTTATATATATTCAATAGCACGGATGCTTATCGATGATCACAGGTTACATGCCGTCTTATTACGACAATTTTCAGGCTTTCTTCTCCTGATGATTTTTGTAATAAGACAGCATAAAACCTGTGGTCGCAGATAAGCACTCATACTATTAAATATATATATAAAACGAATATTTATTTATTTATTATTATATAATAGCTCTATCACAGATATTGAGCTCTCTCCAAACTACACCGCATTTGCTGCTACAAACCCACAAAGTGAGATAGTGACAATCCTGTATTGTTGAAATATATATATATATATATATATATATATATATATACAACTGTTGTTTTGCGACCCACTTACCTCACATCTCACAAACCATCCAAGTTAGACGAACAAGGCATGTAGGACACTGCTGGAGAAGTTTAGACAAACTCGTTTGCGAAATTTTCTTGTGAATTTCTACACATGGGCGGTCCAGTGTTGGCCGACCAGGAAAGATTTACTCACATCAGCTCTGTGCAAACACTGGATGCAGTCTAGAAGACCTACCAGAAGTGACGAAAGATAAGGACGGATGGTGAGAGCGAGAGAGAGAGAGAGAGAGAGAGAAAGGGAACTTTGTTCTATCGGCGTCTTTTGATGATGATAGTATATATATATATATATATATTGTAATTAGAAGAAAACTCAAACCTGGTTAAATTGTCAGTATACATTTTTTTCGATGAAAAATATCATTATGCTCTTCGTCTCATCAGATGACCTCATAGGTTTAATTTGAGGTTGAAAAAAAGGTATATATATATATATATATATATCAGTGGGGTGTTCTGAAAAATAAGCAAATAACTATTGTGATCGTAGACGGAAAAGAATAATTTTCAGCAGTGGAACAAATAAGAAAGAAGTATTTGTTTTTAAAACTATTAATTCCTGCAAAATTGTAGTAAGCGAGTTCGAATTCCAGTCGCGCTATTATGTTCACTTTCGGATAAGTACCCTTGGGAAAAGTATGAACCTCCTTATCCTCCCAGCTATGGGTTAAATAGTACCACGACTGTTCTTCTAGAAGGATAGTTTTGGCATTAAATAAGCTACAAAGATTGATATGCCATTAAAAACAAAGAAACCAAACTATTGATTCCTGGGTATAATTTTCAACGCGAAATTTAATAGATTCAAAGAAAGTTTACTTGATTAAAGAATTATAATTTCTTCTAGCATTATCAAATTATTTAGGTTTGATTTGGTTGGGTTTTATGGCATATCAACCTTTGTAGGATATTTAATTTCAGGATATACTATTTTTATCTTTGTTTTTGAATAGCAAACTTACTAATGATGAAATAAATTTCCACATAGTTATATGGTATCAAGTATTCCTATCCAATACAAATAATTTCAAAACAGAATCTATTCAACCCAAATCTTCGTTCCTAACAGTTACTATTGCTCCAGATCAGAGTGGACCTGGACTTAATGGCAATTAAAGGGTGACTTCATACTACCAAGAGCTATCAAACTGGACCCTCGAAACCGGGCATAATTTAACGTCATATCCAAGATAACCCTTTGAAGAGATTTTACCTCTTTGCAGGGAATTTAGTCAGCCTATTCTAAACCTTGTCGACAAGGTGACTGATAATTTACACAGTTAAATGGTTTCAATAAAATAGTAATTACAAATCTTTCCAAAAATCTTTAAGCTTCAAGTAACCTCTTTGATCTAGTGTTCACCAATGGTCCGGGAGACTGGAGTACAATCGCAGATCGAGTCATACCAAAGTTTATGGCATATCAACCTTTGTAAGATATTTAATGCCAAATCCTGTTCATTATATTATTGAATATTATATTGAATATGATTTGTAAACACATTTAGCCGACAACATTTTTGAATGGGTCTGAGTTCAGTTTTATTTTTGCTCTCACTTAAATGGTTTCAAATATTTCTATCTAACACGAATAATTCTTTTTACTATTAATCATTTGTTTGCACACCGTGAAATGGTTCCAAGTATTGTTATGTATCACTAACAATTCAATTAAACATCAGTCATTTGTTTACACATAGTGAAATGATCAAACAGTTTTATATCTAACAATTCAATTTCGCATAAGTCATTTGTTTGTTCACAGTTTAAATGTCAAACAGTTCTGTTTTACCAATAGATAGGAGTCTTTCAGGTGCTACCACTCCTGGTCAGAGTGGACCCGGGAGCAATGGCAATGAGTAGGTAGCCTCAGCATAAGATTGCTTAATAATGTCATATCGAAAAACGCTATGTTTACTAATCTGGCCCAGTCGGTCGGGGCTGCAGAATACACCGACTGCATCTCTGCAGAGAGGTAAGACTCCCCAAAAGGATATGACATTAAACAATCCGATGATGAGGCTTTAGTAATGCTGGAACTTTGGGGAATGTGAAGTACCCCTTTATTGCCATCGCTCCCAATTCCACTCTGGCCCGGGAGTGGTAGAACCTGATAGGATCCTATCTACAGGTTAAATAGAACTAAACTGTATATTTATGCTAAACTGAATGGCTTGACATAGAACTGTTTTAACTGCGTACTCATGTTAAACTAAGTAAGTAAAGTAAAGTTGGCGACCGTAGTCGAGGGCAACCAGAAAGCTCCCTTTTCGATAGCAACTACACCAAGGTGTAGGGGAGGGCGCTACTCCTTTCCATGGATTGCTCCACTTTACCCTTGATACGTACCTTATATTGCTGAGTGTTAAGCAAGGAGGTATCAAGTACCATTTTTAAAGTCTTTGGTATGACTCGACCAGGGATTGAACCCAGGTCTTCCGGATCATGGGCGAACACTCTACCCACTAGACCAGTGAGATTGTTTGAAATAGAACTTTTTTGACATTTAACTTTGTGTAAATAAAAACTGTACTTATGCTAAACTGTACTGTTTGAAATAGAACTGTTTATATGCATAAAAATGGATTTGGCATTAAATAACCTAAAATGGTTGATATGCCATAAAACCAAACCAAGCCAACTTTATTGGTCCACTTTCTCTTTTAACAAATCAGCTCCAGTTCAAGGTTCTGTGTGATGGATAACGAGGGTCTGTCTTTATTCAAGTTTGCTCAATGTTTGGTCGAGCTGTGTCATTTTGTTTTATTGTGGAGAAATATTGCAAATTGAATTCTGCATATCTGAAGGACAGATTTATGATCGTATTAAAAATACTTTAGAATTAATGTAAATGTATTTACCAACCTCTCTGTACAGACAGGGAGAATAATTGGATTCATACCTTTCACAAGGGTATTAGTGCTATGTGAAATGCAATCAGCCTCGTCCAGGCTTTGAAATCGTGTTGCCGTGTCCATTTTCAACGCTGATATCCATTACACCAAAGGCACCGCCTTATATGTATGTGTATGCATGTATGCGTTTTCATTTCTTTGTATATGTGTGTACGTGCGTGTATATGTGCGTGTGTATGTATGTATGTATGTGCGCTTGTGTAGGTATATGTATATGTGTGTGCGTCTATGTGTCCACATGCATGAGCGTCTGTATGAGTACCTATGAGTATGCATGTATGAGTATACCGCTGTGTGTGTGTGTGCACGCACGTGTGTGTGTGTGTACGTGGGCGCATGCGCGTCAATGACCTTACAATTTTTATCTTTTCCATTTCTTTTTTTTTTCTTCTGGACTTTAACGCCCTCTATTCGCTCGTCTAAATATAGACACAGGCGTCTTCTCGTTTTGCCGACGCGGTTAAAAGTTGACAGGAAGTGACTTGATTTGTCTCCCTCCTAATTCCTGAAAGGGGGGGATGACTCATTTCGCCTGTCACTCCCGTTGGCTTAGGTTAATAATTAGATCTATGGTAGCCTAGATATATCTCAATCACAAAAGCAATCGTGACTTCAAAGCTTCATTCATTATTTGTTTTTGCTTTTATGGTTGTTTTATTTATTTATTTATTCATTCATTTTTAATAATAATAATAATAATAATAATAATAATAATAATAATAATAATAATAATAATAATAAGGAGTATAAGGCGAGATACGATTGGGTAGGCAAGGTGATCCACTGGGAAATATGCAGGAAATTTCAGTTCGACGATACAAACAAATGGTACATGCACAACCCAGCACCTCTCCTAGAAAATGACACACATAAACTCCTATGGGACTTTGACATACAAACGGATCACCTAAACCAGGCCAGAAAACCAGACCTCATAATAATCAACAACAAAAAAAGAGAATTTGTAAAATTGTCGACTTTGCTGTCTCGGCGACCACGGAATAAATCTGAAGGAAAGTGAAAAGAAAGATAAGTACCTCGACCTTGCTAGAGAATTGAAAAAGCAATGGAACATGAAAGTAACGATTGTGCCAATTGTGATTGGTGCGTTAGGCACAATAACTAAAGGATTATTAAAAGGCCTGGAAGACTTGGAAATTGGCGGACGGGTAGAGACTATCCAAACAACAGCATTGCTAAGAACGGCCAGAATCCTGAGACGAGTCCTGGACACTTGAGGAGACTTGCTGTCACTCAGACTCCAGTGTAAAACTATCAGCGAACACTGATGTGAAAAACTCTAAAGGAGTAAATAATAATAATAAAAGTATATATTGTTCTTTTGCAACGCCTTAGTAACAAATAGTAAACACTAAATCTCTTTTACCTGATAGACTACTAATAACGATGTATTGTGATATTCACAAAGCCTTTTTGTATACACAATAAACATTTCATATCTTTCTACATCTACACATCAATAAAAATTAGTGTAACCTTTATCGTTGTAGGAACTAGAATTAGCGACTCGAATCCAATAGTTTGGTGGCTCTGTTTAATAGCATATCGACCTTTGTGGGTTATTTAAAACCAAGGCAATCCTCGTAAAAGAATAGTGGTGATACATCGTGGTGCCGTTCATACTGAAAAAAAATAACAATAACATTTGGTTACACTTTCCTCGTTTCTGTCAACTTTTAAAAACACGGGTTTCTTTTTCTTTTTCTTTCTACCTAGGATGTAGTGGCTAACGTGCTGGATAACGACATCGTAGTATATGAGTTCGATCTCTAATCCCGTTATTACGTTCACTTCTGGACTAACATTCTTGGGAAAGATAAGTTTTTCTTTCTGTCTTAATAATCCTACGTTAAGGATAAGAAATGTTCCGTTTCTCTTCAGTGTATCTCAACTATTTATTTTCTGTGTTAGAAGTCAAAAATATTCATTTTTTGTGGTTATGGAAGTAAGATTCTATTTTCGTCTTCGGATGTCGTCGAAAATTTCTTTTTCAGTTTTTTTTTTAGAATTCCGTTTTGCTTTTCAGTTATCTTAAAGTTTCAGTTTCCTATTTTGGAAAAGGCATAAACCCCCTTTATTCCCTCTATAGTAGGGCAGACTGGCTCTTTAACCTTGGTATGGCAACCGGTCTGGGAGAAGGAAAACTCTAAATTCGAACCTGTTAAACTCCACTTAAAAATTGACGTTGTGTCGTATCCTCCTCACGGTAGAGGGGTTGGGTAAGTACATATATCAGTATTCGTATGTAGGGCATTGGGTTATAGTTGTAAGAGGGAGTGCTTGGTTATACTGATCCATCTATTTTAAAAATTCTATTTCCTTCGACGATAACGGTTATACTACCTTCTATTGATGTATAGAAGTAGAAGAAGTGAAATGTTTATTGTGTATTAAAAAAGCTTTATGAATATCAATACATCGTTATTTAATTTTCATTGTTATCTCCGTTACTGAGTGCAATGGGTAAAGTGCCATCTGAATTAGGCAAAAATGAAAATAACACTGACATCTCAAGTGCGCTGCACACTTAATAATCAAGGGAGGTGCTCGTGGCGTAATGGTTATCGTCGCAGGAAATGGACACGGCGATACGAGTTCAAATCTTGGACGAGACTGATTGCATTTCACATAGCACTAATACCCTTGGGAAAGGTATGAATCCAATTGTTCTCCCTCCAGCTATGGGTAAATAGTAAGGCAGACTAGGTTCTTCAGCCTTGGCGAGGCAACTAGTCTAGGAGAAGGAAAACTCTGAATTCAAACCTTAAAAATTGACCCTGTGTCATATCCTGCCCGAGCGCAGGGGTTGGTAAATATGATAATCAAGGGAATTACAATCTAGGGAGTTTAGACAACCAGATGTTAGGAGGTGATGTGGACACAGAAATTTTCTCGTTGCCAACACTGGGTTCTCCAGCATGTTTGGTATGGCACAGAGTCCTTTTGCCTGTGGTAGGGTCTTCCAGCAGACACACTCTCGATCCAGGCCAGTACTACCTTCTCCAGGCACTTGATGTAGATCTGTGGCTATGTGGGAAGTTAAATTGAGGTATAATATCTCGATCAATAGTGACCCCCTTAAACACCCAAGGCTCCCACAAAACAAAGAAACCAAATCTCCCTTCCCTATCATTCTTCTTTTCTTTTTTTAAATCTTTCCTATATTGTGTGGATGTTTTGGTTTCTTTGTTTTATGGCCTATCAACTCATAGCTGAGAGTATAAGAAGGTTCATGCCTTTCTCAAGAGTATTAGTCTGAGTTCGAACTCTCTTTCTACCATCTCACAGTCCAGCACTACAGCCACTACGCTACTGAGATTCCCTATTTTTTGCATTTTGGTTTATTTATTCATTTGTTACTACCTGTGTCTCATGATAGTTGTTAAAATTTCATATCTTTTGATTTTTTGCAGCACTTATTGAAGTTTACGTTTCTACGAAGTATGATAAAAGCTAAACACTAAAGCTGTATTTACCAAGACAAATAAACAATGAATAAAACATTAATCTTCTTCAAAATAGTCCATTAGCATTGGTGTAAAAATATATGCGATTGGTCGATATATCTATATAATATATAACAGGGTAAATCGGGTTTTGGTGTAAAAATATATGCAATAATATAATATATGGAAGAAGAAGAAGAAGAAGAAGAAGAAGAAGAAGAAGAAGAAGAAGAAGAAGAAGAAGAAGAAGAAGAATAGTGTTGTTAAATATGCACTTCTGAAAACCTTTTGGGGTAATTTACAGTCGCAATTGTTTTTTTGTTTTTTGTTTTTTTTCAAACCTAGTCGGCTGGTACTGTAGAATACGCTGAACGCATCTCCATAGGACCCCCGTCCCCCCCCCCCAACCAACGAGTTTTCTGGATATGACACTGAATCACCAGATGGTGAAGCTCCAATCCTGGAGCTTTGAGGAATGTGGGATACCCCTTTATTGTCATTACACGCATATCCATTCTGACTTGGAGTGGTAGAACCTGTTACGGTCCCATCTATGAGTAAATACAACTGTTTAATCATTTACTATACTTGGAACGATTTAACTGTGTGCAAACAAAAAAGCTATGTCCGTTTAAAAATGTTACCAACTAACTTTTCGTTTACAAACCATATAATGTGTGTGCGTGTGCGTGTGTGTGTGTGAGTGAGTGTGTGTGTGTGTGTGTGTGTGTGTGTGTGTGTGTGTGTGTGTGTGTGTGTGTGTGTAAACAGGATTTGGCATTAAATAACCTACAAGGGTTGATAGGCCATAAAACCGACCAACCAACCAATATTTAATCTTCTTTCTTTTCTTTTGCGAACAACGATACACTGCCACATTTTAAGCAGAATGCAACTAATTTGAATGCAATGTTTCCTTCTCCAAGATCGGTTGCCATATCAAGTCTGTCCTGCTGTTTACACTTAGATGAAGAAAGAATAGTTAGATTCATATCGTTCCCAAGGGTTTTAGGTTTTGGTTTGGTTAGATTGGGTTTATGACATATCAAAAATTGTTGGTTGTTAAATGACAAATCCTGTTTATACATATATATTAGATGTACGGGGTGCATACGATAAGTTTCCAGGCTTTTTTCGTATTTAAAATTGTCGTAGACTCTTGAAAATTCACTATGTTATTGCAATACCTCTTATGAGATGACTGATCAATTTTTATCATTTCACGTTCAAATCAACAGCTACAGCAGCAATTGGAATACACTCTACTAAAGCCTGATTGTCACCGCTGGTGAATTTCAAAAATGCAATCTGGACGTGAGGACACTTTAGAAGAACGGTATGCAATAGAATTCTGTTTTAAACTTGGAAAAAATGATGCCATAGAAACGTATGGAATGCTTCAGACTGCTTTTGGAGCATCTTGCATGAATCGAGCATCAGTTTTTGAGTGACATAAGAGATTCAAGGAAGGCAGAGAGTCTGTGAGGGATGATGAGAGGTGTGGGAGGAGTAAGGAAGTCAATACACCAGAGTTGATTGGCCAAAGGCTTAGGGTTAGGGTTACTATGCTGAGGTTTTAAGGGAGTTCAGGAAGAGATTCCGTCGGAAGAGGCCAGCACTCTTCAAATCGGGTCAGTGGTATTTCCACCAGGACAATGCACTAGTTCACAACTCCATCCTTGTCACAGACTATTTGACCAAGATGGGCATCAAGACAGTTCTACAGCCTCCCTATAGTCCAGACGTTGGTCCCTGAGACTTTTGATTATTCCCTAAGCTCAGAGGCTGTCGTTATGAGACAAGTGAGGAGATGAAAGAGGCTGTGACGAAGGTCATTGACATGATCACACAAGGGGACTTCATGGGGCCTTCGAGAAGTTGTTGGAACAGTACAACAAGTGCATTGCATCCGGAGGAGATTACGTCGAAGGAGACTAGAGTTTCATGTGTGTACTATAAATGAAAGTGCCCATATGAGAAAAGTCTGGAAACTTATCGTATGCACTTCGTATATATATATTATTTTTAAAGAGATTTTGTTGATAATATTCTGAAAAGAGCCTGAGCTCTTTTTTGCACTCAGTAAAATGGTTTCAATTATTTCTATATAGCAATTACAATTTAACACCACTCATTTGTTTTCTCACACAGTTTGTTCTATGTGACCCATGGATAGGACCCTATCAGGTGCTACCACTCCAGGCCAGAGTGGGCTTGGGACCAATGGCAATGAAGGAGCACTCCGCATTCCCTAAATATCCTCGCAATCAAATTGTTTCATATCATATCAAAGACACTCGTTGGAGAAGTCATACCTCTTTGCAGAGATGCAGTCGGTGTATTCTGCAGCCTTAGTCGACTGATCTGCCAACGGCATTAGCACGATTTAAAACGTAAACAGTCTCTTTCAGGATTTGAACTCAGGTCACTGAATCCATTTCTTACGACGATAACTGTAACACTGTGAGCGCCTCTAAGAAAATAGGTAAATGATTTTGCAGCTTTGGTCTATTTAGCGGATATCGGCTTCTATTTTGAGATAATGTGAAACTATTCTTCTCAGCTATGTGGAAATAGTCCTTGGTAAGGCAACTAAGCTCGAAAAAGGAAATATCCTTGAATCAAAACCAGGAGAAGCGTGGGGCTTGCGACTACAGCCCATAAAATACAACACAAATTGCTCCAAAACACAAACTAAGAGAAAGAATGATTGCCGACTTCATCTTCCCACGACACCTTTTCCCAGGAGAAGTGTAAATGTCTACAAATTTAGTCGACTGTCTAGACATCTGTACAACTGTCTACATAGCTCAGTACAGAATTTCGGTACTTTATTGGTCAGCATTGTCAGTACTGTTTGATCAGCATTTTTTACTGAAATACAACACTCTCCATCCTCACAAGACACAGATCGGTTTAGTTGTGTCAATCGGCTTTTCTCTCAAGCCACTACGCTCCGAGAACCCCTTTATATATATATATATATATATATATATATATATATGTGTGTGTGTGTGTGTGTGTGTGTGTGTGCATATGTATATGGACACTCAAACATGGCCGTACAAAAGCAGGACGACCAACACGAACATACATTCAGCAACTATGTGAGGATACGGGATGTTGTCCAGAAGACCTGCCTGAGGCGATGAACGATAAGAAAAAGTGGCGAGAGAGGGTTAGGGATATCCGTGCTACCAGCACGACATGATGATGATGATGATATATACAAATCTCATTAAACATAATAGACATTTTAAGTCTACATATTTTCTTCTGGATCCGTTAAAATTTCCGTATTACTTCTATCGTATTCGGGGGGAATTGATTTATGTATTGTCCATAGTTGTATCTATCCCTAGTACTCGTAGATAAAAGTAATACGGGAATTCGAACGGATCCAGAAGAAAATCTGTAGACATAAAATGTCTATTATGTTTAATGAAATTTGTATCAACGAAGAAATGCTGCCAAAATACATACATATATATATATATATATATATATATATATATATATATATATATATATATATATATGCTAGGGTTGGCGGAAATTTTCATTGGGTTAAAAGTTCTGCTGTTGTTGACATTATTTTTAATGGAATCTAAGCATTGCATCGCTAATAGAAGAAATGTATGGAACGCAAGGTAGACTATATTGAAAAATATACCTCATTTGGTCTCATTCCATAAGAGTATTTTGGTCAGGCTCTGAACTTTTCAGTCGAAAAGATTTTGTTTTGTTTGGTTTATGGCATATCAATAATTGTAGGTTATGTAATGTTAAATCCTATTTATACATATATATCAGATATGTATGATTTGTAAACATAAGTCAAAAAAGTTAAATTGGTCCATGAACTGCTATATATAACAAACAATTCAATTAAGCATACATCATTTGTTTATACACAAGTAAATGATCAAACAGTTCTATATCAAACAATTCAGTTTAGCGTAAGTCAACAATGGTTCCATGTATTGCTATGTATAACTAACAATTCAATTAAAGTATTAATTTTATTGCGGACTTTTGTCCTCATCTTGGTAGTTTTTGTTGTTTTTCTCACTATGTTTCGGCCAAATTTCACCTCTGGCCGTCTTCAGAATGGATGTGAATGCTGAGTCTTGTAACCGTTTCGGCCAAATTCCTTGTAACCGTTTCGGTCAAATTTCACCTCTGGCCGTCTTCAGAATGGATGGGAATGCTGCGTCTTGTAACCGTTTCGGCTGAGTCTTGTAACCGTTTCGGCCAAATTTCACCTCTGGCCGTCTTCAGAATGGATGGGAATGCTGAGTCTTGTAACCGTTTCAGCTGAGTCTTGTAACCGTTTCGGCCAAATTTCACCTCTGGCCGTCTTCAGAATGGATGGGAATGCTGAGTCTTGTAACCGTTTCGGCTGAGTCTTGTAACCGTTTCGGCCAAATTTCACCTCTGGCCGTCTTCAGAATGGATGGGAATGATGAGTCTTGTAACCGTTTCAGCTGAGTCTTGTAACCGTTTCGGCCAAATTTCACCTCTGGCCGTCTTCAGAATGGATGGGAATGCTGAGTCTTGTAACCGTTTCAGCTGAGTCTTGTAACCGCTTCGGCCATCTTTCACCACTGGCCGTCTTCAGAATGGATGGGAATGCTGCGTCTTGTAACCGTTTCAGCTGAGTCTTGTAACCGTTTCGGCCATCTTTCACCACTGGCCGTCTTCAGAATGGATGGGAATGCTGCGTCTTGTAACCGTTTCGGCTGAGTCTTGTAACCGTTTCGGCCAAATTTCACCTCTGGCCGTCTTCAGAATGGATGGGAATGATGAGTCTTGTAACCGTTTCAGCTGAGTCTTGTAACCGTTTCGGCCAAATTTCACCACTGGCCGTCTTCAGAATGGATGGGAATGCTGAGTCTTGTAACCGTATCCCCAGTAATTACTGCCTTCCATAGTTGTTTTGTATCGCACCACAAAAGCCCGCAATAAAATTAGTTCTCAGATTAAGAAGCTTCATCTCCAAAAGGATCCGCAATAAAGACAATTCAATTAAACACTAGTCATTTGTTTACACACAGTTAAATGATCAAAAAATTATATTTCTTACAATTCAATTTAGCATAAGTCATTTGTTTGCATTCATTTTAAATGTCAAATAGTTCTACTGGACCCATAGATAGGATTCTATCAGGTGCTACCATTTGGGGTCAGAGTGGACCCCGGAGCGATGTCAATGAAGAGGTACTCCACCTTCCCTAAAGCTCCAGCATTACTCAGGCTCACCATCAGATGATTTAGTGTCATATCTAGGACACTCGTTACGGAGAGTCTTACCCTTCTAGAGAGATACAGTTGGTGTATTCTCCAACCCCAGCCGACTGAGCTAAGCCGAAACGTGTGAACGGTAATTAACTCAATTGTATAGTTTTAAATTACTCATAATAATCCTTTGTAAATAATTGTTGTGTTAAGTAACAGTTGTAAAACCAAATAATTTACTCACAGTTAAATGATTTTAAGTATTTGTATCTAAAATAAATATTTCTGTTTAATCTTAATTATTTGTCTGCTCGCAGTCATAAGGTTTTACGTATAAATGATTTTCGAACAGATCTATTTGACTGAATAGGTTTTATTTGATTTATTTGTTTAATGGTATATCAACACCTTGTGGCTTATTTAAATTTCAAATTGGATTTTAATGTTTTATTGTAATCATAACAATTTTCAGTGTTCCAGGAATTTCAATTTTTTTATTCATGTTTATATATTTTCGCATAATTACCTAATATAAAGTATTCCTATATAATACTAACATTTTTTAGAACCATATGGCTTAAAATAAATAATTCTACTTATAATAATCATTTTTTTGCACGGAATTATATGGTTTTCTTATCAAACAATAATTTGAAAGCAGTTATATGGCTTGCACAGAATTATATGGTATTCTTATCAAACAATTATTTGAAAGCAGTTATATGGTTTCAAGTATTCTTATCAAACAATAATTTGAAAGCAGTTATATGGTTTCAAGTAAGTAAATAATAATTATTATCCTTCGTACATAATTATAGTATCGTTTAGTTTGGTTAGGTTTGGTTTTATAACACATTGACCATTGTAGGACATTAATGGCAAATTTTTATATATACAAACAGTTCTATTTCAAACAATTCAGTTTAGTATAAGTATAGTTTTTTGTTTACGCACAATTAAATGTCAAAACAGTTCTATTCTAAACAATTCAGTTTAGCACAAGTACACAGTTTGAATGTCAAAACAGTTCTATTCCAAACAATTCAGTTAAACATAAGTACACAGTTTAGTTCTATTTGACCCATAGATAGAACCCTATCCAGAGTGAACCTGGGAGTGCTGAAAATGAAGTGGTACCGCATTCCCCAAAGCTCCGGCATAACTGAATCCTCACCATCAGGTTGTTTAGTGTCATATCCAGGACACTCATTGGAGGAGTGCTTACCCACTCTACAGAGATACAGTTGGTGTATTCAATAGCCCCAGCCGAGTGAGTCACAGGATACTCGTTGGGGGAGTCTTACCCCTCTGCATCAGTGTATACTACCCCCCGCCACCAGCCGACAAGGCAATAATTATAGTTTCGGTTCGGTTTATTTGTTTAATGCCATATCAACCTTCGTGGGTTATTTAATGACAAAAAGAATAGTAGGAGGACTATATAAGCCGTAGCTGGAATATATAAGGAGGTTCCTGCTATTCTCAAGCGTGTTAGTCCCTTAGTGAACGTAATAGCGCGACTAGGGTTCGAACTTGTTTACTACGTTGTTGCAGTGCAGCTCGTTAAAATTTCCGGAAACGTTTCGAAGTGATTTTTTACAAACTGAAGTCATTGGATTGTCCAAATGACTCATCATGATTTCAATACAGAAATGCTGGAACATTGGGAAGATGAAAATTGGTTTATGTAGCGTCTTCTTTTTAGCGATCGGTTGACTCAGTAATAAACTTGAAGTGTTTCACAGAAAAAACTTTTTCGTGAGTGTCAATATCTTAAGTAGTATTCTTAAATGAATATATATATATATATATATATACTCACACGTACACACATACACATACACACACGCACACAGATACACGAACACACACACAGATGCACACACACACACACACAGATACACAACCACAGATACACACCCACAGATGCACACACACACACACACACTTATATATATGTATATATATAAGAGGGTGATTCAATGAAAAAGAGGATTTTTTTAAGTAAAAAAATTCTTTTCATAAGTTTTCCACGAATTTCAACTCTACATTGTCTGGAATTGGCTTATAATAAAATTGTTTTTTAAACACTATTGATTTCCTCGAAAAATTGCAACTGTTACACCTTAGACAAAATTCCCCTTATTTATTCTATACTGGGTTGTTTTGCAATATTTTTTTATTTGATTTTATGGCACACCAACCATTGTAGGTTATTTAATGCGAAATCCATTTTTATACATATAAACAGTTCTATTTCAAACAATTCGGTTTAGCATAAGTACACAGTTTCAATGTCAAAAACAGTTCTATTTCAAACAATTCAGTTTAGCATAAGTTCACAGTTTCACTGTCAAAAACAGTTCTATTTTAAACAATTCAGTTTAGCATAAGTACATAAGTAAGTTTAAATGTCAAAACAATTCTATTTCATGCAATTTAGTTTAGACTAAGTATACAGTTTAATTCTATTGACCCTTAGATAGGATCTTATTAGTTGCTACCATTCCGGACCATAGTGGCCTTTGGAGCTATGGCAATAGAGAGGTACGTAGCATTCCCCAAAGCTCCAGCATTACTGGAGCCTTGTCATCAGATTGTTTAGTGTTATATCCAGGACACTCGTTGAGGGAGTCTTACCCCTCTGAAAAGATGCAATCTGTGTATTCTACCGCCCCAGCCGTGTGGGTAATGCAATATTTCGGTACATGATAGTTTGCAGTATGTGTATCGAGTGAGCGAAACATTTCAAGCCGTGCTAGATACCCGCTATAGTTGTTAGTATCGTGGTAGTATCGTTGTGCATTGCTTCACTCTGTGTGTGATTAAAAAAAAGCCTCACAGATGAACGTGCAACAGAGTCTAATTTTTAGAACTTATGCTATACTAGTCCGAACTTGGGTACAACGCCACGGAAGCAAAGAAAAACATTTGTTGTGTGAAAGGTGAAGGCGCAGTTAATCAACGTACAATAACCAGGTGGTTGAAGAAATTTCACCCGGGTTCCAAGAACCTTGACAATAAGACAAAGTCAGATATGCCGAAAATCGTGGATTCCGAGGCCGTACTCTAAGCGATTGAAGCAAACCCGGCGAGTTGGAGAGAATCAATTGAACTCATTATCTGTATGGTTTGTCACCTTCACGACTTCATCAAAAGCACCCGGAACTGACCAATAGTGCCTCATGTTACTTTGTGCTTGTTGAGTTGTTTTTTTTTTCTAGTGTTTGTCAAGTGGATTTAATGTTCTTTGCTACTTTAAATGTATTAAAAAGACACGTAGAATGAAGCTGTATTTCCTAAGATAGATATGAACAAGGAATGAAACAATTTTAATCCAAATAACCCTCTTGGTATTGCCAGTAATTATTACAATAAGTTTTTCATGGGTTGAAGCGCCTCTAAATCTTCTCTTTTGATGTGGTATGGAGCTGCAACATATTTCTTTTAAAGTCCTCGACATCCTCAAATCTCTTCCTCTTGTGATGAATTTTCCATTTTGGAAATAGGAAAAGGGACATAGTGTAAGGTCTTGGGAATAAGTAAAGTTTTGCTCGAGGATAATTCTTCGATGCACCGAAAACTGCTAATCATAAAATATCAAAAACTGACGAATTGTGTCTCGCGTTACCAGAATATTCCAAAATTTTTGACTCACCCGCTGTAAAAATCCAATCTTCATTCAATATCTGAAGAGGGTCATCATAGACCTGAAATAAATTTAAAATGACACCAAAGAATTGAATTTATATATATATATATATATATATATATATATATATATACTGTCAGGTCTTCTTTGAAACTACCTCTAAGCAATCTTCTTTCTTACATTGGAATCGGTGTATTTATAAATTCCCCGTCTTTGTTCATATCTCTCTCTCTCTCTCTCTCTCTCTCTCTCTCTCTCTCTCTCTCTCTCTTTCACTTCGATTTGCTTTTTTTCTTTACTTTTCGTTTTTCGTGTTCGTGTTGTTGTTGTTGTTGTTGTTGTTGTTCTTCTTCTTCTTCTTCTTCTTCTTCTTCTTCTTCTTCTAATTTTGATACATATTGTTCCTTTTCCCCGATTAAAAATTGGTCGCATTCGATCGGACCACAGAGAAAAAAAAAACCTTGAAAACAATTTCACACAAAAAAATTAAATATGTTGGCGATTTAGGTATAAAATAAGCCTAGACCGGTTGACATGCCTTTGGAATCAATCAATCAATCAACCATTTTCTAGTATTTCCTTCTTTTTCTTTTTCTTCTTCTTCTTCTTCTTCTTCTTCTTCTTCTTCTTCTTCTTCTTCTTCTTATGACACCAACACCATCACTACTACTACTACTACTGCCAGCACTACCACTACTACTACTACTACTACTATATCTTCTCTGACCTCTTTCTCGTTATTGTTTACTTACAAATATGAAGATTTAAATAGGTACAACTTAACGTTTAAGAATTAACTGTTTCTCTCTTTTACTTCTGTTTTCGCGTAGCAACTTTTTCATTTATCTTTGTTGTTTTTTTTTATTGTTTGTTTTTTCCCACGTCTTCTTCACCATTTTTCCTTCCCATTCACTACAAAATAAACGTGGTGCCTATTGCTGTCTCCTTCACAAAGCACTTTTCACAATGGACTATTATTTATCTCACCACTTGCGTCTTTCATTTCATTTCTTTCGCATTGTCTTTTTAAATCTATTACACATCCAGCCACGAATCTTATTACCATCGTTATTATTAATGGATATCTGTTCTTCTATTCAGAATACCCCCCCACCAACTAAAAAAGTGTCTGAACTGATTTGCAATTTAAAGATGCACAATTTTACGGTGTGTCTTTGACGCCATGAACATTGTTTTTTTTTTCTTTCTTTTTCTTTGATGATTAATGCAATTATCGTTCCGTTAATCACAAAGACGGACTCAAAATATACGTACTTAAAAATATATCAATTATGTCTTCTACTCTTTATTAGATTATGAATCTTATTATAATAGAGATTATGTGTCTATAAGCGAAACTTTGTCACCACTGACGTCGCTATTCCTTTAGTTATTTGCGTTGAATTCTAACAAACGATGTCGCTGTTAAAGTTTAGATGAGTCAGATTTACCCCCAAAACAACAATTGTTATTCAAGGATTATCGGAGTCGGATGAAATCCCACTGGGATCAGACGATCAGCTCAATTACACCCACCTGGCACCCTGGCCTGGTCTGTTGGGGATGCTCTAATGTTACATTCTCATATGCCGTATCATAACGACACAATAATAAAGACACAGGAAGACTTCTTTAACAAAATATATACCTCTCACTTTATTGTAAGGGTTCGAAAAGGTTACTCAAGGTTCGCGTGTGAGAGGGAGTTGGAGACCGAACATAACTGCAACATTTTGACCCCTACTCTAATGGCCGTCAGCGTTGTGTCTTTCTTGTTCTCCTGATGCTGAACCGGAGGCCCAGCGGCCCAGCTGTCTGCTTGATGATGGCTTTCTTTACTGCATCTTATCAGCATCTTCTCTGGACCCCAACTCATCAGGGCCCCAAGCTCCTTCGGCCTTGTGTGGCTTTCCCTACCACATCTCGTCTATAACTCCGCCTCCAACTGTAACTGCTACTCTAACTGGAACTGGAGGGGTGTCTTCGTGGTGTAATGGTTAAAGCGATGGACTGCGGAATCGTAGTACGCGAGTTCGTACTCCTGTCGCGCTTTTACGTTCACTTTCGGGCAAATACCCTTGGGAAAAGTATGAACCTCCTTATCCTCCCAGCTATGGGTTAAATAGTACCACTACTGTTCTTCTAGGAGAATGGCTTTGGCATTAAATAACCTAAAAAGAGTTGATATGCCATTAAACAAAGAATCCAAACCAAACCTGGGACTGGAACTGTCTGATTTCTGTCTTGACTGAGTTATATAATAGTTCAACGCCCACTCGATCGCCCACTCGATCTTTGGAATGGCATGATTGATCGTCATCCAGCGGAAATAACTGTCATGCAGTTCACAGGTCACTCTCTTCCAGTGCATCAGTCTATGAGTGTATCATGGGCTTTACCTTGTCCCATTTCATCAGCCAAATCCAGCCACGCGATCTCTTTCGATTACAGGCCATTGGAATGTGTCACTTCCTTCCGGTGCATCACTTTGTAATGGCATGTTTGCTCGGGCCGATGGTCAAAATTCAACACTAGAATACACTGACTGCTTCTCGACAGAAGTGTATGACTCCCCGCTACGAGTATCCTGATATGACAAAAAAAATCTGATGGTGGGGCTTTAGTAATGCTGGAGCTTTGGGGAATGCGGAGTACCTCTTCATTGCCATTACTCCAAAGTCCTGAGCCGGAGTGGTAGCTCCTGATCGGGTCCTATCTATGAGTCAAATAGAAGTGTTTGATATTTAAACTGTTTCCTAATGCTAAACTGAATTGTTTGAAAATCATTTGTTTTTACATTTAGCTGTGGGTAAACAAAAAACTGTATTTAAACAAATGAATATGAGTAAACAAAAACTATGTACTTATGCTGAACTAAATTGTTTGAAATAGAACTGTTTTTACATTGAACTGTGTATTTGTATGAGATATAGGTGAAGCCATTTAACTGTGAAAAAATGGTCGCTGGCTCGTTTAAAAACATTAATCATATATAAATATATATATAATATATATGTATAAAAAGGATTTGGCATTAAATAACTTACGATGGTTTATATGCCATAAAACTGAACCAAACCACTGAACACCCGGAAAACCAGGGTGGGTGAGCATGTACTATTAGGATTTATCCGACTTCCCACCAAGTCAGATTTCACACAATGTCATTTTATAGTGGCGGACCATCCTCGAATTAAGTGTTGCTGTCAAAAAAAATGCATGAGCTTGTCGACATTCAACATTTTAGGGCGCCTCTGGCGCCAAGCGATAAACTCAGCCCGAGCAAGCAGGTATTGCCAGGAACCTGGCAATTCAAATCGGGCGGCCCCAGAAAATAAGGACAGACGAGCCCGTGGTATTAAGTCGTTTAAAATATATATCCGACCTTTTACCTGGTCAGGTTTGGCACAAGGCCATTTTTATTGCAGGGAACCATGTATAAATCAAGACAAATGTGCAGTTATCACAAAAAAATGCTTGCTCCTTTTAAAATTCTTCTTTGGGGTGCCATAGGAACTGAGTGATAAACTTAGCCCAGCAAGCAGGTATTGCCCCGGGGGAACGCACCCCCCCCCCTGAGAACTGGCAGTAAGTCTAAAAAAAGACTCAACTGGGGCCCGCGTCAGGTGCCCCTAAAAAACGGGGAGCTCATGCTATTAAGACTTTATTTATCTCTGCCACCCACCAGACAGGACTTGACACAAGGTCATGCTATTAAGACTTTAATTATCTCTGCCACCCACCAGACAGGACTTGACACAAGGTCATGCTATTAAGACGTTTAAAACCTTGAAATGCTTCTTTATATATCCCCAAGAAATTAAGGTTTAACTTATATTGGGTAACACTGGTTTTAAAAAAAAACATTTTTAATAAATAATTACTCGGTGTAATTAATTTTTGATATAATTGTTTCATTTTGAAACGTATTAAAAGTAATCTTATGCATGATTTATGTTAGAAAACAATTAAAATAAAATAAAAATTAGCTTAATGTTTTTATATGCATTCTTTTTAGTTTCGTTAGTCTTTCTAATTTGAAAGAATATTTACTACGTTAAAACTTAAATACTTGCAACCAGCAGAATGCACCATGTATTTGCAATTTTCAATAACAACTACATAAAGGTGTAAGGCGCCTCTGGTGGTGTAATGGTTAGCAAGCTCGACTAGCAAACCTACACGAGTGAGTTCGAGTCTCATTGGTAGCCCCTTTCATATGGCCTTGAGCCACATCTGAGCAAAAAGCTTAGTAAATTTCCATAAAGGTGTAGGGGAGGGCACTACTCCTTTCCCTGGGTTGTTCAACTTTACCCTTGATCCGTACCTTATAATGCTAAGTGTTAATCAAGGAGGAATCAAGTAGAATTTTTTGAGTCTTTGGTATGACACGACCTGAGATTGAACCCAGGTCTCCCGGGCCATTGGTGAATACTCTAATCTACCAGGCAAATAAGCAAGCCCAAACTCCAGTCACGCTATTACTTCACTTTTAGTCTAATACCCTTAGGAAATGTATTGAACCCCCTAATCTACCGAGCAATGGGTTTAATAGTATCATTGCTGTCCTTCTACGAATATGGCTTTGGTCTTAAATAACCCACGAAGGTTGATATGCCATTAAACACAGAAACTGAACCGAATCAAAAGAATAAACTGAATATTTCGGACACCCGAAAGACACCTAAAAGAATTGCAGATTCTCAAAACACGGGAGAGAAAAATGGAATCTTTAAGACACCCGAAAGACACCCTAAAAGAAAAATGGAATCTTTAAGACACCCGAAAGACACCCAAAAATTATAGAATTATAGTATCTTTTGGACACCAAAAAAAAAAAAAAAATGGAATCTGAAGGACATCCGAAGGACAGTTAGATTTAATAACAGAATCTTTAAGACACTCGAAAGACACTCGAGAAGAAAATTGTAATCTGTAGGACATCCGAATTTAATAAGAGAATCTTCGAAACACCTGAAAGACACCCAAGCAGAAAAAGAAAATATTTAGGACACCCGAAGGACCCCTAAATTTAATAATAGAATCTTTAAGACACTCAAAGACACCTGAGAAAAAAAAAACGAAATCTTCATTGAAGGGGAGAGATGGGTTGTTCCATTAGATAATGGGAGCTTCTATCGGCAAGTATTGAACTACATAAGCTATCCCGTCCGATAATATAAAAGAACCTAGTCTTTCGAGTGAGAACTTTGTTGTTGTTTTTTTTTTTGTTTGTTTTTTTTTTTTTTTTTTGTTTGATTGATACTGAATAAAATAATTGAGTGTCAATACTACTACTACTACTACTACTACGTCGTCGTCGTTACTTTACATTTCGAAAACACAAAAGACACCAACAGAATCATTAGGGCTCCTAAAAAGAGAAACGTAATCTTTAGCTCACTCAAAAAGAATCATAGATTCTTTTCGCATCTGAAACACACCCGAAAAGAAAATGGAATATTCAAGAACCCCCACCAAAAAAATAACAGAATCTTTCGGACACCTGAAAAAGATCCAAAATAAAATGAAATCTTTAGGATACCGAAAGGACACACAAAAATAGAAACGCCAGTGGCACTAAATTATTTTGAAATATTAAAACACTGAAATTTTGAAAATAGTCACATCTTGCGTGACTTTAGTGATATTTTAGGGGAAAAAAGCTTCTGTTTTATCTATAGTTTTATTCCCTTTTTTAAAAATTATCATTTCTTCCTATCACAACACACCTAAGTCGTTATGGCGATTCTAGAAATATCGACCAGAGTAAGTGGCGAGATGATATATAATAAATAAGTCCAGTCTTAGAGGAGCATCCAGACAGACAGCGCCTACCCCGATTGTCTAAAACAGAAAGGGGTCTAGGTTTACAGTCTGTCGACTGATGCTTCTACATAAGAGGGAATCCCGACGAGACTATAACCTTTACCCACCTATCCATCCAAAAGGCTCTTTTCAGGAGACATCTTTGGCTTCAGCTGTCTTCGTACTTGATCTTGTTACCACAAACATCGAAATAAATAAGAGTGAGAAGTGTCGACATTTTAAGATGGTTTGTCTTTTTTGTTCGTTTGATTGTTAATAATCAACGACTTTCAAATGTTAGAAATTCAACTTCTTTCTCCGACACCCACTCTCAGAGCCCTCAAGCAAAAAAAGGACTCCTCCTCCTCCTAACTGATTCATGATATGATCTATCTTCTCGCTCACTCTCTCTCTCTCTATCTCATATTTAATATATATGCATAAATACGAGGTGCATACGATAAGTTTCCAGACTTTTTTTCATATGGGCATTAAGAATTATCGTAAACACTTGAAAATTCAGTATATTATTGCTATACATCTTATGAGATCACTGACCAATTTATATGATTTCAGCTTCAAATGAACAGCTACAGTAGCAATTGAAATACATCCTACTAAAGCCTGATTCTCATAGCTGGTGAATTTCAAAAATGCAATCTGACACTTTAGAAGAACGATATGCAATAGAATTCTGTTTTAAACTTGGAAAAAAATGATGCCATAGAAACGTATGGAATGCTTCAGACTGCTTTTCAACCATCTTGCATGAATCGAGCATCGGTTTTTGAGTGACATAAGAGATTCAAGGAAGGCAGGGAGTCTGTGAGAGAAGATGAGAGGTGTGGGAGGAGTAAGGAAGTCAGAACCCAAAGATGATAAGCCAAAGGGTTAGGGTTAGGGCAATGTTACTCTATTGTAGTTTTAAGGGAGTTCAGGAAGAGATTCCGTCGGAAGAGGCCAGCACTCTTCAAATCGGGTCAGTGATATTTCCACCAGGATAATACGCCAGTCCACAACTCCATCTTTGTCAGGGATTATTTGACCAAGATGGGCATCAAAACAGTTCATCAACCTTCCCATAGTCCAGACCTTGCTCCCTATGAGTTTTGGTTATTCCATAAGCTCAGAGGCTGTCGTTATGAGACAATTTAGGAGATGAAAGAGGCTGTGACGAAGGTCATTGACACGCTCGCACATGAGGACTTCTATGGGGCCTTCGAGAAGTTGTTGGAACGGTACAACAGTGCATTGCAGCTGAAGGAGATTACTTCGAAGGGGACTAAAGTTTCATGTGTGTTCTATCAATAGAAGTGCCCATAAGAAAAAACTCTGGAAACTCATCGTATGCACCTCGTATATATGTATATATATATATATATATGTGTGTGTGTGTGTGTGGAGAAATCATAGATAAAAATGTGTCTTAATAATTTAATCAAACATGCTTAACTGAAAGAGAGCTGCTCAACTACGTACACACAAAAACGCACACACACACACACACACACACATATATATATATATATATAAATATATATATATATATATATATATATATATATATCCCTACGTATATATCTGTATGTTTATATATATGCATATGTATATAGATAAATACATATATGTATACATGTATATATACGTACGTAAAGGCATTTGCATATATATATGTATATATGTTCATGCATATATATATGCATTTAACCAGCTCATTGGCCTGGTGGCTAGAGAGTTCGCCAATGGTCCAGGAGACCGGGGTTCAATCTCAGGTTGTGTCATACCAATCTCAGGTTGTGTCAGACTTTAAAAATGGTACTTGATACCTCCTTGCCTGACACACGGCAATATAACATACGTATCAAGGGTAAAATGGAGCAATCCAGGAAAAGACGTAGCGTCTTCCCTTACAACTCGGTGTAGTGGATATTGAAAAGGGATCTGTCTGGTCGCCTTCGACTAAGGTCACCAACTTTCCTTTTTTTATATAAGCATATATATATATATGTATATGTTTGCATATATATCTATGGATATATATGAACATATATCCGCATACATATGCATATATTTATGCAAATATTGGTATATATATGTATATATATATATATATATATATATATATATATATATATTCATATATATACGTATATATATATGGATTTATATATACGTATATACATGCATATACATACGTATATATATGCATATATATATACGTATATATATATATGCGTATGTATACGTATATGTATATGCATGTATATACGTATATATATGTATATATATATTTATATATAGGTATACATATGCATATATACATATATATATATATATATATATATATATATATAAATGCATATATATGTGTGTGTGTGTGTGTGTGTGTGTTAGTCCACGACACACATATATATATGCACGTATTTATAAATATATATACACGTATATATATGCATATATATATATATATATGCATATATATATACATACATATGCATATATACATACATATATATATACGTATATATACGTATATATATGCATATATATACGTATATATGAGCATATATATACCTATATGTGTGTGTGTGAGAGAGAGAGTTGGTCCACGAAGAGATTTGTATTTTTTTAGTATTTGATTATTTAGTTCGTTCTTATATATGCATATATATATGTACATCTATGTCCCCCCCACCGCACACACACACATATATATATATATATATGCACGTATATATATATATATATATATATATATATATATATATACACACGTATATATATATATGCATGTATATATATATATATATGTGCACGTACATATATATGCATATATATATACATATATATGCATATATATATATATATATATATATATATATATATATACACATATGCATATATATATACGTATATTCCCGTATATATATGCATATATTTACGTATATATGTGCATTTATATATCTTCATCTATCTATCTATCTATCTATCTATCTATCTATCTATATATATATATATATATATATATATATATATATCTGCATATATACGTATATATATGCATATATATACGTATATATATATATATATATATATATACATATCTATCTATCTATCTATCAATATATATATATATATATATATATATATATATATATATATATATATATATATATATATATATATATATATATGTATTTTCATATATGAATATATACATGAATAAAACAAGGTATTCAGAGGGTGAATTATTTTATATTTGAAATCTTTCCTAACGTTTAAAGTTACGGTATATTAAACAAACACCAACGAAAAGTTAAAATATGATTCATCTTTCAAATAATATTCAATTATATATATATATATATATATATATATATATATATATATATATATATATATATATATATATATATATATATATATATCATCTCCTTGGCACGCCGACAGCACGGAGTTTTTTTTATATTCATCCCTATCTTTCGTCCCTCCTGGTAAGTCCTTTAGGCAGCATCCAGTGCCTGCACAGAGCCTTTGCTAGTCGGCTAACACTGGCCAATCCATGTGTTGGAATTTATAAGTGAATGTTGCTTATGAGTTCGTCTTTCTTCATCAGTAGTTCCCTATATATTTTGTTAGTTTTACTTGGATGCTTGTCTAAAATGTCTTCTTCTGACTCACTGTTTCACCCCACTCCAGAAATACACACACACACAATCATTCTCTCTCTCTCTATATATATATATATATATTTGTTGGGATCTAATCCTATTGCATGAGTTACTACGGTAATCGTAGGCTCAGTCAGTAGCGTAGCAAACTCAAAGAGAATTGCTTGTCTAAAATGTCTTCTTCTGATTCACTCTTTCACCCCACTCCAGAAATACACACACACAATCTATCTATCTATCTATCTATCTATATATATATATATATATATATATATGTGTGTGTGTGTGTGTGTGTGTGTGTGTGTGTGTGTGTTAGGATCTAATCCCATTGCATGAGTTACTACGGTAAGCGTAGGCCCAGTCAGTAGCGTAGCAAACTCAGAGATTTTTTTTTTTGTAATATAAACATTTACACAATCCTCTCTTTACCAGCAGGAAGCGAGACAAGGTCAATTTTTTAGCAGAAAAATGTCAAGATAAACAGAAATAATATTTCTTTGCAATCATTATCGTTAACTCATCGTCAGGAGAAAAATTTTGTTTAATTTTTTAAAGAATTGATATAGGACAAATCAATGGAAAAAAATAAGTATTTCCTTTTATCCATTTTTTTAAAAATGGATTTGGTCTCTTTAAAATTTAAATGTTTTTGAACAATTAATGTTTATATTTACCCAAGTCAATTTTTTAAGCGGAGTATAGCAGACTTGAATTCAGGTATCTCCATCTCATAAACTGGTTGTCCTACCAAAACTAATGTCCTAAATCTAGCTAGGGTAGAACAGATAGATTAATGCCTTTACCAAGGTCATTAGCGCGACCTGAAACGCATATATCCTCGAAAAAAATTTTAATAATCGTTATATTAAGCTTGTCTCTTCCCAGTAATATATAGAAAAAACTATAGCTAAGATTGTATTTGCAATTTATGACTAAGAAAGTAAAATAATTCAAATTGTAATTCTAATTACGAAAAATTATGCTGAATTAAAAGCGAATAAAAACCGCAGATTACAAAAAAAAAAGAAAGAATATCGACAGCGAAGATTCCAAACACGTAGAAGATAACTTTGTTTATGTTATTGCAGTTGAATTCTGTTGTTGTCGATAGATTTGAAAAGCCCCACCTTCCCTGGAGCGAATCTGCGTCATACTGAAATGTAGGTCACCTGACCATCCCTTCCGACTAAAATCCAAACAAACAACTCGTTCAACATGGCCGACCGCAGAGCGGAAGCTTAAGCGCACAGTGGAGAGTTATCCTCTCAACTGTGAATCCTCTCAAATTTTTTAGAAGACGATAGCAAATGCGAATGCAAATAATGATAAGAACAAAATCAAAAAACCTAAGAGTCAAATTCTTTAGAATTTTGAATCTTAAACGAGATTGGCATATCATAATCAGAGAAAATAACTGTATGACCATTTAAGCAGAGAATGAAATGAATCTAAAAGAGCGCGAAAACCTTTGCCAGTGTAACACAGTCTATTTGGTTAGGTAAGAAAATTATTAAACTCCCCTCAAAAGATTATATTGATAATTAAGACGAGTTTGTCTGTCCTCTCTAAATGGCTAAAAGGCTTGATGTAGAACTACTAAATTTGCTTTGTATACTTTCAAGCGGAAGATTTTAACGTAAAAAAAAATTTCGGTAGAGAAAAAAGCAGTTATCGTAAAACGGAGGTATCTAAAGGTTTAATTTACTAAGCTTTTTGCTTAGATGTAGCACAAGGCCGCATGAATGGGGCACCCAATGAGAATCGAACTCACTCGTGTAGGTTTGCTAGTCTAACATGCTAACCATTACACCACCCGAGCAGGCGCCTTTGGTGGTGTAATGGTTAGCAAGCTCGACTAGCAAACCTACACGAGTGAGTTCGAGTCTCATTGGGTGCCCCTTTCATATGGCCTTGTGCCACATCTAAGCAAAAAAAAGCTTAGTAAATTACCATTACACCACCCGAGGTGCCCCGGAGGTATCTAAAGGTTTAATTTACTAAGCTTTTTGCTTAGATGTAGCACAAGGACGCATGAATGGGGCACCCAATGAGAATCGAACTCACTCGTGTAGGTTTGCTAGTCTAACATGCTAACCATTACACCACCCGAGGAGGCGCTTTGGTGGTGTAATGGTTAGCAAGCTCGACTAGCAAACCTACACGAGTGAGTTCGAGTCTCATTGGGTGCCCCTTTCATATGGCCTTGTGCCACATCTAAGCAAAAAAAAAGCTTAGTAAATTACCATTACACCACCCGAGGTGCCCCGGAGGTATCTAAAGGTTTAATTTACTAAGCTTTTTGCTTAGATGTAGCACAAGGCCGCATGAATGGGGCACCCAATGAGAATCGAACTCACTCGTGTAGGTTTGCTAGTCTAACATGCTAACCATTACACCACCCGAGGTGCCCCGGAGGTATCTAAAGGTAAACAATTAAAAGCCATACTACTGTGAGATTGTTTCATGTAGCGATTATAAATTCGGTGTGTAAGCTTATTAGACTAAAGTAAAGGTTTTGAGGTAAATAATTTTCTTTGTCATAAAATGGGGGGGGTCTCTAAGAATAAAAAATGGAAAGTCATTCCTGCAAGATGGTTTGATGTAGGGTTACTAAATTCAGTATGTATGCTTATTAGACCAAAGGCAAAAGTTTTAAGGTAAATAATTTTTATTGTCATAAAAGGGGGGGGGTATCCAACGACAAACAATATTGCTGCAAGACGGTGAGACGTAAAGCTACTAAATTCAGTATGCCTATTTGTTGGATCAAGGGAAAGGTTTAAACGTAGAAAATCTTTTCTTGGTGGATAAAGGAGCTGTTATAAAATGGAGGTTTATGATGAAAAATGAATAGCGGGACGCCATGTTGCTGCAGGATGGTGTGATAAAGAACAGTCATATTCCGTCCATTTACTTTCTATCTCTCATTTTTCTATTTTTCTTGAAACTTCTTTTATTTTTTTCTGTCCATTTTATATTTCCATTTCTGAATTTTCTATAACAGTAAAGGTCTTCCTATCAGAACAGTAGGTTTTCTTTCGTCTATATATATATATATATATATATACACACACGCTGTTCCCTCTTTTACTGCCCCGTTGCTACTAGTTCCACGGATAATAATGGGGCAGACGAAGGGGAGTAAATAAATGTTTATTTTAAGTTTTATCCTGCTCTACCGGCCGGTATTGAACCCTGGGTTGGGTGTTCGCCAAAGGCCCGGGAAACCGGTGTTCAATCCCAGGTCGAGTCATACCGAAGACTCAAAAAATGCTACTTGATACCTCCTTGCTTAACAGTCAGCATTATAAGGTACGTATCAAGGGTAAAATGGAGTAATCCAGGGAAAGGAGTAGTGCCCTCCGCTACCCCTCAGTATAGTAGCCATTGAAAAGGGAGCCTTCGAGTTGCCTTCAATTGCAGTCACTAACTTTACTTTTACTTTAAAAAATCAAGGGGTTTTGTGGTTGGAAAAATAAAATTAAAAATTATGAAATTGAAAATTTATAAAATAAATATACTTATAAAACCCACGATCATGTATTTCTGGTATCCCGAAAAAGTTGGCTAAGACAAAGAGATAAAGTCAAGAAGAAGAGAAAGGAAAAGTCAAACGCCAGGTCACAGAAAAATCTGGCTCACATTATTGCCGATGTTAAAACTTTCCACTAGACCAATCTAAAGAAAATTTTTAAAAATATGAAGTGGTACTTTCAAGCCCATCAAGGAATCATTTATTCTTTAACAAATCGTCCAGTATGTTGTGAGAGGATTTAGGTCGTGACTTCCGGCTAAACCGTCAGCTATATATATATATATATATATATATCCTGAAATCCGTTCGGTGTAATCTTGGAGAGTAGTTTCTGACTCTTTTAGGTATTCTGGTTTTGGTCTACTTAGTGTATTTAGCTCTTTTATGTATTAGCTTTGATAACTCTGTCAGTGTTTTCTTTTGCCTTGGCATTGCGGTATTGGTTGATTATTTTCAAGCAATGTGGATCTCTTTTGTCTTTTCTTTTTTAATTAATTTTTTCCTGATATAAGTTTGTAACATTTTTTAATTCATAAATTGCATCATCTGTTTAATTTTTTTCACGCTGTCAAAGTTATAGAAATTGTTATTATATATATATATATATATATATATATATGCTCCTCTCGCGTGTGTTGACCCCTCTCGTGGGAAATCTGCCAGCTATCACATTGGTTGAAACGTTATAGCTTTTCTCATGAACTGAGTAGCCGATAACATATATGTAAAAAGATATACGTAAAAAATTCCTTGTAGAGAATGACGATAGCTCTAGATAAGATTTCCGACTGACGTAAAGTCAACCGGGTTCGATCCCAGCTTGAAACATCATGTGTTTCTAGCCACACTGAAGAGTTGTGATAAAACGAAACAGTCTGTCTGTGGATGAAAATGTGTGTGTGTGAGTGTGTGTGTCGTGGTATAATGGTTATTGTTGTAGGACAGGACGACCCGAGTTCAAATCCTGGACAATACCCTTTGCATTTCACTTAGCGCTAATACCCTTCAAAAAGGTATAAACTGTTCTCCCTCCAGCAATGGTAAAATAGTAGGGTGAACTGGGTTATTTCGCCTTGGCTTGGCAATCAGTCTTGCCGAAGGAAAACTTTGAATTGAAACCAGTTAAACTCCGCTTAAAAATTGAACTTGTGTCACATCCTGCTCTGAAACGCAATAGCTCTTCGCACGCTCTTCTCGTGTGGAGGAGTTTATATATATATTGAAAGAGCACAAAAGAGACATAAGAATTGGCAACTCAAACAATGCATTATTCCTACACATTTCTCAACATAATCATAACTTTAACTTCAACTCTGCTAAGATGCTCACTCATATTCATAATAAAAATCTTAGACGAATTTTCGAAGTCGCTATCTCATTCCTTAATTCCCTTAATACTCGTCCTGGCTTTTATAATATTTCTCCTTACTTGAGCAAACACATTTTAAATAGCCACAAAATATTCCATCCTTAGTTAAAATTTTCCGTATATCTCATAATTTCCATGCTTTCTATTCTTCTTTTTGTTCTTTCTTTCTTTTCTTCCTTCTGACTCCCAATCTTTCGCGTTAAACAAACGTACATAAATTCTATACAATATTCCTAATAAGTCAAATGACGTAATTTAAACATCAAACGCTGATTCGCCAGTTAAACGGCCAACTTTTTCTTACGATACATATTTTCCCCTAGGTTTTTGTATTTCACATTTCTAAACATCCTTCGTTAACTTAAAATTATTAATATCACACCTCATGGTTCAGTAGAATCGAAACGCTATAGTGTGGACCCGTTAATAAATCACTCCTTCCACTTGGATCGTTGTTAACAGTTTTTCTACATATTGTCGGATTACAATCCTTTATTTACTCTTCATATATATATATATATATATATATATATATATATATATAGCGTTTTTACGGACAAATTATTATTTATATTTCTATTTTCTGCAATATGATCTCAAGTTGTAACTTGAGTCCTTGGCCTTCAAATGAGTGATCCTTTTTTTTACAACTTCCATGACTGCCGGTATCCAGAATTGACAACACTTTTTAAAAATCCCTGCCTCGTCTCTGACCGTCTTTCGTAATTACAATGAGATTTCTGGTGATTGACTTGTTGTTGACAGTCATGCATTTGGCTTCCGGTACTACAGGCGGTGGGAGGTGGCATCTATATTACAATCAGTGTACCACTTCTGGGCACTTCTGAGGATCAGGGTGTAGTATTTGTACCCAAGGAAATCACAAAATCAATATAAAAACCAAGACATAAATAAGAGGTGCAGAAGAAAACACATATCATGAAAGGTTTAGAAATAGATATTTCAAAAGTAATATATATTCATAATCCACCAGACTTATAAATAAATAGATGGTTATTTTGATTTTTGATTTTTTTAATTTGGATTTTGGTAGATTCTAGACTCTGATCCAGGGAAGAAAATCCAGATGTATTTATCTGACTTCCCTCGGGGCCAAAATGTGATACAATTGTAATATAATGGCCGAGGGATTTCGTTTTATATATCTTGCCTTTGGATTTAGTTAGGCTGAGAACTTTTCGGCTCCGTGCATGGGTTAGTTAGGTGCAAACTTGAGCGCAGGTGTTGACGCGCGAGTGGGGAGGATGTGTCGTTCACAGATATCAAAATAAAAATCCCAGATAGAAAATTGGACCAGGGGATGTGAATGACGTCATGCACCGGAAGTGCGCGCGGAGGATTTGGGGTATTATGAAATGGTAGAGTTGGTTGAGTTCTGCCTCAGAGGAAGAAGGTTGACTTTCGCTTCCTCGCCGAGGTCTTGTGGCGGGTGTGCACGTGATGGTGGTGCGGGGGTGGGTGCAGATGGAAAAGTCAGTATAGAAAGATGGTATCTCTCTCCTTATGTCGAAAAACCTTTTAACTCAAAGGTAATAAAAAGTTTCGCACCTGAACTAAGAAGTCGTAAGTGTTTTTCGTGTTTCGGGATTCCTATGTTCTATGTATATATGTTATGAACATTCTATGTACGTTTCCCATATTCATATCTGGCTATGTAACACAATGTCGGTTTAATACAGGGTTACCCCGCAAGAAGCAGACCTCTTGCTAGGTGGATGCAGAAATCGCTAAGGTTTCTTCGGCATTTCTCGTCAGGAGCACCTCAGGTACCGGACAATAAACTCAGTCCTTTCCCTTATCAGGTTAGGGGACCGTGCTATGTTTGGGAAAGGCCTTCTGGATCTAAGCTGTCATTAATTCTCACGCAGTCAGACGTAATACTAGATAAATATTTATTTATCCAACTTTCCTCCTAGTCAGATTTGACATGGAATCCTTTTTATTGAAGGAAGCCACTCACGAAACGAAATTAATGCGTGACCAATTCACGGAATGCTTAGTTCAGTCGGTATTCCCCATTTTGGGGCATCTGAGGCGCCAAGTGATAAACTCAGTTCTACTAAGCAGACACTGCCAGGAGGAAAGCCCCTTGAAACCAGCTAATATGGCTTTCTCACCTCTTCGGTGCAGATTGCCTCGAAGCCAGGTAAATATTAAGCAGAAAAGCCAAAGGAGTGACATCTTGTTGCTTGCAAGGGTTCACAGATACTACACTCTCAACCCAGCTTCTTAATTAAAGTTTTACAAAAACAACTGTATACTAAAAAATTAGAATAAGCTAACATTCTGGGAGATGCCGTATGCTGTTGTTGCGAACAGGGTCACCGGAAACTACTATATCAAAAGATACCGGATATATATGAACGTTGAAGACCGGAAGTCATGGAGGCAACAATTAATAACGATCACACATCTGAAGGCCATTGACTCTAATTACAAGGGAGACAACTTGAAATAAAATTGCAGAAAAAAAGAATACAAAAAATAATTTGCTCGGCCCATAAAAACACTATGTGTGTGTGTGTGTGTGTGTGTGTGTGTGTCTGATTTACTAAACTTTTGCTTATTCAAAAGCCTCGGTTTGTTTACAGTACTTGCTGTTTCTAAATGGTCCCCCATCTCAAAGCTGAACAGGTTCTTCGCTGCTTAACGTGAACTACTACATTGAACTTAAGTGAAAAAGGCACGAATATTTCAAATCTGTCGGAAAGAATTAGAATATGCAGAAGAGTAAGACGCCCCCGACAACTAAACTATATTCAGTGGTAAGGCTCCAGTTCAAGATCTCTAGGAAATGTAACAATCTTCATTGCATCACTCCCAGATCCACTATGACAAAGACTGCTTGTTACACTTAGGTTTGATTTAGTTGGGTTTTTGGTATATCAACCATTCTAGGTTATTTAATGCCAAATCATCTTTATATATATATATGTATATATACCAGGGAAAGGAGTAGCACCCTTCCCTACACCTGGGTGTAGTAGCTATTGAGAAGAGAGCCTTCCGGTCGCCCTCGACTATGGCCACCAACTACAACAAAATATATATATATATATATATATATATATATATATATATATATATATATATGATTTGGTTTGCTTTGGTTTGATTGTACATCAACCATTGTTGGTTATTTAGTGCCAAATTCTCTTTATACATATATATTGAATATATATGATTTGGTTTGGTTGGGTTTTCAGCATATCAAGCATTCTAGGTTATTTAATACCAAATCCTTTTTATGCATACATTAATCTCCGACAGATTTGAAATATTCGTGCCTTTTTCACTTAAGTTCAATGTAGCAGTTCACGTTAAGCAGCGAAGAACCTGTTCAGTTTTGAGACGGGGGACCATTTAGAAACAGCAAGTACTGTAAACAAACTGAGGCTTTTGAATAAGCAAAAGTTTAGTAAATCAGACACACACACACATACACACATAGTGTTTTTATGGGCTGATTTGCAAAAACATTTTGTTGATAACATTTCCAAACAACCCTGAACTCATTTTCTGCACACAATTAAATGGTTCCAAGTATTCTATTTATTATTAATCATTTGTTTGCACATATTTAATTGGTTTTAAGCATTGCCCTGTAACAGTAACAATGTAACTTCATTTGCTTGCACACATTTAAATAGATATGTATAAGAGATTAGTTTATCATATTTACCCAACCCCTCCGCTCCGGCAGGATATGACACAATGTCATTTTTAAGCGGAGTTTAACAGGTTTGAATTCAGAGTTTTCCTTCTCCTAGACTAGTTGCCTCACCAAGGCTGAAGAACCTAGTCTGTCCTACTATTTACCCATAGCTGGAGGGAAAATAATTTGATTCATACCTTTCCCAAGGGTATTAGTGCTATGTGAAATGCAATCAGTCTAGTCCAGGAATTGAACCCGTGTCGCCGTGTCCATTTCCTACGACGATAACCATTTATCAGTACTTTCGTTTTTAAATGAGTTATATTTCATTTGTTTGCACACAACTATTTCTATTGTTTCTACATAACCTACAATGGTTTCACTAATCGCTATCTTACACATATAATTCTATTCAATATTCATCCTTTGTTTGGACACAGGGAAGTAGTTACAAGTATTGCTATTTATCACTAATTATTATATCCAACATTACTTACACGTTTGCACACAATCAAATGCTTCCAAGTATTGCTACGGGGTGCTTTCAATAAGTTTCCAGACTTTTTCTATACAGGCATTTAAAATCGTCGTAGACACTTGAAAATTCAGTATGTTATTGCTAAAGATCTTATGAGATGACTGACCAATTTTTATGATTTCAGGTTCAAATGAACAGCTACAGCAGGAATTGGAATACACCCTACTAAAGCCTGATTGTCACAGCTGGTGAATTTGGTTCTATTTGACGCATAGATAGCACCCTATCAGATGCTACCACTCCGGACCAGAGTGGACCAGGGAGTGATGGCAATGAAGGAGTGATCCGCATTCCCCAAAGCTCAAGCACTGCTGGAACCTCACCATCAGATTGTTTAGTGTCATATTCAGGACACTCGTTAAGGGGGGTCTTACCCCTCTGCAGAGGTGCAGTCGGTGTATTCTACAGCCCCAGCCGATTGGTCAAGAAATTATTTTATTAAGATAGGAACACTCGATACCATATAACAGTGCAAACGAATAATGAAAGGTAAATTTTTTAAAAAGTACAATGTTTAAACAATGCAAAAGAACATTGAAAATATAATCCTGATTGTTATCAAACTTTTATAAATTAATAAAATTTTGGCATTAAATAACCCATAAGGAGTTGATATATCTTTAAACCAATAAACCCAACCAAAACAAACAAAACTAATATTGTTGAGTGTTCGCTAATTGCCCGGGAAACATGGATTCAATCCCAGATCTAGTCATACCAAAGACTCAAAAAATGGTACTTGGTGCCTCCTTGCTTAACACTCAGCATTATAGATACGGATCAAGGGTACAGTGGAGCAATCCAGGGAAAGGAGTAGCACCCTCCCCTACACCTGGGTGTAGTAGCTATCGAAAAGGGAGCCTTCGGGTCACCCTCGACTATGGACGCCAATTTTACTTACTTTACTTATATAGTTTCGAGAAAGGTCATTGACATTCAAAGTATTATTCAAACAATAAAACATCTTTTACCTCTTTTAGAGTACTCGGGCTATTCATATTTACCCAACCCCTCCGCTCGGGCAGGATATGACACAAGGTCAATTTTAAAATGAAGTTTAACAGGTTTTAATTCAGAGATTTCCTTCTTGTTGTCTCACCAAGGCTGAAGAATCAGTCTTCCCTACTATTTACCCATAGCTGGAGGGAGAATAATTGGATTCATACCTTTCCCAAGGGTATTAGTGCTATGCGAAAATGCAATCAGTCTCGGCTAGGATTTGAACTCGTGTTGCCATGTCCATTTCCGACGACGATAACCATTACACCACGGGCACCTCCAGTAGAGTACTCGGACTATTGTCCTCATCTTTGTTGTCATATGTACCACATTTCGACTGATTTACTCTCGGCCTTCTGCAGGCGTTTCTCATTCAACTCAAAAATCTTCTGGTCGAACTCGAGAGACTTCATAATACTAATCATCAAGTTTCACCTAAAAAAAATTCTGACAAATAATTCAACTCCTTATTTTTTATGTTCACATGATATTTCGCCCGACACATTCTCTGGCCTTCTACGAGTGTATTTTTGCAGCTCCGTTAGGAAAGAAGTTCTTGTTCTGGTTTCTTCCTTCAGTAGTTCAAAGTTCTGAGAATGATTCCATACAAAAAAGACACACTTTATCCTGTTTTGTAAGTATATAAATCGCCCATAAATAAATGACCTAGTGCCCGATTAAGTTCTTTAAATGCGACATCAGTCATGAATAGATAAATACACGCATGCCATTTTTATTTATAAAACGTTAATTTTCTTCAAAATAATAATTACCAAGTTCATTCTTATTTCTAGTGGAACATTATATAATCAAAACGGATATCATTAGATACTATTTATTACAAAACTTTATAAAAGATATCTAATGTATCGCCCATAAATAAGTATATCCCTAACATTTTTTAAGTTAATTTTCTTCTAAATCGGTGTAAATAATACCTAATAATATCCGGTTTAATTGTTTAAGATTCAATTAGAAATAATACAAAAAATCCTGGAAAGGAATGTTATCTTATAGAAATTGATTGGGGTATACTTATTTATGGGTGATTCCGTAAAACACCTAATATATCCATTTTAACTGTATAATGTTCAGCTTGAAATTATAGAATATTGGTATCAGACATACAGAGCACTGTTGGGAAAGTAAATACGAACTTATAGCGACGTTCTCCAATGGACTCCTACACATGGACACACCAGTGATGGCCGAGCAGCAAAAACTTACAATCATCATCTCTGTGCAAACGCTTGGTGCTGTCTGACGGACTTTCAAGAGCAAAGGCTGATAGGAACAAAGAGAGACAGAGAGACAGAGACTGAGAGTCACTGGAATCCGTGCTGTTGCGTTGATAATAATGACCTTGTGTTTAGAGAAAAACAAACTTTTTATTAAAGATATTGGAGTCGACTCATTTATGAATGATACGGTCTGCGTCGATGCAAATACAATAGATAGCTGTTAACCCTGTTGTCATCCTTGACAGGAACCTTTCAATTATATAAAAGAGCAAGAAAAAAATCTACAACACTCGACAATGATAGATGGCAACGCCCTCGAAAATTGATAAATAGTTGAGGAAAAAATATTCAAATAATACGTCCCTTTTTTCATTCCCTGATGACTAAAAACTAGGTTGACAAAGACAAGAACTGTTTGCTGTCTTTGCATTTAATAAAGGGTTTGGGAGTGAGGGTGAAGAAGAAGAAGAAGAAGAAGAAGAAGAAGAAGAAGAAGAAGAAGAAGAAGAAGAAGAAGAAGAAGAAGAAGAGATGTGGTGTGAGATGCCATCGACAGAGCGTAAATGAAGGTCACAAGGAAGACAGGAAAGGAGGAATCGTCTTTTAACTCGTGGGAAAAAAAAGGTGGGAAAATAGGAAGTTCTTGCGTCATTTCGGAATGAAGGCCAAAAACGTGAGTTGGCAGGGAGGAAGGAAGGATTGAAGAAGAAGAAGAAGAAGAAGAAGAAGAAGAAGAAGAAGAAGAAGAAGACTGATAACTAAATGAAGCACAAAAGAAATAAGAATCAGGTAAAAAGATGGGAATAGAAAGAAGAAGAAGAAGAAGAAGAAGAAGAAGAAGAAGAAGAAGAAGAAGAAGAAGAAGAAGAAGAAGAAGAAATGTGGTTTTCCCAGACAAAAAAGAGATGATAATTTTAAAGGGAAAAACAAAAAGAAGGAAATACAGTGAAAGAGAAAAAGGTAAAGAGAATAACATCAAATAAGCAAGAAAAAGAGCGAGAACTTTTATTAATTAAGGAAAAAAAGAAAGTTAACAGCAAAAAGACAAGGAAGAAGTGAATGATAAAAAAAAAAGACAAAAAAAAAAAGAAGAAATCCGTCGATCAAGAAGAAAAATATGCAAACAAAAACATTCAAAATAATAAAAAAGAAAGAAAAAGCATCAAGAAAGAGCAAAAAAGTAGAAAAAAAAAAGAAAACAAAAACAAAAAACAAAAAACAAGAAAACAACAGAAAGAAAAGGAGAACGTCTGTCTCTCTATTACAGCTTGTTTCTATCTATCTATCCATCTATCTATCTGAGTTTGCTCATTCTATTTATCTATCTTAGCTTCTTCTTCGTCTCTCTATCTCTCTCTCTCTCTCTATATATATATATATATATATGTATATATATATAATCATGTCGTACTGCTAGTACATATTTCTCTAACTCTCCCTTGTCAGTCGTCTTCTATCATCCATTGCATTCGGCAAGTCCCCTAAACTATTTCCCGTGTCCATACAGAACTGTTGAAGATATGTTCTTGCTGGTCGTCCAACATTTGCTCGTCCATGTAATGGGATCCACAGCAAAAACCCACTTATGCGTTCGTCCTTACTTCTCCAGCAGTGTCCCACATGTCTTGTTCGTCTGATTTGGACATAACTCTCGCGGTGTGAAAAAAAACAACAACAACAGATAATGCAATTTGTAAATAAAAATATTACACTAATTGATACCTGGGAAAAAATTATAAAAAACGAAAAGACTAAAGCCATCCGTACTGCTTGAAAATAATCGATCAGTACTGCAATGCCTAAAGGTTGTTCATTTGTTGGCTGAGCGATATGATAGTAAGTCTATCTTCAAGCGTCCTACTTGTCTAGCCATGCTGAAGAACTGTTTTGGTATTTAACTGTGTGTAAACAAAATCTGTACTTATACTAAACTGAATTAGCTGAATTAGAACCTGTTTGAATAAACTGAATAACTTGAAATAGAAACGTTTTTTGACAATTAAACTGGATGTTCGTGCTCAACCGGATTGTTTGAAATAGAACTATTTGCATAAAAATGGATTTAGCTTTAAATAACCTACAAAAGTTGATATACCATAAACTTCAACCAACCAACCAACCTAGCCTAAAGAAAAAGCACCTACAGAGTTATCTAAGCTTCTACGTAAAAGTGCTCAATGCACTAGGTAGGGCAAAAATAGAATATATATAATTTTAAACAGTGGAATTGATCTTACTTAAATTGGAATTACCACCATGACTAGAAAATATGGCAACACTTACGTGCCACATACGGAACAGCTGTTTCGACCTTATTAGGTCTCATCGCCTGTGCATACCCTGATCTTGACTGCTGGAGATCGAACCAACAACCACAGGATTCAGAGGCCGAAACTCAACACCTGGGCCACCGGTCCGAGCCACACTTAAGCGATGCCAAATTAACTAGTCATCGTGGAAATGCGCGACCACTTAACCTGATGTGTCTTGAAGGTACGTTTTTTAAGTATGATGTTACCCTACAGAGGACACGGTCACCTCAAAGGCCACGTCTTCCCAAGTTGACGTTATGCAACCGCATAAACTTAACCTCATAGGCTAGAAATAGATTATATAATTTTAAATAGAGGAATTGATCTTATATAAATTGGAATCCCCATGACTAGAAAATCCGGCAACACTTACGTGCGACATACGGAACACTGAACAGCTGTTTCGACCTTATTAGGTCTCATCAGCAGTGCATACCGTGATCTCCGCCACTGAAGATCGAACCAACAACCACAGGATGCAGAGGCCGAAACTCTACACCTGGGCCACGTGTATATATATATTTAGTACAATTTGATGGAGACTCGAACTCGGTTAAGTCGTCAAAATAAATTTATTTCGGCGGAGAATATTACTCTACTCTCTATCTCGTCAGATGACTATTTACATGCTTCTCTCTCGTCGCAGAGTAGCAGACGCTCTGATTGTGAATTTTGTTATACCCCAGCGAATAAATAGGGAACTAACAATAGCCATACACTGAGCACTCTCATAGATTTATATGATTTTCCTCATATATTCTATGTAAAGAATAATCCACACCCACTGTCTTTGGACACTGACAGGATATTTTCAATATATATATATATATATATATATATGTGTGTGTGTGTGTGTGTGTGTGATATCAGTCAATTAATTGATCGAATGATTTGTTTCTTTTACTGATAAATCGATCTATCTTGACCTATTTAAATACGTTCCTCTATATCCTTATTCATATGCCAAGGGTGGGGTCCGAAAAAGTAGGATACAAACATTTATTATCAGACAAAGAAAACATTGTGCACATGCTACTTTTCCATGTAATCGTCGTCTAGACTGATACACTTGTCCCATCGGTGCACGAACGGCTAAGTACCCTCCTCGATGAACGTGATGTCAAATCAATTATTCTCAAATGATCCCCTAGCAAATAACTTGAAGACTTAATGACACAAATGCTTATTGATATGCTTACGCACCATAGGACAAGTGCATCATTTTCGATTGTGACTACGTGACAAAGTTGCGTATTCGTGCCGGTAAAATATATCTTCAACAATAGAAAACATTATCACGCTCGTGTTAGCTTTGATTCAGTATGATAGACGACGTTAACATCGTGATGAGCCTGTGGAACGCGATCTTCCAAGACGATAGGATATCGAAAAGTAACATCTTACAGGGTCTCAAATGACAAAAGAACTGCTGACTTGACGTCACGTTCTACGAGGAGGTTATTTATGCGCTCGTGCATCGGTAGGAAATGGGTATCTATCTCAATGGCGCCCAAGTGGAAAAGTGACATAGTAGTGCTGGTTACATATGCACAATATTTTATTTGCATAAGTACTGTCCCTAGTTATTTTGTCCGTCGTTAAATTTATTTAATGTGATTATCTGTAGATTTTAATATACAAGTAAAACATTGTGTATATGCTACCAGCACTACTACGACACTTTCCCACGAGATTGATGCAGTTGTCACACAAGCGCATAAATACCCTCCTCGATGAACGTGGTGACAAGTCGATCGCTCATCGGTTTTTGGACCGAAGGCGAGAACAGTTTCCGATATCCCAACTTCCCCTGAACCATTTTATGGACTTCAGAATCGGGAGTCCGTGAAATTATTCTCGGAATCTTAATAGTGATTTAGCGGGAAAGTAGCCTAGTAGTGCTGGTAACTCATCAGCAATGGTCCGTTAGGTTAGCTTGCTGACCGTATGACTTATGCGATTTGAAGACGCCCAGCTATCCAGATTTGTGATAAATAGGGACTGACTTCTTTGAGATTATTATTATTATTATTAAGGTATTCTAATACGTTTTCTTTACGTTCAGCCGGTAATATGGTATTCCGGTCGTGAACAAGGAAGTCGCTGAAGATAAGACAAGAAAATGCCGAGGAAAGAAAGAACACACCGTTCTTTGTGGAATGTCTGGGGAAAAAAGCATGAATGAAACAACAAACTATCATTGCAGTCAGCGAAAGGATACACGACCTGTTTAGCGAACAAGGAACAAGATATCCACTGTGAACAGACGAAATAAAGCAAGTGATTATACTTAATTTCATTGTATCTTTCTTTTCTCTTTTTTTTTTCTTCTTCTAATATACTGATACATTTTTCCGCTAAGTCTTCTTTACAATAGTTACAGAGTGAAAACACACACACACACACACTTATTTGTAGATGCACAGAGGCGCCCGTGCTGTAATGGTTATCGTCATAGGAAATGGACACGGTGACACAGTTCAAATCCTGGATGAGGCTGATAATATTACACATAGCACTAATACCCTTGGGAAATGTATAAATCCAATTATTCTTCCTCCACCTACAGATAAATAGTAGTTCAGACTGGGCTCTCATGGCGACCGACATAGGACAAGGAAAACTCTGAATTCAAACCTGTTGAACCCCGCTAAAAAATTGACCTTGTGCCACATCCTGCCCATGCGGAGGAGTTGGGTAAATACATATAAGTACGTACATATACGTACATACGTACATATAGATGTATATAGATACATATACATCCGCGTACACAGATACATAAACACATATATAATTCTACTTGCACGCACACATACATATGCATACATACGTACATACATACATACATACATATTAAGTTGAGTCAAATGTTTGGCAATATTTTTGCACGTGTTATTTTGCAGTGCGTATATCACGTGACCGAAGCAGTTCAAGCAGTGGTTGGAAGTATCGTGGTAGTCGGTGCACTGACATGTAAACTAGATGGCGCGACTGGAGTTCGAACTTGTTTGCTACGATATCACAGTCCAGCACATTAGCTACAATGACATTTGTTCCCCCGCCCCTAGACTGGAAAGTGATGGGAAATCATTTCTCAGGGGGTTTCGTTTCTTTGTCTAATAGCATATCAACCTTTGTAGGTTATTTAATGCCAAAGCCCTTCTCCGAGAAGAACAGTAGTGGTACTATTTAACCCATAGCTGGGAGGATAAGGGGGTTCATACCTTTCCCAAGGGTATTTGCCCAGAAGTGAACATAATAACACGACTGGAATTCGAACTCGCTTACTACGATTCCGCAGTCCATCGCTTTAACTATTACGCCACGATGACACCCTCTTCTCAGGAAAATACAGCAATATTGCACTATTCAATCACATACCAAACCTTTTGGATTCACTCAAAAAACTTACACACAATTCAGGTGCAATCAACCAAACATTCGAAATGGCAGTAAAATAAGGCATTATATATATCACATATATTCCGTTTTGTGTGCATTGACAGGCGACGTCTCCACACTAGACGGAACCCCTCTTAAACTAGTTGACAAATTCACTTACCTAGGAAGCAGCGTCTCATCAACCGAAAAGGACATCGACACGCGGCTAACGAAGGCATGGACAGCTATCGATAAGCTATCGATCATAGGGAAATCAGACCTGACCGATAAAATGAAACACAGTATCTTCCAGGCAGCGGTCGTATCGATACTGCTGTATGGATGCACTACTTGGACGCAAACTAAACGGCTGGAGAAGAAGCTAGACGGCAATTACGCAAGAATGCTGCGAGCAATTTAGACGAACCAGACACGCAGGACACTGCTGGAGAAGTGATGTACTCCTATGGACCACCACATATGGCCGGGCAAAAGCAGGACGACCAGCTCGAACATACATACAGCAGCTATGCCGCTAGCACGGATATGCCTGACCCTCTCTCGCCACTTTTCTCTGTCGTTCATCGCCTCTGGCAGGTCTTCAGGGCTACATCCCGTATCCTCACATAGCTGCTGTATGTATGTTCTAGCTAGTCGTCCTGCTTTTGCTCGGCCATATGTGGGGGTCCATAGGAGTACATCACTTATGAGCTCCTCCCTGCTTCTCCAGCAGTGTCCTGCGTGTCTGGTTCGTCTAACTTAGATGGTTTTCGTGATGGGATGCAGGTGGCCGTATAGTTGGTGCTTTGTGGGGTGTTGCCACCAGGAGAAATCATTTAAGAGTGAACAAACAAATGAGCTCCGGTTCGTTTGTAAATATTTCCTCCTTTCTATTTGTTTAACAATCATATATTTAATATATGTAGAAAGAGGATTTAGCATTAAATAAACTACAAGGGTTGATTTGCCATAAAACCGAAATAATCAACCAAATAACCTACAAAGGTTGATATGTTATTAAACAACAAAAAAAAAACAACAACCTAAACCTTGCCTTGTCGACTGTGCGGGGTAGAATACACCGACTGCACTTATGCAGGGCTGGGTAAGACCCTTCCAAACGAGTGTTCTGGATATAACACTAAACAATCCTATGGTGAGGTTCCAGGTTTCAATTAATCCACATTCATTTCTTTACACACAGTTAAATGAACAAACAGTTCTATTTCTAACAATTCCATTAAGCTCAAGAGGCATTCCTCTTTACTTCTACAGGGTGGAACGATAAAATTGTCGCCCTAGAAAAGACGACATGATTCCATTTCCGTTTAATGAAAACCGGTTTTCTTTTATTGTTGCAGACCATCTAGTAGTTGGCCAGTTGTGTACAAATCCCAAGAGCGATAGGAGCCTTCTATCATGTTTGAAAGTGACACAATGTTCAACGAGCGAGATCGGAGATGCGCCGCTGTACAACTCATGATCTCTGCCGATCCAAGTTATGATAACAGAACCATTGCCAGCACCCTCAAAATGCAAATCTGGATTGCTACGAATAACAGGGACTTGCCCAGGGTGACGAAAACAAAGTTTCCGGCTACGGTTATGGTCTTTGGTGTGGTTTCAAGAGAGGGCCAAATCATGCCACCTCACATCTTCGAAGTCGGCTTGAAAGTCAACACCAAAGTGTACCTGGATGTGCTGAAGAGTGTGGTGATCCCCTGGTGCAATCAGATGGCCTTTTGGCAGACCCTGTGTGTCGCAGCAGGACTCGGCGCCGGCCTACAAGTCCAAAGAGACCCAGGCTTGGCTTCAGGAGTGCTATAACTTTGTACCCTTCTCTCACTGCCACCCTCCCCCGACCTGAACCCGCTGGACTACTTCGTTTGGTCATAGGTTGAGAACATCACCAACATGACCTCCCACAACACCAAGGCCAGCCTGATCGCCGAGTATTCGCCGTGTTCCCGCCGGAGTTTGTGGAAAAGGCATGCTCCCAGTTCCGGATCCGTATCGAGGCGGTGATTGAGGCTGAAAGTGGCTACATTGAATAGACGTTCGCTCTACTACATAATCAAGTTAGCTGAACTGATTTTTTCATTAAAAGTTTTAAAATAAAGCTGAAGTGTTGTTGTTTTTTTCTCCTATGGATCCCCCCCGCATATGGCCAAGCAAAAGCAGGACGACCAGCTCGAACATACATACAGCAGCTATGTGAGGATACGGGATGTAACCCTGAATTCCTGCCAAAAGCGATGAATGATAGGGAGAAGTGGCGAGAGAGGGTCAGGGATATCTGTGCTAGCGGCACGACATGATGATGATGATGATGTTTTCTTTAGGATGACAATTTTATCGTTCCACCCTGTACAGTTACGAGACGTCAAATCTGGTCCGACACTATTTCAATTTAACTCGTCTTGTAACTTCCTGTTGTTGTCATTGAAGATACTATTTACCAACCCCTCCGCTCGGGCAGGATATGACACAAGGTCAATTTTTAAGCGGAGTTTAACAGGTTTGAATTCAGAGTTTTCCTTCTCCTAGACTAGTTGCCTCAACAAGGCTGAAGAACCTAGTCCGTCCTACTATTTACCCATAGCTGGAGGGAGAATAAGGGGGTTCATACCTTTCCCAAGGGTATTTGCCCGAAAGTGAACATAATAGCGCGACTGAAGTACGAACTCGCGTACTACGATTCCGCAGTTCATCGCTTTAACCATTACACCACGAGGACACCCTCATTGAAGATACAATGCGTATTGTTTGTACAAGAGTAAATAATTTTTACTGTGTTCCCATTAAAAAAAATTTCTTAATGGATTGTCCCTATTAAAGTGCCTATCCAGGAGATTTAGAAAGTATTTACTTATGTTAATGTTGGTAAGTTTACAAAATAGCGGGTTAAACCAGATTATTCTTCTATTTCTATTTTTCCTCGTCTATTTGAGTGATTATTATTGGTGTCACCTACCTCGATGAGTGCGCGGGTTCCACTACTATTACTTCTACCATTAGAGCCGGAGTTCACTGTGTTCCCATACTTCAATCTACCTTGGAATCCGTTCTTTTCGAGGGCTTCATCATATATCCTTTTGCTCTCCACAAAAATACTTTTACATGAGGATAATCTGTTAATCCTCTGGTTCACGGCATTTGGAATCTGCTTTAATAACGATCTTGGGTGGTGAGAGTCAATATTTATGTTGGTAGGGGCGGAATTGCTCTTACTAAAAGGTTTGAATGTGCCGTTATTTAAATTGGGTGGGACATCAAGAAAGTCAACTATCTTTAAGTTTGAGGGAGGCTATTTCAATTTGTAGACCAAGTAATTTAAATGCCCTAATAATCTTCTTCGGTATTTTAGAGGTCTTGGGACCGTTTCTGCCTGGGAAGAAGATAATTCTGTCATCCTGGTAAAGCCCCACCAGCTCTAAGTTGGCAATACGACCCAACATGTCCAAGATATAAATCCCTATTAAGTCAGCTACTTGTGCTGAGTAGTAGGCGCCAATGGTTATGTTGAAATTGTCCACGTGGCTTTTTACCCAAGTTCTACAATTATCGGATAGAATAGATTTCCTACATGCTAGAATAATTTCTATTTCCTCGTCAGTGATGTCCGTATATTCCCAAGCGTTTTTCAGGCTTTTTAGTAACAATTCTCTTGTAAGGGACGGGTAAAACGCAATGATTTCGAATTGGATGAATGTAAACCTCTTTTTAGTCTTAATGTTTTTAAACCAATCGATACTATCCATAAAATTTTTCTACAGGTTATATTTTGGGCTACTTAGTAACCTAGACGTAATACTTTGCATTAAATCCTTAGATACTATGCCTAGTTCAGTCTTGAATTTGGTCGACCGTAGTCGAGGGTGACCTGAAGGCTCCCTTTTCAATAGCTACAAATCCTAGGTGAAGAGGAGGGCACTACTTCTTTTCCTGGATTGCTCTACTTACCTTTGATCCGTACCGTATAATGCTGAGTGTTAAGCAAGGAGGCATCAAGTAGTATTTTTTTGAGTCAGGTATGATTCGATTTGGGATTTAACCCCCGTCTCTCGGACCATTGGCGAACACCCTACCCACAATGCCAATGAGACTTCACTACCTTAATCACTCCCTATCATATAACTATGTACTCTTAGTGAAAATAACTCACCGAACTACGCAACACTTTTAAAATAAAACTAGAAAGACTAGTCGAGATTTCCAGGGTGGAAGGAATAATATTACAAATAGAAAAAAGTTGAAATAGTTTAAAATATATATATATATATATATATATATATATATGAAATGAATAAAGATAACAAGAAACCCACACACACACACACACACATATATATATACTACCAGTCAAAAGTATTGAGCCACCAATACAATGTTTATTTCTCATCATGAAAGTGTTATTTTTTAAGTTAAGCACCACAATGCTTTTATTTATTATAAAAAATACAAATCTTCCTGAGCTACATAAAATCCAAATTAAACAACAAAAAAAAAACAACAAAAAAGCTTCTCAAAATTTTGATCCATTAAAATGGCCTCCTTTGGCCTTTCTCAAGGCTTCACAGATTCTTGGCGTTCTTTCCGCCATAGACTCGAGGTAGACTGAAGATAGTTCTTCCCAGCTTTCCTCCGAGAGTTGGAGCTAAAAGATGAATACATAGAATAAATATTATCATTACTTTCCTTCACTTAAAGTCTTAGGTAAAAACAAACAGTGAAGCCTTATAGGAAACCGAAAGTAAAACTGAAATTAGATTAAAATAGATTAATAATAATGATAATAATACTTCTCAAAACCATGCCCTCTAGCAGAAATCTCATCAAAGACATAAGTGGGGATTTAGGGGAGGGGAAGGTCGAGCATGAGCCGAGGCTCGAGCCCTGTTTGACTATGCTGGTCATCGGCCCACTTAGTGCAATGTGGGCCGGATAAGCCTAGCGGGACAATGACTCAAATCAGGGTCCAGGCATGTATGCCTGATTATAGCTTAAACGGGACAGTAAGGTCCAGTGCTATGCAAGGGTAACAAAGCAATTGTATAAAACCCATTATAAGATACTCGGGACGATTCTGAAAATGGACAAGGGAAAAACTCAGATAAATGATCCAAAAGACAAGAAAGTTGACAACGATGCACGGGACCTTACATTCGAGAGATTTCATAGACTATATGTGTCAAGAAAAAAAAAGGGGAAGGGGACTCGCCAGCACTGAAGATAGCGTGGATTCATCAATACAAGGACTCAAAGATTACATTAAAAAAAGAGCAAAGTAATATCAATGACAGCGATTAGAAACAGCACTGACAACATATAGATAAAGAGAATAACAATAACTAAAAAAAAAAAAAACAGAAATTGGAAGAAAAACAACTGTATGGATATTTCAAGCGACAAACTGACAAAATCTCATATGAAATAACCTAGACATGACTTCGAAAAATAAAATGTTAAAGAAACTGAATCTATTTTTAGAGCAGATCGAAACAACACCATAAGGACAAATTATATTATAACAAAAATCGATGAAATGCAACAAATTTAGAAGTATAGGTTATGTAGTGACAGAGACGAAACCATTATTCGCCTGATGAGTGAATAGGACAAGCTGGCGCAAAGGGAGTATAAGACTAATCACGATTGGGTGGGAAGGGTGATCCGCTGGGAATTGTGCAAGATATTAAAATTTGACCATTCTACCAAATAGTACATTCACAAAGTCCTTTTAAGAGAATGAGACGCATAAAATTCTCTGGGATTTTGAGATACAAACAGATCCCCTATCTTGGCCAAAACACCAGATCTAGAGATACATAAAAAAATAAAGACAAAAGAGAACCTGCCGCATTATGGCTTTTGCTGTCTCAACGAACCACTGTGTGAAAATGAAAGAAAGCGAAAAGAAAAACAACTAATTAGACCTTCCTGGAGAACTAAGAATGCTGTGGAACATGAGGGTGACGGTGATACCAATTATAACTGGTACACTTGGAACGGTCTCCAAAGGCTTGAAAATGCGACCAAAAGAGAGGGAAAAGGATGAATCGAGACTATCCAAACAAAACTATTGCTAAGATCGGCCAGAATACTGACGAGGGTCCTGGAGACCTGGGGAGGCTTGATGTCACTCAGACTCCGGTGAAAGACTATGAACTAACACTGGTATGAAAAACTCGTAATAATAATAATGATAATAAGGGTGACAGTGATATCAGTTGTAATTGGCGCGTTTGGAACGATCCCCCAAAGTCTTGGAAAAGGGACAGAAAAAGTTGGAAATCAGAGGAAGAATCGAGACCATCCAGACTATGGCATTGCTGAGATCGGCAGGAATATTTTGAAGAGTCCTGAGGAGACTTACTGTCACTCAGACTCCAGTGAAAAATTCACAAATAGTAAAATAATAATAAGATCTTCAACAAATGGACCAGAAAACAAGAAAACTCATAACGATGAATAAGGCTTTACATCCTAGAAACGATATCGACAGATTATGTTTCAAGCAAAGAAGAAGAAAGAGGACTCGCCAGCATTGAAGAGAACAACGACATTTCGATAAGACGTCTCGAAGACTACATAAAAAAGAGCAAAGAAAAGCTGATTGCAACGACTAGTAACAACACCAACAACACAAGGATCAATGTACCATAGCCATGATATGGCTGTGTGAAACGTACATCGAATGTCCATAAAGATATGACATAGGAATCTTGAAACACGAAAAACACTTGACGACTTCTTTGTTCAGGTACGAAACTTTTTATTACCTTTCAGTTTAAAGGGTTTTCGACATAAGGAGAAAGAGGCACAATCTTTCTATTCTAGCTTTTTCATCTGCCCCCCACCCCCAACACGTGTGGCACCCGCTACTAAGGTCTCCGCGAGCAAGCGAAAACCAACCGTCTTCCCCCGAGGCAGGTCTCATCTCAACTCTCTGACTTTTTCAAAATCTCCCAAAATCCTCCGCGCTCTTCCGGTGCGTGACGTCTCCCGCACTCCGTAACCCCGCTTCCAATGTGGGCTATTGTGACATCTCTAAGTGACACGTCCGCTCCGCCCGCACGCGCGTGATCACCTGTGTTAATGTTGCACCTAACTAACCCATGTGCTGAGCCGAAAGGTTCTCAGCCTAACTAAACCCAAAGGCATAAACCGAAATCCCTCGGCCATTATATTACATCACTAGAACAACTATAACTAGAAAGCGAAAATGGGAATAAAAACAACTGTATGGATAATTCAACCGACAAACAAGCGAAATCTCCCCCGAGAATGCCGAGACATGGCTAAAAAAGGGAAAACAAACTATGTCAAAGGAAAAAATACATCAGACGCAAAAAATAACGTGTAGTTTACGTGGTGGTAGAGACGAAACGATCAATCACATGATTAACGAATGCAATGAATTACCACAAAAAGAGTATAAGACAAGAGACGAATGGGTAGGAAAGGTAATTCACTGGGAGCGGTGCAAAAAGATTTTGATTTGACCATACGAACAAATAGTATTTGCAAAACCCAGAATTCATCCTGAAGAATAAGACATACAAACTTCTCTCTGAAATTTTGAGATATAAACGGATCATCTAATCTCGGCTAGACGACCAGAACAAGTGATAGTCAACAAAAAAAGAGAGTCTGGCGTCTTGTGGACTTTGTGAAAATAAAAGAAAAAGAAAAAAAAGAGCTAAATACCTAGAACTTGCTTGAAAACTAAAAACCTTTGGAACATGAAGGTAACGGTGATACCAATTGTTGTTGGTGCACTATGGACAATCCCCAAAAGATTGGTACAGGGAAAAGAGGACTTTAAAATAAGAAGACAAGTAGAGACCAGACTGCTGTATTATTAAGATCGGACAGAATACTGAGAAAAGTCCTGAAAACTTGAGGAGACTTGCTGTCACTCAAACTCCGGAGAGAAACCTTCAGCTCATGCTGGTATGAAAAGCTCTCAAAGGAGTAAGTAAATAATAATAAAGACAATCCACTGAAAATTATGCAAACGTTTAAAACTTGACCATAGTACCAAATGGTATGAGAAAAATCTAGAATCAGTGCAAGAGAATGAGACCCATAAAATCATTTGGAATTTTGAAATACAGACGGATCATCTAATCGCAGCCAGAAGACCAGAGCTAGTGTGAATAAGATAAAATGTGTTCTGGCAGATCATAGGGAAAATATAAGAAAACAAAAAGATAGACAAATACTTGGACCTTGCCGGAGAACTGAAAATAACTGTGGAACACGAAGGTCAAGTTAATATCAATGGTAGTTGGTGCGATCGGAACGGTCCCCAAGAGCCAGGAGAAGGGACTGGAGGAATTGGAAATAGGAGGGAGAATCGAAACCATCCACACTGCAGCATTGCTGAAGTCGGCTTGAATACTGAAAAAAGTCCTGGAGATATGAGGAGACTTGCTGTGACTCAAACTCCAATGAAAGCCCACCATTTAACACTGGTGTAAAAAAAAAACTCACAGGGAGTGAAATAATACGTACATGCATACATACATACTACTGCGAGGTTGAGATCGTCTAGAATACTGAGAAGAGTCCTGGAAACTTGAATCGACTTGTTGTCCCTCAGACTCAAGTGAAGGACCCCAGCAAAAAGAAAAAGTCCCTGTAATAATCAAAAAATAAAATCACCGAATTGTGGACTTTGCTGTCCCTGCTAATCACGGAGTAAAATTAGAAGAAAGCGAAAAGAAATATAAATACCTGGACCTTGCTAGGAAATTGAAAAAACTGTGGAACATGAAAGTGACAGTGATAGCAATAGTAATTGGTGTATTTTGGTACAGTTACTAAAGAATTTATACGGGGATTGGAGGACTTGGAAATTAGAAGACGAGAGGAGACTTTCCAAACTACAGCATTGTTGAGATTGGCCAGAATACTGAGGAGATTCCTGGAGACTTGAGGAGACTTGCTGTCACTCAAACTCCAGAGAAAGACCATCTGCAAACGCTGATGTGAAAAACTCTCAAGGAGTAAATAAATAAATAAATAAATGTCACGCTTCTCTTCCCCCTTGTCACGTGTAAACTTCATTTTTTCGAAATAAAACGTTATTTCTGAAGATAGATTTATGGCGACACATGTCAATTTTATTTTCTGTGTTGTCTTTCTTTTCTCATATATATATATATATATATATATATATATATATATATCATTTCTTTGAATAAACAGATGTTCCCTACTGTGCATATCAATCAGCAGAATAAATTCGTATCTATAATTTCCATACAGATATCAAATCCATAAAATTAAAACATGAATATGCTTCAACATATATATATATATATATATATATATAAGCGGAAAGAGGAAGTCTGTTAGTCTGTTATCTGTCGGAGTCTCTACCATTTCCGGCGGAGGGAGAAAGTAAGAAACCATAAAAAGAGAACAGAAATAAAATAAATAATCAAATAAATAGACACCCAAGTTTCCCGCGCGATTCATCAACGCCATCTTTAAAAATGGCCGGCATGCAAGGAATGCGATGACGTGTCACCCATCTGGGTTACTGGAGCAACAGACGATGCCACGAACAAGCAACATAAACAACAACAACAACAACCAACATCAACACGAAAGTGAAGACACTGTGAGCCGCAACAGCAGCAGCAGGGGCAACTGTAGCAGCCGCAACAACAACAACAACAACAACGAAGCGTTTTCTCCTCATTAATAAGTCTTGTTCCCCCACTCCGTATTCTCCTTCCTGTTTATGTCGCTCGGCAAGAAATACATAAAATCGCACACGTGCACGTTTTTTAACACAGGCTGAGGAAATAATAGAATTCCATTTAACCTACCATAGCAGAGAGGTCATAATATACATAATATCTCTGTCTCCCTGTTTTTCCCTCTCTCTTTCTCTCTCTCTCTCTCTATATATATATCCCTAGTTACTATTTAGTATTAGCAATATTTCATAAAATATCAAATATATATATATATATATATATATATATATATGTATGTATACCCTGGTCATTCAAAAAGTTTTGAGCCTCGCCCAGATTTTATTTTTATAGCGCACCTCTCATCTTTTTATGGGCCTCACCTGCGCAAAAATTAAGATTGGAATCTGAAATGCGTTTTCTAGTTTTATAAGAAGTCGTAGTGTGTTGCCGCGACAAAAATGTTCAACTATGGCTCTTCCTTCTTGGTGAGTCATAGAACTTTTTGAACAACACTTATATATATATATATATATGTACACAAATTCTCTCTCTCTCTCTCTCTCTATATATATATATATATATATATATATATATATAGTGTGTGTGTGTGTGTGTGTGTGTGTGTGTGATAATAATCCTGACATTTCAATTTATCAGACGTATTTACTGAAATTGCAAGAAAATATCTTGAAATTTCATAATTAAATGTATTCAAAAAATCATCATTGGTTTTAACTACGGCCTCCAGACGATTTTGGCATCTGCAAAATTCTTCAGCGGTCCCCTCGGTTAAACAGGAAAAGACAGTTGTTATTCTTGCCTTCATCTTTGATGTTGCACGGAGTTTTCTTGGTCTCGTTAGGCGGACAGATATTAGGGAAGATGGAGTCGTAGAAATTTTCAGACTGTCAACACTGGGTTCTCCTACTTGTATGACATAGGTTCGCCGACTTGTATGTCATAGCGCTGAGTTATGTTGCCAGACATTTTCTTCCGGGACCCACCCTCTCGATCCAGGCCAGGACAACCTCCTTCCGGCACTTAATGCAGGCCTCGGTGTTGAGTATAAGGCCATCTGGAAATGGAAGCGTAACATCACCATCATTAGTGACCACCCCGAACCCCATTAATATTGGTCCACCTTGTGGAGACAGAGTTAGCTAACAGTTGTTGTGTAAGTTCACTATCTGATCCTTGCAGAAATGTTTCTCATCACGTTCGATTGGAGGGAATCCTTGAGTTCGTTGAAAAACTTGGCAGCACGGTCTTTCTTCTTGTCCTTCATGACCTGTGATTAAAAAAATTGGCCCTTTCCCATCTTGTATGAGAAATAATGAATATCATTATACACTCATATACTCAAACACTTCCATGTCTCTGGCTATGGACCTGATTGACTTGCCGCGATTTAGTCAATCCTACCAATACACCAACAAATTTTGAACGTTCTTTTCTTTTCAGAATATGCCGAGTGAAGCTTCCGATCTGCTGTACCTTCGTAATCGCCATTTGGCTTATCGAGTTCTTTTCGAATGCTGCCCTGACCTCAGATTGACGCTCAAACACTGTGAAATTTTCGTATTAGAGCTTCCGGTGTGAATGCTGACAACATGCTGTTTCCAACTTTCTGTAGGAGTGAATTGCATCAAGATGCTGCTTTCCCCATGTGAAAGAGGCCAACTAACTCTAATTTGCTGAACAGTAAACAAGAACTGAAACAAAAAAAGTGGATAGGCGAAATTAATAAGTTAAAATGGCGACAATTTATTCATCATACCCTTGAGTATGATTGGGTTGGTTTCTTTGTTTAATGGCATATTAAATTTCATAGTTATAATAATGTTTATTGGAAAAATTGGTATCTATTATGGAATCTAATTAAGATATTGACTAATTCAAAGACTTACGATTACTAGGGAATTGGTGTGTATGAAAATTATGAAATTTATGAAAATTGGTTTATAAAAAATTGATAGTTTTTAACGATATTTCATTTGATTATGAGAAGCTTGACAAATATTTTAAAATATATTCTCTCACAAATATATATACAAGAATGAAATCCCTTATCCCCAGTTATGGGTTAAATAGTACCACTGCTGTTCTTCTACAAGGATAGCTTTGGCATTAAATAACCTACGAAGGTTGATTGGTTGGGTTTTATAGCATATCAACCTGTGAAGATTATTTAATGCCAAATTCTGTTTATATATATATATATATATATAGCTGAGGTTGATTTGCCATTAAATAAAGAAATTAAACTAATATATAAAAGATGAACAAATCGTTAAGGGTTTTCGGACTATTGTCTTCATCTTTATTGTTATTTCCACAGCGATTCGGCCGATATGTCCTCCGGTTTTCTTCAGGTGTTTGTCGAACTCGGGAACCCACACGGAACTTCGAACTACGTCCTTTATTGAATCCACGGGGGTCGCCTGTTCTGATTCCGTTAGCCATAATTGTATTGTTACTCGCCTGCAGTCAGGATTCAATAGTCTGAAAACCCTTAATGATAAAAATCATCAAGCTTCGTCTCAGAAATTCAGACAAATGAAAAAATCGATACGGCTAATAGGAATATTTCTTGTGTGTGTGTGTGTGTGTGTGTGTGTGTGTGTGTGTGTGTATGTGTGTGTGTGTGTGTGTGTGTATGTGTGTGTGTGTGTGTGTGTGTTTTTCTGTAAAAAAAATGTAAACCAAGTTGTTGAAAATATTCGTATGACGTGTTTCTCTCCCTGAACTTCATCAAATATTGCGAAATTTTTCTTTTAAATAACAATTGCTATGAAAATTGACGGGGGTGTCCTTGTGGTGTAATGGTTAAAGCGATGGACTGCAGAATCGTAGTAAGCGAGTTTGTACTCCAGTCGCGCTATTATGTGCACTTTCAGGTAAATACCCTCGGGAAAGGTATGAACCCCCTTATCCTCCCAGCTATGGGTTAAATAGTACCACTACTGTTCTCTAGGAGAATAGCTTTGGCATTAAATAACCTACAAAGGTTGATGTGCCATTAAACAAAGAAACCAAGCCAAACCTAAAATTGACAAGAATTGACTTGAAAATGGACATTAAAATGACACTTGTTAAATTGACATTAGATTATTATTGAAGTAAACTGACATGGATAAATACTAATTAACTGACATTAAATTGATATAAATTTAATAGACAAGAAATTGAATTGACATAAATTTAATTAAAGTGATTTGATATCAAATTGTTTGAAATGTCTTGTTAAATGACGATTTTTAAATCGACATTAAAATGACAATTGCCATGTACGTTTATTGTTTAAGAATTTTAGAAATTTCAAACCTCTATTCTTAATTTTCTTTTAAGTTCTTCACCCTAACTGCTAAAAATAATTGAATGAAAATGTTTAAACCAAGAACTTTTCAGCAACTTGTACATGTGAGTGGATATTTGTATCTGATTTTATATGAACGTATGTATTATCAAAAAGTGGACTCATGCCTTTCCCAAAAGCAATCGAGTGAAGTGAAAACAAATAGACCCAAACAAAACCTTGAATACGATCCACCAATTTTGGTGTCCATCTCGATAACCGTTATACCACCCCCATAACACTGAAACTGAAAATAGGTTATTTTCTGACTGCAGACTTTATGTCCATCTCGATAACCGTTATACCACCCCCGCAACACTGAAACTGAAAATAGGTTATTTTCTGACTGAAGACTTTATGTGTTGATAAACGAAGAGCCCCATCAATCAATTACTTGTCCCCAATCGTTCACAACGATTCATTATTTCGGCCGTAAATTACACCGACTGCATCTTACCAGTGTTCTGGATATGTGTTGTATAGTGGCTCGTAACACGTGACTTACGGTATCGTGGTATCGAGGAAGTATAAAAGATGCTGTGTTTCTGAAGCGCACAAATGCAAAGAGAGAAGCAGAGAGACAGCCCTGAAAGATCTCGGTCAGTAGAAGACCAACTTCGGACGTAACACCCACAGCGCGACACTTATAATACTTGTCGGACTGTACCATTTCAGTTAATAAATAATTAACTCTATTTCACTGTGTATCTCTTCCTTACCACGATACAATATGACTCTAAACAAATTATAAACTATTTAGAGAAACAAATTTTTAAAAAATAAACGCGACACAATACACTAGATTAAACGCTCATTCTTACAAATTTACATGGAAAAGTTACATCACTGTTGCAATACACAAACTTGATGATGGCCCCAGATTGGGTAGAAAGTATTTGGAAGTGAATTATTTATGGAACGTTTATCATCCAATTCCCGCCCGATATCATAAATCGATACGGCAACTAGAAAGGATTAACAAAAAAATATGTAGTCAAAAAATTGTCTATAATGTTCAATCAAATATGTAGCAATATATATATATATATATATATATATGATTCGTCAGCAAATTGTTTAATGCCAAATCTTGTTTGTATAGGTATAGATATAGATATATAAAAAGGATTTGGCATTAAATAACCTACAAGGGTTGAAAAGTCATATAACCTCAAATGACCAAAAGTAATTCTAATGTCTTAGCGTCTTTGAGTCCCTTCAAAAGAGATGTATTAAACAGGTGGTCACTCAAACCACCCATGACTGTTTACTTGCCAAAATTCAAAAAGTAAGGAATACCAATTTCTACACGTAAAGCATTTAAACAGACAGACCATATTTTTTAAAGCTCTACTAAAGCGAAAATTCAACAATTTAACTTAATTTCAAAATAGCTAAGCCAACTGTTGATGTTCGTAGAGAGTGTTTTTGTTTGGTTTTGCTTTGTATTTTCATCCTTTCCAACAAGAGATTCCCATTGTAAGATTAATATATGTACGGCCGAAGATTAAACGATTGAAGTGTTTGGGACCTACGTGATGGCGAGGGCGTAAACTGTTCGGACCCAGGGAAAAGATTGAACTCTTCAAACTAGGGAGAACTTTCCCGACGCCTCTAATGCCAGATCCTTCCTAGATGTTTGAGGACGAAAGATAGACGTTCAGCTTTAGCACCGAGATACTGTAAAAATCCTCTCCCTCCCTGATGCTAAAAAGCTGGGTCTCCCGCGGTTTAATGCCCTCGAAGTAACTGAGTTCGAACTCCACTTGCAAATATTATATTAACTTTTGCACAAATCCCTGTGGAAATGGTATGAACCTCTTTATACCTCCCAGCTATCGATTAAATAGTCCCGCAACTGTTTCTTTTCCTCGGATTGCTTTGGCGTTAGATAACTCATGAAGGTTGACATGCCATTAAATAAAGAAACCAAACCATACTAGCTTATGTTTATGTGTCTAATCAGCATTTTTTCGAAGAAGTTTGTGGGGTAATGGTTAAAGTGCTGGACTGTGATATGTAAAGTAGTGAGTTCGAATTCCAGTTTCTGTATAATGTTCACTTTCGAATTGCAACCTTTTGGAAAGGTATGAACTCCCTTATTTCCTCGGCTATGGGTTGAAGAGTATCATGGCTGCTTTACTATAGTTATGTCTTTGACATTAAATAACCCACGATGGTTGATATGCCATGAAACAAAAAAGAAACACCATCAAGGCATCCAACTGAATATCTTAGACTTGGCGGCAGACGAATTTATATTTTCCGCTAAGATTCATGATAGAAGGTTTTGTTAAATTATTTAACGGCTTATCAACTCCCCCGTGGGTTATTTAATGTCGAAATTTGATTAATTTCTAAACTTTTGATTATAATCATAATTACCTATATTTTCAACACTCCATTGCAGTGTGTTTTTTTGGGGGGGTGGGGATTCTGAATAAAAATAAGTTGTACAAAGTTATATGGTTTCAGGTATTCCTATCTAATACAAATAATTTGCACACAGTTATATGTTGTCAAGTTTTCTTATCTAATATAAATAATTTGCACAAATGTATATAGTATCAAATATTCCGATTTAATAGAAATAATTTGCATATCACTATATTTAATCAGATCTATTTGAACGATGTGACTCTAACAGATACTGGTATTTGTTGAGCGCTCCACGTACGCGTAAGTACGGCACAAGGGATTTTTATAGTGGGTACCAGATGCAGACAGTAGCCCACACATGCCCAGAGGTTCCAAATATGCACTGAGCCCCGTCGGCATTCTCCTAAAAGCAGGTCCCAGGTGTTAGACCTAGCCCCTCCGGGAAGGGTTAGTGCCTGAGGAGAAGGCCTTTTGAGACTCAAGGACGCCGGTCTCAGCTGTGAGACGTGAATGCTGGACCTCCCCGGTACCCGTGTCAGGCAGCTTCAACCGACCGCCAGCAAGCCAAAACCAGTGAACACGGCCAGTCGAAGTGTGCCCTGACCCAGTGGTCTAGGATAGCAAGTCAAAAAGAAATGGGGGGGTCCTCGTTGTGTAACGGTTAAAGCGTTGGACTGCGGAATCATAGTAAGCGAGTTCGTACTCCAGTCGCGCTATTACGTTCACTTTCGGGCAAATACCCTTGGGAAAGGTATGAACCCCCTTATCCTCCCAGCTATGGGTTAAATAGTACCACTACTGTTCTTCTAGGAGAATAGCTTTGGCATTAGATAACCTACAAAGGTTGATATGCCATTAAACAAAGAAACCAAACCAATCAAAAAGAAATACCATATTTACCAAACCCCTCCGCTCGGGCAGGATATGACACAAGGTCAATTTTTTAAGCGGAGTTTAACAGGTTTGAATTCAGAGTTTTCCTTCTCCTAGACTAGTTGCCTCACCAAGGCTGAAGAACACAGTCTGTCCTACTATTTACCCATAGCTGGAGGGAGAATAATTGGATTCATACCTTTCCCAAGGGTATTAGTGCTATGTGAAATTCAATCAGTCTCGTCCAGGATTTGAACTCGTGTCGCCGTGTCCAATTCCTGCGACGATAACCATTTCCCCACTGGCACCAATCAAAAAGAAATACAATCACTAACAGATACTACCGCTCCGCTCAATGGCAATGAAGGGGTACTTCACACTCTCCAAAACTCCAGAACAGGAGCCTCACCACCGGATGCATTATAATGTCATAAGCATAACACGCTTTTTTGGTGGGTAGGGGTCTTACCGCTCGATGAAAGATACAGTCGACGTATTCTGAAACCCGTTAACAGGGTTGATTCATAATAAAGTTGGATTCGATATCAGATTAGATAAGGTTAGGCAGGGTTCCCACCCGGGACACATCTACAAGATCTTTATTCCACAATATTATTTCGCAATAACTTATATGCCTGACAAAGTAGGCTGTTAGAGCTTTTCTATTTTATCTCTATCATCTATCAAATAATTCTGCTTAGCGAAACACTTGGAGAAAAGGCCAGACGAGAACAACACAAGGATGCTGTGGGTTGTGCTGAACAAATCCTGGAAGCAACTCCGAACAAAACAGCAGCTATACAGCCACCATTCAAACCATTCAATAAGCAAGGACGTACTCATAAGCGACGTTCTCCTGTGGACTCCTGCATATGGACGCACTAGAGTTGGTCGACCAGCAAAAACTTACATACACCAGCTCTTTACGGACACCGGATTCCATGTAGAGGACCTGTTAAGAAAGATGGCCGATAGTTTGGGTTAGTAAGAGAGACCTTTCAAAGAGAAACTTAACAGCTTTGACAGCTTCATTTCAACACATTTGGTAACTACCTTCACTACATTTGTACTTTGTGGACCTTTTTTAAATAAAACTTTCTTTCTTGGTGTGTTCATATCTATCAATCAGAACGATTTGATGATGTGATCTATTCCAAAATTTTCATTATATTTGCGCACACACACACACATACACACACACACACACACACACACACATATATATATATGTGTGTGTGTGTGTATGTATGTGTAATTGCCGTCAAGCTTAGATAAAAAGCTTGAGGGCAATTATGCAAGAATGCTGCTAGCAATATTGAACAAATCCTGGAGGCAGCACCCTACAAAGCAGCAGCTGTACGGCCACCCATCATGACATCTTTCAAAGTTCGACAAACTAGAGCTGCGGGACACAGCTGGAGAAGTAAGGACGAACTCAAAAGCGACATAATCCTGTGGACCCCATCACATGGACGAGCAAAGGTAGGACGACCAGCTTGAACAGCTCTGTGCCTATACAGGATATAGACTGGAAGACCTACCGGGAGCGATTAACGAGAAAGACGGGTCACGAGAGAAGGTCAGGGAGATCCATGCTGGCAACACGACATGATGATGATGATGATGATTTATATATATATATATATATATAATAAAACCCACGAGTCGCAGACTAAATTCCATGGCGTTAAATATATAAATATCAGAGAAAATGGCTTCGAGCTGATTAAGAGAAGGAGCAAAAGATACCCCGCAAAAACGATCACGGACACCGACTACGCTGATGACTTGGCGTTACTGGCGAATACGTCTAGTCAACCAGAAACACTACTGCATAGTCTGGAACGAGCCGCAGCTGGCATTGGCCTCCATGTGTTACAACCAAACGGGCAACATTGCCACGCTAGACGGAGCCTCTCTGAAACTAGCAGACAAATTCACCTACCTAGGAAGTAGCGTCTCATCAACCGAAAAAGACATCGACACACGACTGATGACAGCATGGACGGCAATCGATAGGCTCTCGATCATATGGAAATCAGACCTAACCAATAAAATGAAACGCAGCTTCTTCCAGGCTGCGGTTGTATCGATACTGCTATATGGATGCACTACATGGACGCTAACTAAACGGCTGGAGAAGAAACTAGACGGAAATTACACAAGAATGTTGAGAGCAGTATTGAACAAGTCCTGGCGACAACACCCCACGAGACACCAACTATACGGACACTTGCCCCCCATCACGAAAACTATACAAGTCAGACGAACCAGACACGCAGGACACTGCTGGAGAAGCAAGGACGAGCTCATAAGTGATGTACTCCTATGGACCCCCACATATGGCCGTGCAAAAGCAGGACGACCAGCTCGAAATTACATACAGCAACTATGTGAGGACACAGGATGTAACCCTGAAGACCTGCCGGAGGCGATGAATGATAGGGAGAAGTGGCGAGAGAGAGTCAGGGATATCCGTGCTGGCGGCACGACATGATGATGATATAATAGCTCTATACTAGATATTAAGCATGCTACATATTATATTGCACTTGGTAAGCCACAACCCCACAAAGTGATTTAGTAACAACCAACACTGTTATAATATATATATATATATATATATATATATATATATATATATATATGGGGGTGGCTCTAGAACCCTATCCCACACAAAAAGGCTCATCATAGCCATATTCTAACAGTTCACTTAAAATGTCGTGTGGCAATAAAGCAGTTTCCAGTCCAATTTATTCTATCTTTAAGCATCTATCGATATAACGGAAATAACTCTGAAATGCTAAATGAAATCTTTCATACTATCTTACACTGAAGCTTCATATTTTTTGCAATTGGAATCTAACAGGTTCAATGACTGAAATAAAAATCACATCTGAGTGTAAATTTATTTCCACCGAGTATCTCCGCAACACCAGCGATTTATCTTTCCTTTATAAAGCCAAGAAATAAGAAACACATTACAGCTTCTTTTTTTATCACATTTGGTAACCAGTATCTCAACACTTTAAGAACATTTTTAAATAAAACTAATCAGTTCTTTCTTTTTTCTTTGTTCTTTCTTTCGCGGTATCTATCTATCTATCTATCTATCTATCTAGAGTATTCCTATTCATCAAACTTAATATATATATATATATATATATATATATATATATATATATATATATATATATACCAGAATATTCATATCCTATCTATTCAGAATGTTTATATCAATTCGTTTATTTATATCTCTCAGTCAGTCTGGTCATATCTATCTATCTATCTATATATATATATAAATATTTTCACCTTTGTTTATGTATCAATCTATTCCATTCTAATTATATCTATTTCTATTCATATCTATTTTAGTTTGTGTCTCTTTATATCTAATTGCATACATCTTTATGGTAAAATCTATCTATCTATCTATCTATCTATCTATCTCAGAATTTTCCTATTCATCAAACCTCCTCTGATCAAATCTATTTTGTTCATATCTATCCCTCTATCTCAATACCCTCCCAGTTACACATACATCCCCATATATATATATATATATATATATATATATATATATATATATATATATATATATATACCAGAATATTCATATCCAATCTATTCAGAGTGTTCATATCAATTCCTCTATTTATATCTCTTAGTCTGGTCATATCTATCTATTTATCTATCAATCTATCTCAGAGTGTTCCTATTCATTTAAAACTACTTTGATCAAATCAACTTTGTTTCTATCTATTATTCTATCTCATCACACACACACACACACACACACACATACACACACACACATACACACATGCGCGCATATATATATATATACATATATATATATATATATATATATATATATATATATATATATATATCAGAGTGTTCATATCAAATCTCTTCAAAGTGTTGATGCCTATCCGTCTTTTTATATGTCTCTCTGTCAGATCACATCTATCTATCTATCTATCTATTTCACTGTGATATTTAGCTATCTTTCCTTCTCAATCTATCTATCTATCTATCTATCTATCTATCAAACAATCTATCAAACAATCTATCTATCTATCTATTTCACTGTGATATTTAGCTATCTTTCCTTCCCATTCTATCTATCTATCTATCTATCTATCTTAACACTTTTTGTGGTGAAGAGTTTATTTAGCAGGCTCTTCTGAGAACCCATTGTTTGTGTGTCTCTATTGTCAACGTACTTTACAAGAGAGCTACAAACTGTTCCCAGCGCTCTGCCACTTAGCCGTACACGCAAGTGGTAATGAGTTTTGCGAACAGCTCAGTGCATAGAAACCTCCAGATCAATGACATCATAAATGAACTCAATGGAATCCTCATTTCTTCATAATGAAATTTCTCTGCTTAATTAGGGCAATCACCTGTCGATTGCGACTCAGACAAATTATAGCGTTTTAATTACATACTTCTCTCTCAGTAGTAATGACTGTCACAATTCTTTTTATTAATGTACGTATACATTCACTGAATTCCTGACCAACAGGGAGATATCATTTACTCAGCTTAGCTTAGTTTTGGCACAAGGCCAGAAGCATGCGGCAACGAGTGATAATCGAACTCTCTAGCAATGCTCTTCCAGCCACGCTCGTTAACCATTACGCCATGTGAGATGCTCAGGTACTCATTTTCTAAGCTTTCCTTGTTTTTTACGCAAGGCTGCAAGTACGAGGCACCCATTGAGAATCGAACTCACAAAAATAGTCTGTAAATCTAACTCGCTAATTATTGCACCAAATTAGTCAGCCTTCACAAAAAAGATCAGCGTTGCTAAGATTGGACACACGGTCCAAAGCAGGAATGACCCAGTGAGAATCGAACTCACAACACAGAAATAAATTATGCTTTCAAGGCTGTTGTTGTTGTTGTTGTTGTTGTTGTGGTTAAACATTGCTTAGTATGGCTCACAGGCCCTACTTATAACTGGTACGTAAAATTCACAAAGAATGAAATATCCCGGCCAGAAGGCCAGACATAGTAATAATCAACAAAGAAGAATTGGAAATAAGAACATGAGGGGAGACCATCGAAACGACAGCACTGTTAAGATCAGCCAGAATACAGAGAAGAGTCCTGAAGACTTGAGGAGACTTGCTATCTCTCAACCTCCAATGAAAGACCACCCAAACGACAGCCAGAATACTGAGAAGATTCCTGAAGCCTTGAGAAGACTTGCTGTCTCTCAAACTCCAATGAAAGGACATCCAAACTACAACACTGTTAAGATCAGCCAGAATACTGAGAAGAGTCCTGGAGACTTGAGGAGACTTGCTGCCGCTCAACCTCCAATGAAAGACCATCCAAACGACAGCAGTGTTAAGATTAGCCAGCAGTGTTAAGATTAGCACTAATACCCTTGGGAAAGGTATGAATCCAATTATTCTCCCTCCAGCTATGGGTAAATAGTAGGGTAGACTGATTTCTTCAGCCTTGGTGAGGCAACTAGTCTAGGAGAAGGAAAACTTTGAAATCAAACCTGTTCAACTCCGCTTAAAAATTGACCTTGTGTCATATCCTGCCCGAGGGGAGGGGTTGGTTAATATGGTTAAGATTAACCAGAATACTGAGAAGAGTCCTGAAGACTTGAGGAGACTTGCTGTCACTCAACCTCTACTGAAAGACCATCAGCTTATGCTGGTATGAAAAACTCAAAGGAGTGAAAAAATGATAAATTGATAATACGCAGAACAACAACAAATGTTAGTTACATGGTGATGGAGATGAAACGTTTAAACACAAATTAAGCGAACGCGGCAAACTCGCACTAAAAGTATACGATAACAGGCATTACTGGGTTGGAACTGCGATCTATTGTGAATTGTGCAAGATACTGGAGTTTAACATGCCTATAAATGGTATATGTAAAAATCAGAATCCGTTCGAGAAAATTAGATACATAAAATTCTCTGGGACTTTAAGATATAAACAGAGAACTCAACTTCGGCCTGAACAGCAAACCAAGAGTTAATTATAGAAAAAAGAAATGACCGAGGAGATTTTACCGCTCAAGTTCATAATGTGAAAGAAAGAAAGAAAGAAAGAAAGAAAGAAAGATCAGACCATAAAGTAGAAGAGAGAAAAAGAAGGAAACTTTTTTTAAAAAAGAAAGAAAGAAAGAAATGGAAAAAACGAAACAAAGAAATAATGATAGGTGAAGAAAAAGGAGCTGACATCAATAAATTAGAAAGAAAGAAAGAAAGAAAGAAAGAAAGAAAGAAAGATGAAAAGAAAGAAAAGAGAAAGAACCAAAAAGAAAAAAAATGGTGAGAAAGATAGAAAAAAAAAGAAAGAAAGAGGAACAAAAAAAATAAAATGTGTAAATACGTAAAAAACCGGAAGAAAGAAAAAGACATGAAAAAGAACAAAGAAAGAAAGAATAATGGAAACAAAGAAGGAAACGAAAGAAAGAATTGGATAAACAAATAAAAAAAGAAAGATAATTCAACTAGAAAAGCGGAAGAAAAAAAGAAAACTTAAAAGAATCTAAAAAGAAACAAGAAAGGAAAGAAAGATGTACATAATCAGAAAGAAAGAAAGAAAGAAAGAAAGAAAGATGCAGATAAGTCACCTAGAAAAGCAAAAGAAAGAAAAAGAAGACAACTTGAAAAGAATGAAAGAGAAAAAAGCAAGAAAGGAAAAAAAGAAAGATGTACATAAGCCAACCAAAAGAAAGAAAGAAAAAATGGGGGAAAAAACAAGAAAAATAAAAAATAAAAAAATGAAAGGGCAAAAAAAAAACTATAAAGAATTTTGGAACAGAAGGAAAAAAAGGAAAAAAAAAAAACAAGAAAATAAAGGAAAGGAAAGTTTTACTGTTTTTATCATCCCATGTCTCAAAGAGAAGATAAAAACAAAACATCTGCATATCTTCTCTCGAGACATTTTATTGTCCAGTTATTATTATTATTATTATTATTATTATTACTACTTCCCTTTTCTATTTTTGACTTCCGACTTGCCAACCCTGTCCACTTGGCACTCTCCACTAGATGCCAAAGAGTCTCAGGATGGAAAACACCCTAACCTTTCTCTCAACCCCATAATCAAGATACAGTTCCTACTCCCCTGATTCTTCAAATTCCATATTTCAAAAATAAATAACTTTGAACATCTTGAATTTGTCTGTCTGGATAAAAAAAAACCTGCGATCTTCGCAGTTCTTCGAGACAAGAAGGAGTAATGGTTTAGATTCTGGAAATTGCTTACATAACTTTAGAGAATCGGTAGAATTAAGATGTAGGGATGTGTCAACAGGAAACAAAACCATTAAAGTGAGTTCGAATTCCGGCTGAGATAGCTAGTGTTCATATAATATTAATACTCTCAGGAAATACATGGATTGACTTCTTCAAACATACACCACAGACCTACACCCCCACACACACACCCAGACACACATATATATATATATATATATATATATGTGTGTTTGTGTGTGTGTTTGTGTGTGTACGAGGGGTACTCAGAAAGTTCTAAGCATTGCCTAAGATGAACCATAGCCGAATATCTTATCCTAGAACTTGGAGATGAGCAAGCTGTCTTCAAGTTGGGTCCCAAGAATGCTGACGCCAGAGCACAAGCTGAAAAGGGTTAACATTTCCAGAACACATCTGACTTCTCGAATCCTTCTTGGTGAGACTGAGAACGTTTTGAATGACCATCGTATCTATGACTGGACTAAGGTGAATCTAAAGTTTAGCAATACATTGGTACGTGATAGTTTGCTGCGTTTATATCACGGGTAGAGTGTTCGCTAATGGTCCGGGAGACCGGGGTTCAATCCTAGGTCAAGTCATGCAAAAACTCGAAAATGGTACGATATCGCCTAGCTTAACACTCAGCATTATAAGGTAGAGACCAAGAGTAAAGTGGAACAATCCAGGGAATGGAGTAGCGCTCTCCCCAACACCTCGGTGTAGTAGCTAATGAAAAAGGAGCTTTCGGGTGGCCTTCAACAACGGTTGCTAAGTTTACTTTATACCACGTAGCAGAAATAGTTCAAGACAATATTTGTCGCTGCCTCCCGCCAAACAGGACTTGACACAAGGTCAATGACCCGAAGGTCGATTAAAGTGGGGATTAGGGGAAGGGAAGGTAGGGCATGAGCCGAGGCTTGATCTCTGCTGTACTACGATGCATCTCACCCACCCGAAGGTTGCTCAGCCGAAGTTAGAGGCCTTACGGCCTCAAGTCAACTTTTGCTAGACAGAGCCCACTGGCGAATAGTTCAAGCCGTAGTATGTATCCGCTATGATTGGGCGATATCGTGGTATTTGGCACGCCGACACAGTGTACATTGCTTCACTTCGTATGAGATTTGAAAGTCAGGTATGTATTTACGTGGTAGCCAAACTAGGAAACTTATACTTTAAGAGTTCAAACTGGTTCATAACCCCTCGGAAGCAACCAAAAACATTTGTTTTGCGAAAGGTGAAGGCGCTGTTGATCATGAGTTCTGTAACCAGACGGTTCAAGAAATTTTGCTTAGGTCGTAAGAATTTTAAGGATCCGGTAAGATAACATAGGCCTAAAACCGTGGAGGTGCCCGTGGTGTAATGGTTATCGTCCTAGGAAATGGACACGGCGACACGAGTTCAAATCCTGGACGAGACTGCATTTCACATAGCACTAATACCCTTGGGAAAGGTATGAATCCAATAATTCTCCATCCAGCTATGGGTAAATAGTAGGGCAGACGAGGTTCTTCAGCCTTGGTGAGGCTACTAGTCTAGGAGAAGGAAAACTCTGAATTCAAACCTCTTAAACTCCGCTTAAAAACTGACCTTGTGTCATATCGTGCCCGAGCGGAGGGGTTGGGTAAATATGTAAAACCGTGGATTCCAAGGCAGTGTTCTAAGCCATAAAGACAAATTCAGCGAATAGCTCTCAGAGAGTATCAGATGAGCTAGGCATCTCACAGGCCAGTGTAGTTCGTAAGATTCACGACCTCCGCATCCAGAACTGTCGAATTGTACCTCATGTTGCCAAAATATTACAAAATTTTTAACTTGCCTTAGTGTATATAGGGTGCGAAAGCAAAATATGAAAGATTTTTAAAACTTTTTTTAGTCTAATTAGTCCAAATTTTGAAAAAAAAAAACGCGATAAATCTAAATTTTCAAGATTTTTTTAAAAATTCAGTGAGCAAGAAAAGAAACGACAAAGAACCTATGATTTGCTTAAGCCCCCCCCCTCAAAAAAAAATTACCAAATAATTAGAGTTTCTTTAGGGCTCCATCAAACTCACTCAGATTATAACCCCTTAATTACGATGTATGGGGTGTTTTAGAAAACAAAACGAATGCAACTTACCATCAAAATATTGATTCACTTAAGACAGCTATTGAGGAGGAATGGAATAAATGCCTGAAGAATTTATTTTGAAGGTATGCAAATTGTTTCGAAGGCGTGTTGATACAATAATTGAGAAAAAAATGGTTATCGTATTGAGTAAATTTACAGTTTTGTGTCTATTTTCTTATATTGACATTTTTTTTAATTAAAATTAATCTTGTTTTATGACAGTCGTTTATTATTATACTCGAATATTCTTGATTTTGCTCCCGCACTATATATATATATATATATATATATATATATATATATATTAGATAGGAATGCTTGATATCATATACTATTGTATATAAATTAGATAGGAATACTTGAAACCATACACTTCTGTGGAAATTATTTGCATTAAATTATAATACTTGATATACTATAACTGTGTGCAGACAAATTATCATTCTTAGATAGGAATATGCGTGTATGTGTGTATGTGTGGGTATCAAATTAAGGTGTAAGATAGTTTTACGGATTATCAACATGAAAAACAAATCATTAATCCGATTTCTAACAATGGCCGAGGCCGTTTGCCTTTACTTAACATGAATTTTTGTCGTCGGGTCATAGAATATACCGACTGAATCCCCAGCGGAAGGGTAGGTCCCTACTACGCAAAAGAGGTGTCCCGTGTATTGTACGAAACTGCGGTCGGTAGAACGGCTCCACTTCGGGAGTTCTGGAGAGTGTAGAGTACTCCCTAGTTGCCATTACTCCCAGGCCCACTCTTACTTGAAATGATGGTACACGTTAGAGTCCAATCTAAGGGTCAAATAGTTATGTTTGAAAATTACTTGTACGCCATCAGAATACTTGAAACCAAATCATAGCATGCAAACAAATTATTATTATTATTATTATTATTAAATAGGAATAGTTACTTGAAACAATATAAGTGTATATAAATTATTTGTATTAGATAGGAATACTTAATATCATATTGTATATAGATTGTATATAGACTAGATAGTAATACTTGAAACCATACACTTGTGTGGAAATTTTTTGTATTAGATGGGAATACTTGATATCATATAACTGTGTGCAAACAAATAATCACTCTTAAATTGGAATATATACATAATTGTGCATTAATGATTTCTATTTTAACAGGATGGAGTGTCGGCATGCCAAACACGCGGGTTATTCTTGGGGTCTTACTCTGGTCGCGCTGTGCCAGGAAATTTATTGAATAACCAGGAATGATCCGCTATCCGCCCACGTTGTGATTTAAGATCCAGACAACGAATCAACCACTATCCGTTTCAGAAATTCGACAGACACCTCCGCACCAGAAAAAAAAAGAAAGAAAGAAAATCTGCGACTATAAACAAAACAACACAGCTTTGCAACAATAATAGTGTTTAGTGTATATAATAGAAATTGTCATTCACCAACTTTTTACATAATACATCTCTTACAGAAACCGACAGGTATTAGCTTATTTTTCTTTCTTCTACTCAAGCAGTTCGATACAAGGCTAGTAAGCTCAGAATCCGTGGGAAGACACCTTACGTCTGCCTACAAACTCGTTCAAAGTTTACTATGTACTTTTGATAGCTAGTTCTGGGGTGGGGGAGTAGGGATTATTTCAAAAACCCGTAGTAAAATCCACATCGAATTCCGGAGCTAAATTTAGTAATAACAGTCTTTCTGGTTAGTCAGTTAACTTCGGATGTCAACATTTTGTTTCCTATTCAGTAATAAAAAATTCTCTTTCCTAGAAATAACATTGATGCGACAGCATTTTGTTTTCATGATTGTGGGTTTCCTTTCCATCAACCGAATTTTAACATCTTTCGAAAGCAATAACAAATTTTGTCTGTCCCTGAATAATTCTGATGTTTGACAAGTCAGACAAGACACTTCAAACACCGATTTCGCCGGAGAAATTTTCGCGATAAAATGAACAATACGCTGTTTTGACATATAACTGAACTGTTTTGATATTTAACTGTTTGTAAATAAAAACTATACTTATACTAAACTGAATTGTTTGAAATTAAATTCGACGTTAAATGACCTGAAAAGTGTTGATACGCCATAAAAAAAACAACCAACCAACCTAATATCATATAACTATGTGCAAACAAATAACTATGGATGAATAACAAAAAGAGAAATTAAAAAAAAGAAGACTAATTTATAATTGCGATCAAATGAATTAGATTTTGGTATTGAATGACCCATACGGACTTGACTTGCCGTTAAACAAATAAACCAAACCAAAAGCCAGAAATTCATCTTTTTTTCCCACCTCCACTTCTTTGAAGAGTTATCAATCTAGAAGAATAACTTCTGAATCTAAACCATCTCCCCCTAACTATGCGGAAAATATTTCAGTCAAATTTCGGTATTATATAAACTAGTGTGTTCAAGTCTCACTGAGTGCACCATACATCCGGTCTTGTGTTACATCTAAGCAAAGCTTAGTAAGTAAGTACCGTTAAGTAACTATTCTTTTTTTTTTTTTTTTTTTTTGTATTGATCTTTCTTTTTTTCCTTGCACATGGCTTAAAATACTCTAGTCTAAAACTAATAATTATCTAATAAATCTCTTTAATCCAAAGATTGGACCCTAACCATATTTGCCGACCCTTCCGCTCGGGCAGGATATAGCACAAGGTCAATATTTTTAACCGAAGTTTAATAGGTTTGAATTCAGAGTTTTCCTTCTCCTAGACAAGTTGCCTTACCAAGGCTGAAGAACCCAGTCTGCCCTACTATTTACCCATAGCTGGAGGGAGAATAATTGGATTCATACCTTTCCCAAGGGTATTAGTGCTATGTGAAATGCAATTTGAACTCGTGTCGCCGTATCAATTTCCTACGACGATAACCATTACTCCACGGGCGGTGGATTATAAGACATTTTTTTGTTCAATATTACCATACTATGGACGATTTTTCTTGATTTTATTTCTTAACCATTACACCACGGGCACCTAACAAGTATTATAACTCCGAATCAGGGTGGATCTGAGGGTAATGACAACGAACAGGTACTCCCACTCAAGAGTTCCACCACCAGATGAAGTTTTATGTCACATACAGAACATCCTATATTTGGGGGTGCAATGTTTTGCCCTTCTTCCAGGGATACAGTCGACGAATTCTATACGCCAACACCTGACATTTAACTTACGAAATAAAACAAGGAAAATTAAGATCACTCGTAACTCTGAACTTCACGCACATGATATTCAGGTGAGCTTATATCGGTTCTTCTTCTTCTTCTTCTTCTTCTTCTTCTTCTTCTTCTTCTTCTTCTTCTTCTTCTTTCAATATCAATAAAACGTGCCATTAAAAAAAGGAATGGAGGATTGAAAATATAGATAGGATTATCATCAAACTAATAATATCTCTCTCTCTCTCTCTCTCTCTTCCCCTTCTTTATATATATGTGTGTGTTTGTGTATGTGTGTATCATCATCATCATCGAATCCCATTGAAAGTACGGAGTTCCCTGATCTCTCTTTCACACACCCTCTCTCTTTTTCTGTCTCTGCATCCATCCCTATCACCCATTGCTTCTAGGTTGCATCCGGTGTCGGCACAAAGTTGATGTAAGATAATCTTTTTTGGTCAGCCAACACTAGCACGTCCATGTGCAGGGGCCCATAAAAGAACGTCACTTATGAGTTCGTCCTTCGTTCTCCATCAGTGCCCGGCATGTCTTGTTTATTTTCATTGAATGGTTAGTGAGATGGGAGGCAGGTGACCGTACTGCTGCTATTTTGGGGATTATTACTTCCAGGATTTGTTCAAGACTGCATGCAGCATTATATATATGATTGCTTAATCTTTGCAGATAATTACCGCCTTTTTGATTCTCAGGAAGAAGAAAAAAAGAGAAAAATTGTTACATCAGGGGATGAAAGTGGCAAATGCTTGTACAACACCAATACTGCTATCTGAGTGTTTGTGATGATACTCCAGAGACAAGCCGAGGCAAGATGAAAATAAACCACAAACGCTGCAAGATATAATGAGTTTTCCTTCCCACTGAGACAGTCTATTAAGTTGAGCGACTGTGCTCTCCAATCGACATCGCTGTGTTCCTCTTGTAGACTACAATACTCCTTTGCCATACTGTCGTTCTACTGACATATGTCTTCAGAATAACTGTGACCTATAAAAATGCAGGATTTGTTACCAGTGTTCACTTCGTTGTATTTTAAATTCAGATTCTTTCCTTCTCCTTGACTGGTCGCTCAACCAAAGCTAGAGAGCCCAGTTTACCTTGCTTTTTAAACTATCGTTGAAGATGAAGAAGGATAGATAGATTTAGGTACATCTCCTGAGTTTGATTTAAGTCCGAGGTCATCATATATCCGATAATCTTCAGGTACAATAATTTTCTAAAACGTTCTCAAGGTCTTCTTTTTTATTTGTACATAAGGGAGTAATTTTTTTTCGTTTATGCTGTTGAAAGAATATTCGCTCTCTTAAGACATTCAGAAATTAACGTCTTTGCGTTTAAAATTTTTTTAAAGCTTTATAGCATATCAAATAACAAAGACTAATTGGGGAAATAAAAAATGAACACACAAGGGAGAACAGGAGACACACCCATAAAAAGAGAAAGAGGGGAGGAAGAAGATAAAGAAAGAACTAACCCCTACAAGTATTCAAACAGGAAGCAGTGACCTCTATATAAACCGATACCACACCTGAAAAAACATTAACTGTTCTCTGATGAAAGAAAAGGCTCGAAGCATACAATATGTAAGAACGAAATAAATAATTCTTTAAAAGATATAAATCTCTTTGTGGACCTATTCATTTTGAAATATTTACTTTTTTTCTTTCTTTGGAACAACAAAAAAAAAAGAAAAATGTTTTTGCATATATATATATATATATATTGATTTATTTGGTTTCTTTGTTTAATGGAATATCAACCTTTGTGGATTATTTAATACCAAAGCCATCCTTATAGAAAAGTAGAGGTATTATTTAACTCAAAGCTTGAGGGATATGGGGTTCATACTTTTTCCAAGGGTATTTGTCAGAAAGTGAAGATAATAGTGCGACATGATTTCGAACTTGCATATATATATATATATATATATGTTGTATCGTGGTGAGGAAAAGATACACAGTGAAACAGTGTTAATTATTTATTAACTCAAGTGGTACAGTCCGACAAGTATTATAAGTCTCTCGCGGTAGGTGTTACGCCCGAAGTTGGTCTTTCTACTGACTGACGTCCTTCAGAGCTATCTTTCTACTTCCGCTTCTTTTTCTGCTTCTGTTTTGCCGTGCTTCAGAAACACGCCGTCTTTAGACATCCGTGATACCGGAAGTCATGTGGTACAAGCCATTATACAACAATATATATATATAAGCAAGTTCGAAAAAAAATGATGAAATGTTGTGATCTGATGGCCGGAATTGAGTGGATTTTTCTAAATTTTCATTAGAAATTTCTCATTATTTTTTTGTCTGAAGATTCAGATCTAAAATTTTAAAAAAGATATAAGGTCCGCTGAAATGAATATTATTACGAAAAAAATAAGACAAATTTTAAAATGTTTTTCTTTTAAATAGGATATATATATATATATATATATATATATATATATATATATATATATATATATAAGGAGTCAGCAGATGGATAGGCAAGGTAGGCAATTCTACCTGGGCCTCGTTTGTGCCGAGACTCAAAACGCTTCGAGAGAAAACATGCTCCCGTAACCATGTGATAACGTTGAATGTTCCATGAACGAATTCTAATGGTAGTTCCTACCATTAGAATTCGTTCATCAAACCAAATCAATCACAAAGACGAATTATGATATTGTTTTGTTTTTATCTAATTTCTGAATTTGTTGAAAGGATTTCCGTGCAAAATGAAGCTACAGGGAGCCAAAGTAATTTTTAGTTTATTTGGGGGTTTTTTGTATTGTTTTGTTTTGTTTTTGTTTTTGTTTTTTGTGGGGGGGGGATTTTTTATTTTTGTTTTCTTTTTTATCTTTGTTTGTTTTTTTTTTTGTTTTTTTGGAGGGGTCACTTTCAAACAACGATCGATTTAGCTATCCCAGTCTGTTCTCTGAATGCAATAAAGGATGTAGAAAGCTAAGAGGGAAGCAGTGCTTCTTGCTAGAATCTGGATAAGTCATACATATATTAAATACTCGTTTCTCCTAAAAAATGAGGACACCACCGCCAATATGCACTGTTTGTCAACAATTGTACATAGCGAAGCATATATCAGAAAGCTTCGGTAATTTCAGTTTGATCCGATCAAATCATTATCGGCCGAATAACTTCCATGCTCTATTCACAAAAACTGACCTAACAATATACTACACTATCTTAGAAAAAATAAAACTCTACAAGAAATTTAATCTCCCTTCAAAAAAAGATCCTAAACAAATCCTGTATAAGCAATTAATTTCAAAACGAAGGAGATACCAAATCATTACAAAAAAATGCTGAGTCTTGTAACCGTATCCCCTGCATTCCTATCCGAGGTCGCGGTTAATCACCTGAAGAAGGCCAGAGGTGAAATTTTGCCGAAATGTAGTGAAAAAAAAAATACCAAGATGAGGACAAAAGTCCGCAATAAAAATGAATAAAAAATCTCAGATTAAGAAGCCTCATCTCAAAATGATTCCCAATAAAGACAACAGCAATACATTGTGGGCAACCAAATTACTTCTGACTTTAGAATAAGATTAATTACCAAGTACTCATTTAAAATTATATGTGTAATCATTTAAAAGAGTGTAAACAAACGACTGATGATAAACTCAATTGTTACTGCTACATAGCAGTACTGGAAACCATTTAACTGTGTGCAAAGATTGAATTATTGATGTTACATACTAGTAATTGAAACAATTTTATTATGTGCTAACAAATGAGCCCATGCCCGTTGTAAAATGTTATCTAGATACAGCGGGGTGAAATAGATACTCGTACAGTTGAACATTTTCATATGTTATCTTTCAAGCAGCCCAAACAAAATTTTTATAAACATTTACTGTATAAGGATATATTCTATTAATATGTTTATATAAACTTAGGTTACAATTATTTTTACAGAAATTAATGCTATTCATTCATTTTCATGAGTGAAAAAATTAATCGTACAGTACAACATTGTTGCAATATTTTTCTAGATTGTTCCAATATTGCTATCAATACCCATAGTTAGACTTCTAGATTGTTCCAATATTGCTACCAGTACCAATAGTTAGCCTTCTAGAATGTTCCAATAATGCTATCAGTACCCATAGTTAGCCTTCTAGAATGTTCCAATAATGCTATCAGTACCTATAGTTAGCCTTCTAGAATGTTCCAATAATGCTATCAGTACCCATAGTTAGCCTTCTAGAATGTTCCAATAATGCTATCAGTACCCATAGTTAGCCTTCTAGAATGTTCCAATAATGCTATCAGTACCCATAGTTAGCCTTCTAGAATGTTCCAATAATGCTATCAGTACCCATAGTTAGCCTTCTAGAATGTTCCAATAATGCTATCAGTACCCATAGTTAGCCTTCTAGAATGTTCCAATAATGCTATCAGTACCCATAGTTAGCCTTCTAGAATGTTCCAATAATGCTATCAGTACCCATAGTTAGCCTTCTAGAATGTTCCAATAATGCTATCAGTACCTATAGTTAGCCTTCTAGAATGTTCCAATAATGCTATCAGTACCCATAGTTAGCCTTCTAGAATGTTCCAATAATGCTATCAGTACCCATGGTTAGCCTTCTAGAATGTTCCAATAATGCTATCAGTACCTATAGTTAGCCTTCTAGAATGTTCCAATAATGCTATCAGTACCCATAGTTAGCCTTCTAGAATGTTCCAATAATGCTATCAGTACCCATAGTTAGCCTTCTAGAATGTTCCAATAATGCTATCAGTACCCATAGTTAGCCTTCTAGAATGTTCCAATAATGCTATCAGTACCTATAGTTAGCCTTCTAGAATGTTCCAATAATGCTATCAGTACCCATAGTTAGCCTTCTAGAATGTTCCAATATTGCTACCAGTACCCATAGTAAGACTTCTAGAATGTTCCAATAATGCTATCGTACCCATAGTTAGCCTTCTAGAATGTTCTAATAATGCTATCAGTATCCATAGTTAGCCTTCTAGAATGTTCCAATATTGCTACCAGTACCCATAGTTAGCCTTCTAGAATGTTCTAATAATGCTATCAGTTCCCATAGTTAGGCTTCTAGAATGTTCCAATAATGCTATCGTACCCATAGTTAGCCTTCTAGAATGTTCCAATAATTCTACCAGTACCCATAGTTAGACTTCTAGAATGTTCCAATAATGTTATCAGTAGCTATATTTAGTCTTAAGATCTTAACCAGAACTTTCTGTAAATGCTTGTCGAACGAGAAGGTTCTGATCATGGCAAGAGGTAAAGAATTGAGTAATTCACAAAAAGCACTGAATGTTAAGCTTTGCATAAATGGAGAAAGTTATGAAAATATCTCAAGCAACCTGAATATACCTTTTAGTTTATTCATTGCAAGGTTTAAAAGATGTAACACAGTTGAAAACAAAAAATAAACAGGTGCTCCAAGGAATATTTCTCATAGATTATCAAGAAAATTAGGGCGCCTGATTAACTGAAATCCAATGGTCACACATGAAAATTTGCGTTTATCTGGATGTTGTATAACCTAACAAACAATAAGTAATGAAATGCTGAGGAATGGTCTAAAGTCACGGAGATCAAAGAAAACTCCTTTGAGGTGCCCGTGGTGTAATGGTTATCGTCGTAGGAAATGGACACGGCGACACAAGTTCAAATCCTGGACGAGACTGGTAGCATTTCACATAGCACTAATACCCTTGGGAAAGGTATGAATCCAATTATTCTCCCTCCAGCTATGGGTAAATAGTAGGGCATGCTAGGTTCTTCAGCCTTGGTGAGGCAACTAGTCTAGGAGAAGGAAAACTCTGAATTCAAACCTCTTAAACTCCGCTGAAAAATTGACCTTGTGTCATATCTTGCCAGAACAGAGGGGTTGAGTAAATATGATCTAAGAAAACTCCTTTGTTTATTAAAAACGACATAGAGATGCAAGGTTGAAATTTGTAAGACAGCATAAGGAAAATGAGTATTTGGGAAAGAGTATTATGGACAGATGAAACTAAAATTGAGTTGTTTGGTCATAATTATCGAAATCATGTGTGGAGGAAAAATGGCGAATCCTACTCACCAAAGAACACGGTACCAACAGTCAAATTTAGCGGTGGCAGTATAATGATTTGGGGATTTTTTCAGCGAAAGGTGAGGGCAAAATATCAGTAATAAATGGTCAAATGAATACCCAAATATAATCAGATCTTACAAGAAAATTTGATGTTTTCTGTTGAGAGTCTTGAGCTACCTTCTGATTACATTTTCCAGCAGGATAATGATCCCAAACATACAGCTAAATCTTGAAGAAGAGGTTGTCTGAATATAATGTTAATGTTTTGCAATGGCCACGTCAATCCCCGGATTTGAATCCAATTGGCAACTTGTGACGATTTTTGAAAATTCAAATCTGAAAAAAAGAGCACCAGCAAACATCAATAAGGCGTCTCTGGTGGTGTAAAGGTTAGCAAGCCCGACTAGCAGAACCTACACGAGTGAATTCGAGTCTCATTGGGTTCCCCTTTCATATGGCCTTGTGCCACATCTAAGCAAAATGCTTAGTAAATTCCCACCAGCAAACATCAATAATCCGAAGACAATATGCCAGGAAGAATGGTACAAAATACCTACTAATTATTACAAGAAAGTAATTGAGAACTACAGGAAGGGAATAGTGGCTGATGAAGTGAATAAAGGGTATTCTACAAAGTATTAAAGGGAGATAATGCATTATTTTTTGTACTGCATGATTATTTTTTTCACTCGTGAAAATGAATAAATGGCATTAATTTCTGTAAATTTAATTCTAACGTATATTAGTAGAATATATTTAATTCTAACCCATATTAGTAGAACATATCCTTATATAGTAAATGTATATAAAAAAGAGGTGGCCGTGGTGTAATGGTTATCGTCGTAGGAATTGGACTCGGCGACACGAGTTCAAATCCTGGACGAGACTGGTAGCATTTCACATAGCACTAATTATTCTCCATCCAGCTATGTGTAAATAATAGGGCAGATCAGGCTCTTCAGCCTTGGTGAGGCAAATTGTCTAGGAGAAGGAAAACTCTGAATTCAAACCTGTTAAACTCCGCTTAAAAAACTGACCTTGTGTCATATCCTGCCCGAGCGGAGGGGTTGGGTAAATATGATAAAAAAATTTCAGGTTATGTTTGAAAGATAAAAAATAAAATGTTCATATGCACAAATATTTATTACACCCCACTGTATATTTGATATGTAGAAACAAGATGTTAAAATGTTATCTACATATATTAAACACGTATAAAAAAGATTTGGCATTAAATAACCAACAAGAGTTGATATCCCATAAATCCCAACCAACCAAACACTTACAAATCATATATGTAAAACCATTTAACTATGTGCAAACAAATGACTGATGTAAGATTGTTCGTATTATATATTAATACTTGTAACCATTTAACAGTGTACAAACAAATGAGCTCTTGTTCATGTAAAAATGGTACCTACAAACTATTTGTTTACAAATTATGTATATTCAATATACATATATATTGACCTAGTGGGTACAGTGTTCGCCAATGGCCCAGGAGACCAGGGTTCAATCTCTGGTCGAGTCATACCAATGACTCAAAAAATTGTACCTGATGCCGCTTTGCTTAACACTCAGCATTATAAGATATGTATCAAGGGTAAAGTAGAGCAATCCAGGGATACAAGTTGCGCCTTCCCCTACACCGTGGCGTAGTAGCTAATGAAAAAGGAGCTTACGGGTCGCCCACGATTAAGGTCACCAACTTTACTTACTTATATTTATAAACCAGTTTTGGCATTAAATAACCAACAAGGATTGAAATACTATGAAACCCAACCAACAGGTAGCCGACGATTCCCACACACCAACTGCTTTACTTGCTCAACGTTGACCTCTATCCTACTAGTTGAAGATCTCCCGCTCCCCACTCTTCTTTTTGGACCTCTTCTGAAAGCCAAAAAACACTTGTTCACGACAAGGTGTTATCATCGTATACTTCCTGAAGCATTCCAAGTGCTTGTGACGGAGTAATCCCCTAACGCGACAAAACGTTCCTGATTTATTCGTTAGTCAGTGTTCATCGATTGTTCCTCAGTGAACACTAAGAGATAGATAGATAGATAGATAGATAGATATGAACAGGCTGATTGGTTCTTTTGTTTATTAAAATATCAAACTTCGTAAACCGACTGAGATAGATAGATAGATATGAACAGGCTGATTGGTTCTTTTGTTCATTAAAATGCATGCCTTCATAAACAGGCTGAGATAGATAGATAGATAGATAGATAGATAGATATGAACAGACTGATTGGTTCTTTTGTTTATTAAAATACCAACCTTCGTAAACCGACTGAGATAGATAGATAGATAGATAGAATGGGAAGGAAAGATAGCTAAATATCACAGTGAAATAGATAGATAGATAGATAGATAGATATGAATAAAATAAGAAAAGAAAATTGTAATGTTCAGGTAGTGTGTCCTTTATTTCGTTGAAAATAATAATATTCAATCTTTTCAACATTTATTGAACTTTTGAACTTTAGTTTAAAGAACTGTCAGCGACAAAAGGAGATAAGCTTTTTGAAATAAATGAATTGTTTTTTGTTGATTTCATTTTGATGAGCGACGGGTGATGGTTGTTCTGTTAATCACAATTGTTCTCCTGACATGTGTTCCCAAGGGCACGGTTACGAAAAACAATTTTCATTTTCGACACGCAGGTGGTCCTTTCTCATCTCCCACCTCCCCATCCATTTCGAAGCAAACGCCTTCTCAAAGACACAGGTGCTCTATGGCAGTAGAATCAAAGAATAAACACCACTTTCTCTCCATGTTTATTTAATCTATCTCTCTATCTATTTATCTGTCTGTCTGTCTGTCTGTCTCAGTCAGTTTATGTCTATCCATATATCTACGCGTACACACACGCACACACATAGATAGATAGATAGATTGATAGATGAAGATATATATATATATATCTTTAATTCTCTATTCATATTTATCTTAGTTTGCTCATCAATCTTCTTCTATCGATCCCAGTCTCTACATATCTATCTATCTATCTATCTATCCCAGCGTTGCTCAATCGGTTGGGGCTGTAGAATCTGCTCCTCTGCAGAAGGGTAAGACCTTACCTAAATGAGTGTCCTGTATATGACACTAAACAATCTGATGGAGAGGTTCCAGTTGTGCTGGAACTTTGAGGAATGTGGAGTACCTCTTCACTGCCATCGCTCCCATGACCACTCTGGCTGGGAGAGGTAGCACCTGATAGGGTCCTATGGATGGGTCGAATAGAACTAAACAGTGTACCAATGCTAAACTGAATTACTTGGAAAAAAAACTGTTTTTACATTCAAACTGCGTACTTATATTAAACTGAATTGTTTGAAAGAGAACTAACTGCTTTGCATGCTAAGCTGGAATGTTTAAAATAGCACAGTTTGACAATTAACTTTGTGCAATCAAAAAGCTGCAATTATACTAAACTGAATTGTTTGAAAAAGAACGGTTTGATTAAACTAAATAGCTTGAAATAAAAATGTTTTTGACAATAAAACTGTGTATTTATGCTAAACTGAATTGACTGAAATAGAACTGTTTATTTGTATAAAATGGATTTAGCAATAAATAACCTACAAAAGTTGACATGCCATAAAATTCAAGAAAACAAGTAAACGAACAAACTCAGTCTGTGCACATACACGCACAAACACATATATATATAATTTTTTTCATATCTCTCTATCTATCGATCTATCTATCTTTTACAGTCTATACAGATCTCTCTCTCTCTCTCTATATATATATATATATATATGTATACCACAGTCTGTTCATATATATCTATCTCTGCCTGCTCAAATCTATCTATCTATCTATCTATCATTTTCAGTTTGTTCTTATCCATCTATGTGTTTTTATATCAATTTATCTATATTAGTCTGTTCATATATATATATATATATATATATATATATATATATATATATATATATATATATATATATATCGATCAAGCATAAATAAGAAACCGCTTTTTAATCTTGAAATTGATATTTAATGAAATCATTGGTTTTAAATAGCACTACTTGAAACCATTTAACTGTGTGCCAATAAATGATCTCTGCCTCGTTTAAAAATGTAACCTACAAACTATTCGCTAATAAATTACATATATGGAAGTAAATAATGGAGTGTAATCCGACAATATATAAAAAAAATGATAACAAGGTAATCCAAGTAGAAGGAGAGATTTATTTAGAAGCAAAGTCGACACTATAGCGTTTCGAGTATTAATTTTATTGCGGACTTTTTGTCCTCACCTTGTTAGGGGGGGGTTCTCACTACGTTTCGGCTAAATTTCACAGCTGGCCGTCTTCAGATGATTAACTGCGACCTCAAATAGGAATGCTGAGTCTTGTAACAGTATCCCCAGTAATTACTGCCTTCCATAGTTGTTGTCTATCTCACCACGTTTTGACCAAGTAACCCTCTGGCCGGCTTGGGTAGGAATTGAAACCGCTATCTTCTGATAATGCTCACCTGGAACCGTAGAGACTCAACACCTCTATCCGCTGCGCTACGGGCCCCGAAGCATTTCGGTTCTAATGAACCATCATCAGGGCGATGAGGGATGATATTAGTGATGTTAAATCAACGATTGATATTTAAAAGGGCAAAATATAAAAAACCTAGGGAAAATTTGTATAACAAGAAAAACTTGGCCGTTTGTATATATATATATATATATAAACATGATTTGACATTAAACAACCTACATAGGTTGATATGGTATAAAATCCAACCAATAAACCAACTAATCTGGACCTTTAACGAGCATGGATTGGTTTGGTTTGCTTTGGTTAAGTTTTAGGGCCTCTCAACCATTGTTGGTTATCTAATGCCAAATCCTGTTTTTACATATATGTCAAGTATATATGATTTGTAAGCACATCTTTTAGATACACTTTAGAACGAGCCAGCGCTCATTCTTTTGTATACAGTTAAATGGTTTCAAGTATTGCTATGTAGCAGTAACAAGGTAACATCAGTCATATGTTTGCACACATTTAAATTGATATACATGTATGATTTGTAAGTGAATAGTTTGTTAATAATTTTATTTTTAACTGAGTTAGAACTAATTTGTTTGCACTCTAGTATTGCTATTGTTTCTACAGTTAAATGGTTTCAATTATTGCTATCTAAAACTCATAATTCTATTCAAAATTAATCATTTGTTTGTACACGGTAAAGTAATTTCAAATATAGGTAAGTAAGTAAAGTTGGCGACCGTAGTCGAGAGCTACCCGAAAGATCCCTTTTCAATTGCTACCACACCAAGGTGTAGGGGAGGGCGCTACTCCTTTCCGTGGATTGCTTCACTTTACCCGTGATACGCACCTTGTACTGCTGAGTGTAAAGCAAAGAGGTATCAAGTACCATTTTTAAAATCTTTGGTATGACGCGACCGGGGATTGAACCCAGGTCTCCCGGACCATTGGCGAACACTCAACCCACGGTATTGAACACTAATTATTCTATTCAACATTAATCAATCGTTTGCACAGCAAAATGGTTCCAAATATTATCATGTATCCCGAAAAATTCCATTATATACCATAAAATTCAGCTGACAACTAAATTTTATCCCTGATTGTGTGTGTGTGTGTGTCTCCGGGTATTAGTAGTTAAGTCCTGTTTAATGTGGGTTGATTTTTTCAACGAAGTTTTTTTTTTATTGGGTATAATGTGTAGTCGTCAGTTTGGCATATTGGCATTATTTTAAACATCTACTGATGTATTCTTATAGGTGTTTTGAAACATAGAATTTTCTGTTTTCCGGTAACTTAATATTACTTTTGTGTTGGGATATCCTGTTATTTATTTCTTTCGTTGACCCTATGCATACTTTTTTACACTTGCTACATTCGATTACGTAGACTACTTTTTTTTTAATTGCAGCTTAAATCTTTATTTATTATGAATGTTATTTTAGAGGTTTTGAAGGTTTAGGATCTTCCTTCTATGATTAATATAATCTCCACATCTTTTATTCCTGCGTTTTGTTACTCTATGCTTTGTGTGTTCTCTGAATATAATAGAGGTAATTATTTTAAAAAATCTATGTTGTCTCTGGCTTTCAATGCTTTTCTTTTTGTCTCGTATTTCTTTGATTCTGTACTGTTCTTAAGATTTTAATCATTATTTCTGTGAATAGTTTTGGGTTGCTTTTATTCCAAGTTCAGACGTATGCTAAGGGCTATTCCTTGCTATGTTTTTGGGGGGTTCATAGTTCTTTTAAGGGTATTTCTTTTGCTAATTCGAATCCTTTATTCATTAGTGTGGTTGGGTATCCCCTCTGGTGGTGGATTACGCGAAATTCTTTTAAGTGAGTTTTTCTGAAGTTTTTATTTGTGATTGTGGTGCATATTCTACATGCTAGAGTGTAAGGGATAGATTTTATGCAGTTTTGGGGGTGGTGACTTTTAAAGTGGAAGTATTATTGGGTGTCTGTTGGTTTGTGGTAAATGTCTGTTATAATTTGGCCATTTTCATTTTTAATGAGAATGTTTTAAAATAGTAGTTCTTTAAAGAAGACGCATATATAGTCATTCAAGGAGGAAAATTAGTTGTCAGTTGAACTTTATGGCGTATCAACTGTATTTGGAGAAAAGAGAGCCTTTGGAGAAAAGGGAGCCTTTGGAGAAAAGAGAGCCTTTGGAGAAAAGGGAGCTTTCGGGTCGCCCTAGACTATGGTCACCAACTTTACTTTATTTTTTAATAAAGTAAAGTTGGTGACCATAGTCTAGGGCGACCCGAAAGCTCCCTTTTCAAAAGCTACTACACCGAGGTGTAGGGAAGGGCGCTACTCCATTCCCTGGATTGCTCTACTTTACCATTGATCCTTGCCTTATAATGCGGAATGTTAAGCAAGATGGCATCAAGTACCATTTTTGGAGGTTTTGGTATGACTCGACCTGGGATTGAACCCCGTTCTCCCGGACCATTGGCGAACATTCTACTCATTAGGCCAATGGCCCAGTACAAAAGAGTAATAAAGGAGAAAAACAAAAGCAAAAAAACAAAAACAAACGAAAGTATATACACATTCATGGACACAGAGACCCACGCAAACACACAGACACACAGAATACACTCTTGTAAAAAAAAAGAGAGAAAAAAAGACTGAAATAATATTTGCGGAGAAGAAGACTTGTAACTCGAGCTAAACATTTGCAGACACGAATCCTGGAATTACAAAGAACCACGATCTTATCAAAACAGTATATAAACTAAAGGAAACACCAAAACAAACCATTTACTCCCTGAAGACGCCATAAAACGCCAGAAACACGTGTTGAAAAAATAACTTAAGAAACAAATTCGCTTGTAGATCAATTCATTTTAAAGTATTTACTTTTTTCTCTCATTGGACCAACAAAAACGTTTTATATATAATTAAATATTGATTATTTGTAAACGAATAGTTTGTAAGCAACATTTTTAACAAGCCAGAGCTCATTTCTTTGCACACAGTCAAATGGTTTCAAGTATTACTATCTAACACTAATAATTCTATTTAGTATTTATTTGCTCACAGTTAAATGGTTTCAACTATTACTATTCAACATAGTTTCACTTGTGCACAGCTAAATGGTCTCAAGTCACGCTATGTAACACCAACAATTCAATCTAACATCACTCTCTCGTTCGCGCACAGTTAAATGGTTAAATAGTTCTACCCGACCCCCCAGATGGTAACCCAAGAGATACTATAACTCTGATTGGTTGGTTGGTTGGTTGGTTTTTTGGTATATCAACCCTTGTAGGCCATTCAATACCAAATCCTGTTCACACACACACACACACAAACACACACACACACACACAAACACACATATATATATATTATTTATAAATGAATAATGTGTTCGTAACATTTTCAACGAGCCAGAGCTCATTTGTTGGCACACAGTTAAAATGTGTCAAATATCGCTATCGAAAACTAATAATTCTATTTAATATTTATCATTTGTTTGCATACATTTAGATGGTTTTTAGTATTCCTATCTAACAGCCATAGTTTTATTTTCAAGTATTACTATTTAACATTAGTAATTCTATTTATCAAGTATTCCTGTGTAATACAAAAAATCTGCACACACGTGTATGGTTTCAAATAACCAATGATAATCTTTAGTAAATGATTGAACAGCTGAGACTCTAACAGGAACTACCGCTTCGAGTCAGAGTGGAGCTGGAAGTAATGAGAATGAAGGAGTAATGTATATTCTCTAATTGTTGTGGCCCCGGAAAGGGTCGTTAATGAAAACACAAACACGGATATTAGATAACAGATTATATTACTCAAGGAAGATAGAGTTACATAGAAATGGTAAGAAGTCTCCTACTGTTCGGATAACACCAATACTGATCTGCCTGTCTGGCAGCGAAATCTCTCAGTACTAATAACGGTGAGAAGAGTCCATTATGGTGAGATGGGTAAAGCTCCCACAATACTAAAAGACTAAGATAGATACAGTTTGCTTTCATACCCAAGACCCAAAAACATACGAAAAATAAACCATTATGAATGACCTCGTATATTTCCGTTCATATTACAATAAGAAAATAACTAACAACACAGTGGAACCTCGAACGACTCTCCAGTCGGAAGATTCAGATTTCGACCAAAATATTTGAGAAAAACTGCGTGAGTGATCAAACACACGACTTGAGCCGATGAAAATGGAACGTGTGCGAACGACTGCCGAGGCTAACCGAACATGGCCGAACGACAAACCGGGTCTACCGGAACTGCATTGTCTCAGTTTCCGAACAAATCGGTAGTCGAAGATAATTTTGAATCAAATTATGTTCGAGCACCGAGGTTCCACTGTATGTTGGTTGGTTGGTTTGATTTACGGCATATCTGTTGTGGGAGCCTACCCATCTTACCATAATGGACTCTTCTCACCGTTATTAGTACCAGAGATTTCGCTACCAGAGGCAGATCAATATCGGTGTTATCCGAACAGCACAAGACTTCTTACCTTTTCTATGTAACTCCATCTTTCTTGTGTAATATAATCTGTTATCTAATATCCATGTTTGCGTTTTCATTAATGACCCTTTCCGGGGCCACAACAATATTAACCCTTTTCGGGTCATTTAATGCCAAATTAAGTCATTTTGGTTAGGTTTAGTTTAGCTTGGTTTGGATTAATCAACCCTTATAAGTTATTTAATGCGAAATGTATTTTCATAAATAGAAAAAGTTCTATTTCAAACAATTCAATTCAGCATAAGTACACAGTTTAAATAACAAAAACAGTTCATTTCAAACAATACAGTTTAGCATAAATACACGGTTTAAAAGTCAAAACAGTCCTATTTAAAAAATTCACTTTAGCTTAAGTACATAGTTTAAATATCGAAAAGGTTCTATTTCAAGCAATTCAGTTTAGCATAAGTACACTATTTAGTTCTATTTAACCCATTGATTGGACTCTATCAGATGCTACCACTCCGGGCTTGAGTTGACCTGAGAGCGATGACAATAAAGGGGTACTCCGCATTCCCCAAAGCTCCAGCATTAGGTAGCATCACGATCAGATTGTTTAGTGTCATATACAGGACACTCGTTGCAGAGATTCAGTCGGTGTGTTCTGCAACCCCAGCCGACTAGGCCCCACCACTGCATATTGACAGGCTTTCATTTAAAAGCCTTTTAAATGTGTTGTCCCCAATATCCAAATGAGGAATTTTAAAATATTAGAAACACTTGTATTAAGAAGGCATATTTCACGTGACTATCATCGTTAGAAGAAAATGAAATCGGCTGGCCAAGTTAACATCAGGGACGAGTCTACGTTTTAATCGCCAAGTTCACCTCAGGGACGTGTCTACGTTTCTCCTCACGTAAATACCATTGAGAAAGGCTTGAATCTATCATTTCTACCCAAGGTATGGGTAAATAGTAAGAGACACAAGGTTAGTGAGCTTTGCTTAGGCAACCAGTCTAGGAGAAGGTAAACACTGAATTCAGACCAGCTGTATTCCGCTCAGAAATTGACCTTTTGTGATCTCCTATCCGTTTCGTGGAGATTGGAGAATGTACACATTGAAACACTTTTGAATTTCACCAACATTCTATTTCTTTTATACACAATGTAGGAAGAAACTACACAATATACAAAGGCTGCATTCGCTTTCTCTCTCTCTCTCTCTATATATATATATATATATATTAAATACTTGATAGGTTTCGACAGCTGGTATAAACAAATCTTTTTCCACTCCTTTTTGACCAACCGCAGTCAAAACATTTTAATAGGTCAGTTAGATGTCATTTTATGGTGAAAAATAATCAGAAATAAAAAAAGTTTGATCTATATATATATATATATATATATATAGTATACTATATTTATAAATAAAGAGAGCTCAATATCAGTGATAGAGCATATATATTTATGTTAGGACTGCGTCGATACAGAGTCAACGGTACTTAGTGTCTTGCTTTCGCGTCTATGCGATTCCCAGGCTAGGTTATATATATATATATATATATATATATATAATAAAGATAAGCAGAAAAGTGGAAAATCAGACAATTACAATGGGTTTAGTGGTAATATTTAATTCTTTATTCACAGAACTTCAGGCTAAACATTAATTTCGGAGGGAAATACGAGGTGGGGGAGAGTTTTCTAGAGAAAAAGAAAGAGGAAATGAAAGGGAGGGGTGGAGGAGGCAGGCCTTCAGGCGTATCCAGTTTCATCAAAGACATTGACTATAATGAAATATCTTAATGGAAAGGAAAAAGAAAGAAAAAAGAAAGAAAAAACTCAAGAAAAATCGTCCATAGTATGGTAGTATTGAACGAAAAAATGTCTTATAATCCACCTCTATCTGGTGAAACCTCTAATGAAACCTGATTCTCTTAGCGTCACCTAGCTTACCCAGGCGGTCACAATCAAAACCAAATTACCCCAACCAACATCACTCAAATCTATATCAATTTCCTTCTCAGTTATTCCCTCTTATCTTTACACCCTTTCCTTCTCTTTATACCTTTTTACATTATTCTAAAACCGGACATTGGCATAATGGTTAGAGTGTTCGCCAATGGCCCGGGAGGCCTGGATTCAATCTCAGGTCGAGTCATACCAAAAACTTTAAAAATGGTACTTGATGCATTCTTGCTTAACACTCAGCATTATAAGGTACGGATCAAGGGTAAAGTAGAAAAATCCAGGGAAAGGTGTTGTACCCTTCCCTACACCGTGGTGTAGTAGCTATCGAAAAGGGAGACTTCGGGTCACCCTCGACTATGGTCACCAACTTTACTTTTTTAACTTTACGTTATTTTATATATTTCTTCAATTGCTAAAATGTAGAAAAACGCAAAAAATATTTAGTCCGAAGAAGTTGTTCTGTGAATAAAGAACGAAATATTACCAATAAACCCGTCGTAAGAGTTTTATTTATCTACTTTTCCACTTATTTTATCATCTTGTCAGATTCACCAAAATCTACCATTTCTCTCTCTCTCTCTATATATATATATATATATATATATCATCAAATTGTGCTGAATGCGTGGAGTTTCCTAAGTTTTTCGCTATTTGGAGCTATCATCCATCGCTCCTAGTCGGCCAACAGGAAAAAGAGCCAGAGAACTTCGCTTATAAGTCCAGCCTTACTTCCCCAGCAGTTCCTAGCATGTTTTGCTCGTTTTAATTGGATTGTTTGTAAGGTGGGAATTAAGTGGCTGTACAGCTGCTGCTTTGTTGGCTGCTTCTAGGATTTGATCAAAACAGCACGTAGCTTTCTTGTGTTGTACCTATCTAGCTTTTTCTGCATGGTTTTCGTAAGATTCCATGAGGTGCATCCATACAGTAGTATTGATAGAGTCACAGCATAGAAGTATGTGTGAGAAACGCTAAGTTATTTGCTTGGTCAGCGTTTATCATAGTTTTTGCGAGATATCGTCTGCTTCTTGCCTTTTTTTTTAAGTGAAACCATTTTCTTTTATTATAATCAAATAAGGTGCTAATGTATCTCTTTGCAAGACTGTAGTGATGAATGTGGAATAAGTCAGTGTCACCATCTGGTGAGTGGTTTTGTAAAGCATCCTTATAGCGTTAACTGTTTCTTCGAGGAGACTATATGCAAGTAGAATTCATATCATTCCTGTGTATATAGAATCAAATACCTTGGAGAAATCTACGAACATTTATGTTGCCTCAGGATTTTTTAAAGTATTCCTACAAAGACTCGACGGATTGTCAGAATCTGTGACGTTTTGAATCAATTTCTCCGAAAAACTGTTCTGATTTTTTTATAAGAATTTTCTCAACTTTAGGTCGGATACGATTAAGATGAAGGGCATTATAAATCTTAGCGACAATAGCATTAAGAGTTATGCTATTCTAGTTCTTACTGATTTCAAAGTCGCTATCTGAAAGAAAGGAGAGGATTCAGCTTTTCGTTTTCTTTTTATTGTGTTTTATTTATTCAAAGTGTTACATAATCGAAGTGGTATATTATCAAATCTCCTTGTCTTCATGTGGCATTTCGCCAAGGTCTGCAGCTTTTCTGCTTTCATTTTTTTTTCAGTATTGCATCACGTTCTTCCCCTATCAATAATTTTTAGATTTAGCAGCGATTTGAAGAGGATTTCCGAGCAGATTCTTGAAATGTTCTTTCCACTGCTGAGATCTTTCTTCTTCGCTAGCAGTTTTTAGTTTTGCCTTCGAGTAGTGCTTCTTTCAGCTTACTTCATTTACTGTCTGTCTTGCTAATCGTTATTGTCTATCTTCTACAGAATTTCTGATAAAGAAATTGATACTGCTATAGGTTGAAAATTCTATCCGGAACGGTATCATTTCGACGTAACATGTAATGAGCCCAAAAAGCTCTCTGAGAAGAATATGGGGATTGAATAAAATAAATAAGATAAAAGTAAGTTTTAAAAAATGCGAAAGTTCCCAGAGGCTCCTGACAGGAAGTGGTAACTGCGCATGCCTGAAATGGCCTTAAGGACACGAGAAAGAAACTCGCTCTCTTTCAGCAGTGACCGTTGGATTGGAAAGACTTATTTTTTTCCAACTGCTGGTGGGAAAACCACGAGTCCGCTTAATGGCACGCTGGCTCACCCTTCAACTAGTAGCAGCCGTCTCATGTTATATATATTAAAAGCACCAAATGGACTTATCACTCACTACTAAAAACACCGAATTTGGACATATGAACTCCGTAAACGACTAGTGCATTTCAACACCTTATTTGGAAAAAACACCTGTTTTCTAATTGTTCAGGAGGATATTACTTGGTACAGAGTAGCCGTACGAAAGCTCAAACAAAATACAGTTGAAATCCAAAAAGTATCTCCTATCTTTGCCTCCTTTCTTTTCTTCCTTAGCAGCTTTCACAAACAAGAAGACGCCTGGGAATTAAGATGGTTTAAGAAGGTACCAACGGAGTCAGATATCTAAAAACAAAATCCAAACTAGACGAATAGTCCAACAAAATCTCTGTAACCCCACAAATTACAAATTAACTAGTTAAAAAAAACAACCTTTCACCAACAAATGCACCGAGGCATAACTGATTAATTCTAAAAATTTACCTACTTAGGAAGCAGTGTCTCATCAACCGAAACAGACATCAACACGTGACTAGCAAAGGCATGGACAGCCATAGATAGGCTATCGGTCATATGGAAGTCAGACCTGACCGATAAAATGAAACAGTTTTTTTCCAAGTAACGGTCGTATCGATGCTGCTATATGGATGTACTACATGGACGCTAACTAAACGTATAGAGAAAAAGTTTGACAGCAACTACAAAAGAATACTACGAGCAATATTGAACAAGTCCTGGAAGCAGCACCCCACAAAACAGCAGTTGTACAGTCACTTACCACCCTTCAGGAAAGCTATCCAAGTTAGACGAACCAGACATGTGGAACTCTGCTAGAGAAGTAAGGACGAACTCATAAGCGATATACTCCTGTGGGCCTCTTCACATGGACGAGCAAAGGCAAGACGACCAGCAAGAACCTATATACAACAGCTCTGTGCCGATACAGGATGTAGCCTTGAAGATGTACCGATGTAGCGATGGACAGTAGAGAAGGGTGGCGGGAGAGTGTCAGGAGGATCCATGCTGGTTGCCCGAGATGATAATGATGATGATGAATTCTAAAAAAATGGTAAGACATTAGCTTGGTGTAACTACCATTAGCACTTATTTTTATTCATTTGCACCCACACTGGTGAGAGTTTAAAATTTTATCTATATCATTTGGTTTATTATGAAAACGGAATGAAATATGCACATATAACAAATTATAATGAATAAACTATTCTTTTTGGTTTAATAACTTTCCATTAGTAGACGCGTAACATAGAACCCTTTCCTGCAAAAAAATTAACTCGTAGGTACCATCTACTTATGACCTGATTAGGCTCTGGAAGAACAGTTGTGTCACTTATATGGTATCCTATTTACCAACCCCTCGCTCGGGCAGGATATGACACAAAATCAATTTTTAAGCAGAGTTTTTAAGCCGGTTGAATTCAGAGTTTTCCTTCTCCTAGACTAGTTGCCTTACTAAGGCTGAAGAACATATATATATATAATATATATATATATATATATATATATATATAAATGTGTGTGTGTGTGAGTGAAATGCAATCAGTCCTTGTCCAGGATTTGAAACTTGTGTCGCTGTGTCCATTTCCTACGACGATAACCATTACACCACGGGCACCTCCGATAAAATGCCATTTAATGCCATATCCTGTTTATACATTTATATTAAATATATATAAATATTTACCAACCCCCTCTCTCGGGCAGAATACGACACAAGGTCAATTTTAAGCGGAGTTTTTAAGCAGGTTTGAATTCAGAGTTTTCCTTCTCCTAGACTAGTTGCCTTACCAAGGCTGAAGAACATATATATATATGTGTGTGTATATAGCTGGAGGGAGAATAATTGGATTCGTACCTTCCCAAGGGTATTAGTGCTATGTGAAATGCAATCAGTCTTGTCCAGGATTTGAACTTGTGTCGCCGTGTCCATTTCCTACGACGATAACCATTACACCACGGGCACCTCCGATAAAATGCCATTTAATGGCCATATCCTGTTTATACATTTATATTAAATATATATAAATATTTACCGACCCCTGCGCTCGGGCAAGATATGACACAAGGTCAGTTCTTAAGCGGAGTTTTTAAGCAGGTTTGAATTCAGAGTTTTCCTTCTCCTAGATTAGTTGCCTCCCCAAGGCTAAAGAATCTAGTCTGCTCAACTATTTACTCATTGCTGGAGGAAGAATAATATATTAAGTATATATATTATTGCCCAGTTGGCTGGGACTGTATAATACATCGACTGCATCTCTGCAGAGGGGTAACTCCACCAACGAGTGTTCTCGATGACACTAAACAATCTGATAGTGAGGTTTCAGTAAAGCCTGAGTTTTGAGGAATGCAGAGTATCCCTTCATCACCCCTTCATTTATCTATGGGTCAGATAAAACTAAACTTTGTATTCATACTAAACAAAATAGAACTAAATAGTGTATTTATACTAAACTGAATTGCTTGAAATAGAACTGTTTCGATATTTAAACTGTTTACTGACGCTAAACGGAATTGCTTGAAATAGAACTATTTTGACATTTAAACTGCATACTTATGCTAATCTGAATTGTTTGAAATAGAACTGTTTTTACATCTTGTTGTTTGTAAATAAAATCTATACTTATTACTAACTGAATTGTTTGAAATAGAACTGTTTATGTGGATAAAAATGGATTTGGCATAAATAACCTACAATGTTGATGTGCTATAAAACCAAACCAAAGCAAACTATATATATGATTTGTAAACACAGTTTATAGATAACATTCTTCAATCAGACTGAGCTCTTTTTTGCAAGTTAAATTGTTTTAAGTATTGCTATATCCTATTTACCCAACCCCTCCGCTCGGGCAGGATATGACACAAGGTCAGTTTTTAAGCGGAGTTTAACAGGTTTGAATTCAGAGTTTCCTTCTCCTAGACTAGTTGCCTCACCAAGGCTGAAGAACCTAGTCTGTCCTACTATTTACCCATGCTGGAGGGGAGAATAATTGGATTCATACCTTTCCCAAGGGTATTAGTGCTATGTGAAATGCAATCAGTCTCGTCCAGGATTTGAACTCATGTCGCCGTGTTCATTTCCTGCGACGATAACAATTACACCACGGCACCTCCACAAAGTATTGCTATATAGCAGTCACAATTTAACATCGGTCATTTGTTTTCTCTCATAGTTTGTTATATTTGACCCATTAATAGGACCCTTTTAGGTGCTACCATTCCGGGTCAGAAAGGAGCGGGGAGCAATGGCAATGAAGGGGTACTCCACATTCCCCAAATCTCCAAAGCTGAAGTCTTGCCATCAGACGATTTAACACTCTTTGATGTTGAGGGGTCTTACTCTCTGCAGAGATGCAGTCAGTGTATTCTACAGCTCCAGCCGACTGGGCTGTATCTTATTTTTAAAGAAGACAATTTTGAATTAGAGTTTGATTCTCTTATTTGAATACATCAACGCGTCGTACGAGAATGGGATAATGTTAACAATTATAATAACATTTTCAAAAAAAAAAATGGTTAAATCTGGGGCCTTAATTTCCCAAAATAGGTAAACAAGTAAAACATTTAAACTGGTGAGGCTCCAGTTTCGAAACTTTTTGGAATGTAGAGCACCCCTTAGTCCCAGGTCCACTCCGACCAGGAGTGGTAGTATCTGTTAGGGTCCAATTTATGGGTCAAATAGATCTGTTTAGAAATTATTTATATTAGATAGAAATACTTTATATCATATAACCGTTTGCAAATTATTTATATTAGATATATAACCGTTTGCAAATTATTTTTATTAGATATCATATAACTATGCACAAAATACTTTTATGAAACGACACAAAAATATAGCTGTAAATGAACAATGTATGCAATTCTCTAACATCTAGGCATAACATACTCCCTAAGGAGTTGAAATATCGTTTAAATCAATCAATCAATCATTGACATCATATAGTTACGTACAAAAAAAACACGTTTGCTATAAATAACCCAACAAGTATTGACATACTGTAAAACCTGTCAGATATATTCATATGTTTGTTGTACCGTTTTAACGCTGGCGCGGTGGCAGAGTCTTGCTACGATGTGCCATTTTTGATGTGCAGATTCGATAAACCAAAAAAGGGTTTTTTGGTTATCCAATAAAATCGCGTATTCGCTACGAAAGAGAAACCAGATTTAGTACAAACCGCACGAAGTATTTGAAGAATCCTTGTTCTAATTCTAGGAAATTCATTTTTTTTTTTTTTTTTCAAATAGTGAGCATAGAAATCTCCTGTGTTTGGACTTATTTCCGGTTAATGGGAAGGTAGTGATGAAGGATGGGTTGTGGGTACACATTTCTTTCTTTTTAGGGTTTAGCCGGATTCATTTGGGCGTTGTTTGAAACGCGCCCAGTTAGCTAAATTCTTCATCTGGAAATAGAAAAAATCCATATGTCTGAAACAAAAACAAAAAAATAATGGAAAATGATTATAAGTATTTAAATTCACGGAAGTTGTATGATTCAATTTGCATACAGAGAGAGGGTCGCTCCGAAAGTAATGACTCCTATTTATTTCACGAGAAGCTACCACAGTTACATTGGGTTCGTTGCATAGTATAATGGTTTGCAAGTTTGGCAAGCTGATCGCTGAGATCGATTCTCACTAGATACCCTGTACTTCTGCTCTTGCGCTGGAATTAGATCAAAATTTTTTTTAAATTTTAATTTTAAAAAAATTAATAAGAAAAACTAAAATAAGAAAACTATAACAGCAAAAATAATAAAATAACAAAAATTGAATAATGAAAGTAGAAATATATTTGTATTTATGTAACTGTTCCCTCACGGGCTGGATGCAACAAAAGGTCATTTTTTTTTTTTTTTTTTTTTTTTTTTTGCAGAATACCGTTAGATTGAATACAGAGTTTTCCATCTCCTAGAAAAACGATCGCATAGACAGTTATCGAGCGCTTTTGACTCTGTGTCTACGCCATTCTCGCTTTGGTGAACATATGCTCGATCACCGATATTGAGCTCTCTTTACTAACAAATATAGCAGACTGTATTATTAACATTAATATACAAGGTGAGCCAATAGTGCGTTGCCCAGTCAGCTGGTGTAAAAGATCTTTGTGTGAGTATGTCATTATGTAGAGGGCGGAGGAGTGTGTTTATACGCTGATATCTGAGTCTATATGAGCTGATTATCAGCAGTAGGCCAATAAATAGCACATCTAAGAAGTTAATAAGACACCCCCCCAACGAGTGTCCTGGATATGACACAAAACAATCTGATGGTGAGGTTCCAGCAGTGCTGGAGCTTTGGGGGATGCGGAGTACCCCTTCATTGCCTTTGCTCCCAGGTCTACTCTGACCCGGAGTGGTAGCACCTGATAGGGCCCTTTCTATGGGTTAAATAGAACTAACAGCATACTTATGCTAAACTGAATTGTTCGAGTAAACTGAATAGCTTGAAATAGAAATGTTTTTGACAATGAAACCGTACTTACATTTAATCTGTTTGCTTTTGCTTAACTGAATTATTTGAAATGGAACTGTTTTTCGACATTAAAACTGTATTTACACTTAACTGAAGTGTTACATATAACTGCTTGAATAGTTTGAAGTGGAAATGTTTTTGACAATTAAATTGTGTACTTATGCTAAAGTGAATTGTTTTAAATAGAACAGATTATTTACATAAAAATGGATTTGGCGTTAAATAACCTACAAAGGTTGATATGCCATAAACCCCAACAAACCAAACCAAACCAATAGTAGGTGGACAATAAATGAATTTAGAATTTAACAGAATTTACATAAAACTAAGTAAATCTGATTCAACCAACTATCAACCCACGTTTGGTTTATTCACACACACACACACACACACACACATATATATATATATATTTATATATATACAGGGTGGAACGATAAAATTGTCGCCCTAGAAAAGACATGATTCCATTTCCGTTTAATGAAAACCGGTTTTCTTCTTTTGTTGCAGACCATCTACTAGTTGGCCAGTTGTGTACAAATCCCAAGAGCGATCGGAGCCTTCTATCATGTCTGAAAGTGACACAATGTTTAACGAACGAGATCGGAGATGCGCCGCTGTACAACTCATGCTCTCTACCGATCCAAGTTATGACAACAGGACCATTGCCAGCACCCTCAAAATGCAAATCCGGACGGTTCAACGCTTTAGGGCACAGCTCAACGCATAGGACGACCCTTTGGTGGGGAGCGGAAGGACACCGCCATTAAGACCCGGACCAAGGAGTTCATCGAAAAGGTCCAGGCAATCATTGCTGAAACTCCCAGGCGTCTCGCACACAACTGTGAAATCATGTGTGAAGGAGGACTTGAAGTGTAGGTCCTACAGGCGCCAGACAAGCCAGATCTTGACTGAGAAGACAAAGAACCTAAGGCTAATCAAGTCCGTCAGGTCTCCCTCCTCCCCCGACCTGAACCCGCTACTTCGTTTTGTCATACGTCGAGAACATCACCTACATGACCTCCCACAACACCAAAACCAGCTCGATTGCCGCCATCCGCCGAGAATTCGCCGAGCTCCCGCCGGCGCTTGTGGAAAAGGCATGCTCCCAGTTCCGGATCCGTATCGAGGCGGTGATTAAGGCTGAAGGCGGTTACATTGAATTGATGTCAGCTCTACTACATAATCAAGCTACCTGAATTGATTTTTTCAATAAAAGTTTTAAAATAAAGCTGTAGTGCTGTTTTCTTTAGGAAGACAATTTTATTGTTTCACCCTGTATATATATCGGAAGTGTGTAAATGATTGATAACGATTGCTTCTATAAATTCCTTAAATGTCATTACATCAGCTCGAATGAAAATTTGTCGATAAACAACAAAAGTTACTTTGTGTTTTCTTGTAAAAAAGGTGATAAAAGTAAGTTGTTGGCGACCGTAGTCGAGGGCGACCAGAAGTCTCCCTTTTCAATTGCTATTACACCGAGGGGTAGGGGAGGGCGCTACTCCTTTCTCATGATTGCTCTACTTTACCCTTGATACGTACCTTATATTGTTGAGTATTAAACAAGGAGGTATCAAGTACCATTTTTAAAGTCTTTGGTATGACGCGACCTGGGATTGAACGCCAGTCTTCCGGCGAACACTCTACTTTCTAGACTAAGTTAGAGCGTAATATTTACATTACAAGAAAGAAAAGCTAATAGCTAGTTGCATTGTTTATAATCTGGGTAATATATCTTTTGGGTGTAAAAGATCTTTGTGTGAGTATGTCATTATGTAGAGGGCGGAGGAGTGTGTTTATACGCTGATATCTGAGTCTATATGAGCTGATTATCAGCAGTAGGCCAATAAATAGCACATCTAAGAAGTTAATAAGAAAGGTTTTCGCTCGGTAAAAGTAATTAAATGGTGTTGAACTTAAAACAGTTCTTCATCCTCATCACCGTATCGTGCAGCTAGCATGGATTTCTCTGACCCTCTCTCGCCATTCATCTCTATCGTCAATCGCTCCCGGCAGGTCTTCTATGCTCCATCCTATATCAGTACAGAGTTCTTGTTGTAGATAGGTTTGAGCTGGTGGTCCACCCTTTGCTCGTACGTGTGAAGGGGTCCACAGTCCTTGAAGGAACATAATGTAAGATTTTCACTCAAGAGAAACAAAAACGTGAAAGTTGAGTAGAAATAAAAATGAAACTATCATCTACTGAAGATTAATCTATTTATCGTTTTATTCAGAGAATTTTGGTTGGCACAAAATTAGAAGAAAGGGGAATTGATTTATCAACGATTCTAATTGGTTAAATATCTATTCTTAATAATTTAAGAAGGAAAAGATTTCTTAAATCATATTGAGTTTTCATCCTTCAAACATTGCGATGCAATTCAAATATCATCGTCTGACATCTCAAAGAAATTTTCTAAAAAGGGAGCGTCTCAAACGAAAGTGCCGATGAATGCAAAAATACAGATACAGAAATTATAGCTTCTCCGGCCGATTTTTGTACAAAAATAAATACTTTTTAGCATGTAAATCAGTTGATTTATACATAAGGGAACTCAGCTGACCTTTCATAAGAGGGAAGCTTTCTGAAACTAGTAGACAAATTCACCTACCTAGGAAGTAGTGTCTCATCAACCGAAAAAGACATCGACACGCGGCTAACGAAGGCATGGACAGCTATCGATAGACTATCGATCATATGGAAATCAAACCTGACCGATAAAATGAAACGCAGTTTCTTCCAGGCAGCGGTCGTATCGATACTGCTATATGGATGCGCTACTTGGACGCTAACAAAACGGCTGGAGAAGAAGCTAGACGGCAATTACACAAGAATGTTGCGAGCAATATTGAATAAGTCCTGGCGGAAACACCCCACAAAGCATCAACTATACGGCCACCTGCCTTCCATCACGAAAACTATCCAAGTTAGACAAGCCAGACATGCAGGAGACTGCTGGAGAAGCAGGGACGAGCTCATAAGTGATGTACTCCTATGGACCCCCACATATGGCCGAGCAAAAGCAGGACGACCAGCTAGAACATAAATACAGCAGCTATGTGAGGATACGGGATGTAGCCCTGAAGACCTGCCAGAGGCGATGAACGATAGGGAAAAGTGACAAGAGAGGGTCAGGGATATCCATGCTAGTGGCACGACATGATGATGATGATGATGGTATATATATATATATATATATATATATATATATAAGAATGTTTCATCAAATAATAAAAACAAATTTTATCCATAATTTATTCAAAATCCTTTCAAGTTTCCTGATAAGTGTCTTAGTTTCAGGTTGGAATTGGTAAATGAATTTCCCAAAATTGACCCGAGTGCTTTCGGGCCCTTCTTTGGCCTTCATCAGGCGTTGCTTGCTTGTGTAAGGTGTGTTTGTATTTTTTAAAGAGTTTTGAAAGTTTTTTGTCTTTATTATTTAATGAAACATGCTTAAATGAACGACTGCTGCCTAAGCAAATACACACACCCCCACCCCACCCCCACACACATATATATATATAGTCATCCACAGACAGAAAGTTTCGTTGTATCTCAACTCTTCAGTAGGACTAGACACGCGAGCTTCTCGAAACTGGGATCGAAACCTCGCTGACTCATACGCCAGCCGTAAATTCTACAGCAAAGCCATGAGGAAACGAGCATAAGCGAAGGGATTTCAAACGCAGACGTATGACATGTTTTGCTTACATATATCCACCCAACGGCAATCGAGAGCTCAATTCATTCGAAGAGTCTTGCCTTACGCGAGTGGCAACCATTAATTCACTCGCGAGACCCCAATTCAGGTGGGGAGCATATATATATATATATATATATATTGACCCCCTCTGCCCTCACCTGAGAATTTTTGTTTTCTCCTCGTACACATATGAACTGTAATTTCACATTTGCTGTTCCGCAACTCAAATCTAATATGTAAAAAGTCATCTGATGAGACGGAGAATATAATAATATTCTTCGGCGAAATAAATTTATGATGACAACTTAACCAGGGTTGAGTTTCCTTCTAATTGCACTATATATATATATATATATATATATATATATATATATATATATGAAATGGAAATAAATCTGACGGTATGTAATAATGAAAATATGAAAAAACAATTTGTTCTAAAGATGAATCGTTTTGGCTTTTTATACGATTTTCAGGCCGATATGATACCGTCTCATTCAATAAGCAGATCTGATTTAAAAATAAACAATATATAATGATATCACCCGGAAGATGATTTTAAAAAACGTGAAATTTTTTCGGTGACATATCATTCATGTATAGATAGATATCTTTCAATATCCTTTCCTATTTCCATATTCACACACACACACACACACATATTTTTTCAATGAAATTCTGTTTGGGTTGTTGCTGAAATAATTCAGCCGACTTACGAGGGAGCTCCCATAATTTGCTAATTTGAATAATCACCAAAAGTTGTGATCCGACAAGGCCATCCACCGCTATTACGTCAACTGATAATCCTCTTACTTTTTCACAATGTCAAATTTACATTGAGCAAGGTTATTTATAGCCTTTGTTGTTGAAATCGATGATGAAACGTAAATCGAAAAAAAAAAAAAGATAATAAATAGATCGAAACAGATATATAAATAGAAAGTTGACTGCAAAATTAGATCGCAGCATGTGATTTCTAAAAAAGATTAGGGTTCTGCTTCCTTACTGAGATAGTCGTGTATTATTCATCGGTAACCGGTTCCAGGTGAGAAAAAAAGAAGACTTTGAAAGGATTTTTAATATATAATATATATATATATATATACGGTACTTCAGTTACAAAATCGATACTTTTTACTTTGATGCCGACGCAACACACTCTTTTCCCTCCCATCATCTGCAGTAATAAATCCTAAAAAATCGATCGCTTTTCAAAACAACAATATGAATTTTTCCGTCAAGAATACTAAGGAGAGTGCTGGATTAGGAGAAGGAAACTTGCTATGAGATCGCTTTGGTGACTTGAATATATATATATATATATATATATATATTATATATATATATATATATATATATATATATATGATATGATATGATATGATATGATTATGCAAAGGCTATTTGAAGAGGTGGGTTTCATATGGAGTGCCCTGCTAAAATAAATCTATAATACCCAATGACGGTCAGTTGTGTTTTTCTTCCAAATATAAATTCAAATATTATCATATACTGAGAACTCCTGGAGATTTATAAGAATAATCTTATTGTTCTTAAAAAAATCATTCACAACTAATCTTCTTCGGCTATATATATATACGAGGATCATTAAATAAGTTACAGACTTTATTCGTATGGGCACTTTATTGATAGCGCAGACATGAAACTCTAGTCCCGTCGAAGTAATCTCCTCCGGCTGCAAACTATTTGTTGTAACGTTTCAACAACTTCTCGAAGGCCCCATGGAAGTCCTCTTGTGTAAGCGTGTCAATGACCTTCGTCACAGACTCTTTCATCTCCTCAATCGTCTCATAACGACAGTCTCTGAGCTTAGGGAATAAGCAAAAGTCACAGGGAGCAAGGTCTGGACATTAGGGAGATGCCCATCTTGGTCAAATAGTCTGTGAAAAGGATGGAGTTGTGGACTGGTGCATTGTCCTTGTGGAAATGCCACTGATCCGATTTCAAGAGTGCTGGCCTCTTCCGACAGAATCTCTTCCTGAACTCCCTTAAAACCTCGACATAGTAACCCCAACCCTAACCATTTGGCCAATCATCTCTGGTCTATTGACTTCCTTACTCCTTCCACACCTCTCATCATCCCTCACAGACTTCCTGCCTTCCTTGAATCTCTTATGTCACTCAAAAACAAATGCTCCAGTCATGCAAGATGGTCGAAAAGCAGTCTGAATCATTCCATACATTTCTGCGGTATTTTTTCCAAGTTTAAAACACAATTTTATTGCATATCGTTCTTCTAATGTGTTAGATTGCATTTTTGAAATTCACCAGCTGTGACAATCAGGCTTTAGTAGGGTGTATTCCAATTGCTGCTGTAGCTGTGTATTTGAAATTGAAATCATAAAAATCAGTCAGTCATCTCATAAGATGTATAGCAATAACATACTGAATTTTCAAGAGTATACGACAATCTTACATGCCTGCACAAAAAAAGTCTGGAAACCTATTGTATGCACCACGTATATATATATATATATATATATATATATATATATATATATATTATATATATATATATATATATATAAACCTTATTTCAGTTATAAAATAATACAAGATAAATTATGATCACTCAAGACTCTAATTTTTGAACGTAGTATTCATGTGACCTCATATACAAAAAAACTCATAAATAATTGAGATAGATAGATCTTTTAAAATCTTTCTTTTTTATGGTTTTTACAAAGAAACGGTTACCAATGAATAATACATGACTATCTCAGTTAGGAAGCAGACCCCTAATATTTTTTAGAAATCACATGCTGTGATCTAATTTTGCATTCAACTTTCTATTTATATAACGACTTCGACCTTTTTTGATTCGATTTACGTTTCATCATCGATTTCAACAACAAAGGCTATAAATAAACTAGCTCGATGTAAATTTAACATTGTAAAAACGTAAGAGGATTATCAGTTTGACGTAAGAGAGGTGGATGGCCTTGTCGGATCACAACTTTTGGTGATTATTCAAATTAGCAAATTATGAGGGCTACCTCGTATATGCACAGGACTATTTTAGCAACAACCCAAACGGAATTTCTATAAAAACAAATTCGATGCGCAACCTAACCTTTCGAAAAATTAACGCGCGAAATGGTTTCTTTGAAGAGAGAAAATATCAATAGAGGATGAGGTTTCCATGTAAGAAACCACTTTTTATATATATATATATATATATATATTGCTTCAAATTGTTGGCCGACCGTTGTGGAGGATGACTAAGGTTCTTTTTTACAAAGCTACTGCATCGAGGAAAACGGGAGGGCTCTATTGCTTTCCTTGGACGGTTCCACTTACTCTGGATTCAAACCTTTTAATGCTGAGTGTTAAGTAAGGAGGCATAAAGTACCATTTTTTAAGTCTTTGGCATGAATCGATCTGGGATTGAATCTCAGTCTCCCCTCCTTCTTGGTGTAGAAGCTATTGAAAAGCGAGCTTTCGGATCACCTTCGACTACGGTCGGCCAACTTACTGACTTATATATATATATATATATATAAAGCATCCCTTATATATATATATATATATATATATATATATATATATATATATATATATATATATATAACATATCCTTAATCACAAAATGAAACTTGACGAATAAAAGCTTAAATAATAATCTGGTATAATTTAGAAATTGATTAAAACCTTAACTTGTACAGTTCCCAATGTTTACTTTAATTATATAGCAAAAAATAACGAAATATTATTGAAACTAGCATCATTTCAACCTACTGCAGCATTAAATAAAGGCTCGGCTATTTTTTAACTTATCTTCTTAATTAGTCAAATTAGTACTAAAAACAACAATAGTTTGATTTCGTTGATTATACGAGGTGCATACGATAAGTTTACAGACTTTTTACGTATGGGCACGTTCATTGATAGTACACACAAGACACTCTAGTCCCCTTCGAAGTAATCTCCTCCGACTGCAATGCACTTGTTGTACCGTTCCAACAACTTCTGGAAGGTCCTATGGAAGTCCTCTTGTGTGAGCGTGTCAATGACCTTCGTCACGGCCTCTTTCATCTCATCAATTGTCTCATAACGACAGCCTCTAAGCTTAGGGAATAAGCAAAAGTCACAGGGAGCAAGGTCTGGACTATAGCGAGGCTGAGGAACTGTCTTGATGCCCATCTTGATCAAATAGTCTGTGACAAGGATGGAGTTGTGGACTGGTGCATTGTCCTGCTGGAAATACCACAGACCAGATTTCAAGAGTGCTGGGCTCTTCCGACGGAATCTCTTCCTGAACTCCCTTAAAACCTCAATATAGTAACCCTAACCCTAACCCCTTGGCCAATCAACTCTAGAGTATTGACTTCCTTACTCGTCCCATACCTCTCATCATCCCTCACAGACTCCCTGCCTTTCTTGAATCTCTTATGACACTCAAAAACTGATGCTCGATTCATGCAAGATGCTCCAAAAGCAGTCTGAAGCATTCCATACGTTTCTGTGGCTTTTTTTACAAGTTTAAAACAGAATTTTACTGCATATCGTTCTTCTCATGTGTCAGATTGCATCTTTGAAATTCACCAGCTGTGACAATCAGGCTTTAGTAGGGTGTATTCCAATTGCTGTTGTAGCTGTTCATTTGAAAGTGAAATCATAAAAATCGGTCAGTCATCTCATAAGATGTATAGCTTTAACATACTAAATTTTCAAGAGTCTACAACAATTTTAAATGCCCATACGAAAAAAGTCTGGAAACTTATCGTATGCACTTCGTATATATGTAGTTAGGCAGGAGTCGTTCATTTAAGCATGTTTCATTAAATAATAAAGACAAATTTTGTCTGTATAATTTGTTTAAGATACTTTCAGGTTTTCTGATAAGTGTCTTAGTTTCAGGTTGGAATTCGTAGATGAATTTCCCGAAATAGTCCCAAGCGCTTTCCAAACTTTCAAAACTCTTTTAAAAAAATACAAACACACCTTACACAACCAAGAAATCCCTGATGATGGCCTATGGAGGTTCCGAAAGCACTCGGGACAATTTTGGGAAATTCATCAACCAATTCCAACCTGAAACTAAGACACTTATCAGAAAACTTGAAAGGATCTTGAATAAATTATGGATAATTTGTGTTTATTATTTAATGAAACAATATATATCATCATCATCATCATCATCATGTCGCGCTGGTAGCACGGATATCCCTGACCCTCTCTCACCACTTTTCCCTATCATTCATCACCTCTGGCAGGTCTTCTGGACTACATCCTGTATCCTCACATAGTTGCTGAATGTATGTTCGTGCTGGTCGTCCTGCTTTTGCTCGGCCATGTGTGGGGGGCCATAAGAGTGCATCACTTATGAGCTCGTCCCTGCTTCTCCAGCAGTGTCCTGCATGTCTGGTTCGCCTAATGTGCGTGTGTGTGTGTGTGTGTGTGAGAGAGAGAGAGAGAGAGAGAGAGAGAGAGTGTGTGTATATATATATATATTTAAATGTATGATACGATAATAGATTAATATATAGAAGTTTTTATATATATTTAATAGCATGGAAGTTACACGACAATCATTAGACAGAAAAAGCTTTTTCAGCCTTATGATTGTCGTGTAAAGACGGCATGAAACCGATGGTCGTAGGTAAGCATCTATGCTATTAAATATATATAAAAAGTAATATATATCTATCATTATATTATATAATACCTCTATCACAGATATTGAGAACTCTCCAAATTATAGCGCACTTGGTCTATCACAAACCCTCCAAGTGAGATTGTGACAATCATATACTGTTGTTTTATTCAAATACACACACACACACACACAGACACACACACACACACACAGATATATATATATATATATATATATATATATATATATATACCCATTAACAATTCGTTTCTGACCAACCGTTTCTGGGTAGGCGGTTAGGTCGGATTTTTTTTTTTAGGTATCTAGTCGGTCGAGAGCCCAGCAGCTAGGTCTTGCAGGTGAGACTGACCCATTTCCTCAAGCCTCAGGGACCCGTCTCCCAGGCTCTAACCCACTCCAGAGGGGCAATGTTTATCGACTGACGCCTGAGGCGCCCTCTTTTAAGGGAATGTCGACGGAGACCGAGTCATTTTTGTGCTTACTAGGCATGTCTGGGCTACGGCCCTGCCCCTGGACCCTCCAGAAACTCGGCCTTCTCCCCTATCTTGTTTGGTGGGGCGTGCCATATATATATATATATATATATATATATAAAACTATGGACATCACAGTTTTGAAACAGATCGCCACCAACGGATGGAGAATATTTAAAACTTTTTAATTTTTTCATTTCATTTAGAAACAGTCGGCTGAGGCTGGAGAATACACCGACTGATTTTCGGCAATGGGGTAAGACCTCACCAACCAGTATCCTCGATATGAGACTAAACAATCTGATGGTGAAGTTCCAGTAATGCTGGAGCTTTGGGGAATGCAGAGCATCCCTTCATTGCCATCGCTCCCAGGGTCTCTCTTGCCCGGAGAAGTACGACCTGATAGGATCCTATATATGGTTCAAAAAGAACTAAACCATGGTTTCGAGAGTTTACTGTTTTGCATTTAAACTGCGTACTTATGCTAAACGGAATAGCTCGAAATAGAACTGTTTTGACATTTAAACTGCGTTCTTATGCTAAACTGAATTATTTGAAATAAAACTGTTTTTACATTTAACTTTGTGAATTGCACAATCGGTTTGGGCTGTAGAATACACCGACTGCGTCTCCACAGCGGGGTAAGAACCACCCCCCACAACGAGTGTCCTGGATATGACACTAAACAATCTGATGGTAAAGTTCCAGTAATGCTTGTGCTTTGGGGAATGCGGAGTAGCCCTTCATTGCCATCACTCCCGGGTTCACTCTGGCCCTGAGTAGTGGCACCTGATAAGGTCCTATCTATCAGTTAAATAGAACTAAAATGCATATTTCTGCTAAACTGAATTACTTGAAATAGAACTCTTTTGATATTCAAACTGCTTACTTATGCTAAGCTGAACTGCTTGAAATAGAACTGTTTTGACATTTAACTATGTGTGGATAAAAACAATAGTTATACTAAACTGAATTGTTTGAATTAGAACTGTTTGACTAAACTGAATAGCTTGAAATAGAAATGTTTTTGACTATTGAAGTGTGTACTTATGCTAAACAAATTTGTTTGAAATAGAACTGTTCATTTGTATAAAAATGGTTTTGGCATTAAATTACATACAAAGGTTGATATGCCTTAAAATCCAACCAAGTTATTTCATGAAGCTGAATGAATTAAGATAATAATGGAAAGTTAATTGATTAAAGTTTGAATATATTGTTGCTATTCAAGACTAATTTACTTGAGAAAGGGGATAGGTTGAAAAATCCCGGATGTGTATTAACAGAGTGTAATTTGATATATATACGTATCCATTATAGCAACTTTATTTACTTAAACTTTCACTCACGTTCTCTTCCTCTGATACTGTTTTCCTACATTTTCATTAATAAACATAGCAATTTACATACGGTCGATATTTATATGATCTAACTCTATTTATTTATTTATATATGGTATGTTTGTTACTATACTTCCTTTTCTTCTCTTTCTTCTCTTTCTCCCCTTCTCATCTCCTCTCATTTCTCTTCTGTCTCTTTCGCTTTTTCTTTTTCCTTTTCTTTCTCTTTATTATCTTTTCTTTCTCTCTTTTTTCTGCTTCTATATTTCTTCATTCCTTTCTCTTTTCTATTCTTTCTTCTAGTTCTTCTTTTCCTCCTTTCTTCTTCTTCTTCCTATTCTTCTTCTTCTTCTTTTTCTTCTTCTTCTTCTTCTTCTTCTTCTTCTTCTTCTTCTTCTCAATCTGTTGTTGTATCTTTTAGTGGTAATTTACTAAGCATTTTGCTTAGATGTGGCACAAGGCCATATGAAAGAGGCACCCAATGAGACTAGAACTCACTCGTGTAGGTTTGCTGGTCGAGCTTGCTAACGTTTACACCACCAGAGGCGCCTTGTTGTATCTTTTAGTGGTTCCATTTGTTTAACATCATTTCCTATGACAATCACCTGATAAATTATCAAAAAAGAATCCCGATTGAACATTTATATGATCTTTTTTTACATATTCTGCTTTTTTTTTTTTTTTTTTTTGTATTTTATTAAACATCCATTGTTGTTCTTTCAACACTTGTTTCATCATCCTAAAGTCCTGACGAAGGTTCATTAAAACCGAAACGTTTTAACGTCGACTTTCTTTCTAATAAATTAACCTACTTTGGATTATTTTGCTTTTCAATTTTTCTCCATATATATTATCGTCCGTAAACATGTTCATCCTAACAGCTTTTTTTATTTTATTAAGGATTTTCTTTAAAACTGAAAATACCAGGTTTTAATTATTTCTTGAGGAACCTTATGTAATCAAAACGGATATCGTTAGGCATTATTAATTACTCCATAAAAAATATGTAGCACAACACTTATGCAATTTGCCATGAGCTTCAATACTGTTGAGTTTGGTCATAATGGATATCAAATGATATTCGTTTTGACTATATAATTTTCCACTAAAAATAAGAAAATCATAATATATTTTGTTTTAGAGAAAATTATTATTTTATAAAGAATGTTCGGTGTGTACTTATTTATGGGTGACATCTATCTATCTATCTATCTGAGTCTGTTCATATCTGTCTATCTATTAATCTATCTATCTATCTATCTATCTATCTATCTATGTTTGTTCATATCTATCTATCAATCTGTCTATCTGTGTAAGTTTGTTCATATCTATCTATCTATCTATCTATCTATCTGAGTCAGTTCATATCTATCTATCTATCAATCTCTCTCTCTATCTATCTATCTATCTATGTTTGTTCATATCTATCTATCAATCTGTCTATCTGTGTAAGTTTGTTCATATCTATCTATCTATCTATATATCTAAGTCTGTTCATATCTATCTATCAATCTGTCTATCTGTGTAAGTTTGTTCATATCTATCTATCTATCTAAGTTTGTTCATATCTATCTATCTATTTATCTATCTGAGTCAGTTCATATCTATCTATCTATCCATCTCTCTATGTTTGTTCATATTTATCTATCAATCTGTCTATCTGTGTAAGTTTATTCATATCTATCTATCTATCTATCTATCTGAGTCTGTTCATATCTCTCTATCTATTAATCTATCTATCTATGTTTGTTCATATCTATCTATCAATCAGGCTGTCTGTGTAAGTTTGTTCATATCTATCTATCTATCTATCTATCCCAATCAGCAATTAGTTATTAATTACAACATAGATTACTTTATCTTTTAATCTTCTCTCAAGAGAAGCATCAATATCCTCATAGATTGCTGTTACAACGGGAATTCAACGGATTCAGCTGTAGTTTAGTATTCACATGAATTTCAAGAATGTATCTTATTTTCGTCAAGAGATGGGAACCTTCCGGCCTTGAGGCTATTTGTAACCTTCTAAACGACCAATTGCGGCCTTCCACAGCCCTGTCTAAAGGTCAATTAGAATTACTTACTACCTCTTCCCAGCCTGATATCTTAATGCTTTGAAGCAAAAAAAAAAAAAAAAAAACAATCTAAAAAAGATTATTAAAAGATTAAGAGATGTTTTTTTTTTCTTTTATGCTGTAAATTGAGCCTCAGTTATTAACAAAATGTCGAAACTTTAGATTTAGTTGAAGAACGTTAAACATTTATCGAGGGCGGCATTAGTCATAAATAATGAGTTTCAATTTGGCCTTTAACCCTTTCAATCTCCCACTTACATGGGTGTCCCAGTCGAATTTCATTTTTATTTTAATACAGGCTCTAACAGTGTAACCCGGATATAAGAGACCCTGATATAAGAGAGATTTTTTTAAAATCTGGTCCCAAATTAGAGCCTGTGTTACCTAAACAAAATAGACCAAACCCTGATATAAGAGACCTCGTCTCCAGTACTGACAACTCTCTTATATCCGGGTTATGCTGTACTTAATACTTAAAGCCCAACTTTGCATATCCAAAACTTTAGGGATGAACTACTTATGGCGTGGGGGCTGATATTTTGGATGCAACATTATAGCGAGTGAGTTCGAACTCCAGTCATGCTATTACGCCATCTTTTGGAAAAGTATGAAGCTCCTTATCTCCCCAGCTATGGGTTAAATATTACCACTACCATTCTTCAACAAGGATGGCTTTGGCATTGAATATCCCTCGAACGTTGATATACCATTAAAAATGAAACCAAAAAAATTAAATTTAAGAAAAGAATAAAAAATTTGTTGTGAAAGGTTTGGTTTAATTTATTTGAATTTTAAGGCATATCAAGCATTTTGGGTTCCTTAATGCCAAACCAATACCCTTGGTAAGGTATGAACCTCTTTATCCTCCCAGCTATGGGTTAGATAGTACCACTACTTGGTCCGGGAGACCTGGGTTTCAGTCCCAGGTCGAGTCATACCAAAGACTCAAAAATGGGACTTGATGCCGCCTTGGTTAACACTCAGTATTTTATGGTAAGGATCAAGGGTAAAGTAGAGCAATCCAATGAATGGAGTAGCACCCTCTCCTACACCTCAGTATAGTAGCTATTGCAAAGGGAGCCTTTGGGTCACCCTCGACTAGGGTCGCTAATTTTACTTACTCTTCTTCTAGAAGAATGGATTTGGCATTAAATAGCCTACAAAGTTTGATATGCCATCAAACAAACAAACCAAACCAGACCTTAATGACAAATTCTCCTTAAACATATTATATATGATTTGTAAACGCAATGTTGGTTGATGACATTTTTTAACGAGTCAGAGTTCATTTGTTTTCATACAGTTAAATGGTTACATGATTTCTAAGTCCGTAGTTTGTAGGTAATCTTATTTTAAAATCATTCAGGGCTAATTTGTTTGCACACAAGTACAGCTATTATTTTCACACTTAAATGGCACCAAATATTCAAACACGAATAGTCCTATTTAGTGTTAATAGTCTCAAGCATCACTATGTAACACTAACAATTAATTTTGGCCTAACAGTTAATGAGTTTCAAGTATTGCTATACATCAGTAACAATTCAATTGAACATCGGTCACTTGTTTACACCCACTTAAATGGCCAAGCAGTTCTATTTCTAACAATTCAATTTAACGTAAGTAATTTTATTTGCACACAATTTAAATGTCAGACAGTTATATTTGACACATAGATAGGACCCAATCAAGTGCTACCACTCCGGGTCAGGGTGAACTTTGGAGCAATGACGATGAAAGGGGTACTTCATATTCCCTAACGCTCAAGAGCTGGAGCCTAGACACCAGGTGGTTTAATATCATATCCGGGTTGTGGGGTCTGCTGTGATGTAGTCGATGTATTCTAGAGCCCCAGCCGACTGGGCTTGGTTGTGAAAGGGTTAAACATGAAAAGTTTCTGAGATCCTGATTTAAACCCTTGAGAGGGGGGTGTATTTTCCTGTTGCTGGGTGGTGGATATTTCACAGGGTTTTTATAACCGGTCACGTTTCTGTTCTTGTGCTGGTCAAGGTTATACGAATATTTATTTATATAAAAGTTTATATCGCATTATCTGGATAGAAGTAAAAATATTTTTCGGATTATTTGTAACCTTGGATGTCTTTCATTTTTTTTTTTTTTTTTTTTTTTTTTTTTGCTGACTGCTCAAGCCACTTCACACTCCACCCTGGAACGGTTGATAGAAGCTACACAACATTGTGTAATAGACATTAATTGCTTAATTATGTTTGTAATAATAAAGGGTTTCTGGCCAATTTGTTCAGCATGTGTAGAATTTGAAGTATTTGGCAGTTCGATAAATGATTGATTGATTGATTTTAACGGTATGTCAAGATTTTTTTGTTTTTTTGTTTTTTAGAGCTTTTTTTTTTTGTACACGGTCCAATCGAATATGATTAGTTTTTAAACAAATCTATTTGACTCATAGATGGGACCCTAATAGCTATTACCACTCCGAGTCAGGGGGGATATTGGAGGGAATGGAGCAATGATATCTAATGCCTATAAGATATATACAAACATGTTATGAGTAAGTTTTGCATTTCAAGATGGTTTATTAAAAACGCTCAATGTTCTACGTTCAGCATTTAATATATCAATGAAGATTATCAAAAACTAAGAATTTTCTAAGTGTTTGGAACTAATATTCATTGTGGATCAAGCTCCTAAATATGTTCTATAAAGTGAAAAATCTAGAAGGGTTGATTGAATTTAACGGCATGTCAACCTGTCTAGGGATATTTTATGCCTAGAGGTTTGGGAATTGCATTCATTGTACGTTTATTTACAGTTTGTGTAGTTGCTTTTTAAGATTGATTGATTGATTGATTTTAACGGCATGTCAACCTATCTTGGGTTATTTTATGCCTAGAGGTTAGAGCGTTGCTTTCTTTGTTGGTTCATATTTACATTTTTGTGTCGTTTCTTTGGTTTGGTTTGGTTTGGTTTTAACAAAGGAAAAAAAGCAGAAGACACCCCGCACATACAATTACGGACGTAGACGACGCCGATGACAAAGCACTTCTGGTAAATACAGCAGCCCAAGCCAAAACCCTGGTACATAGTCTGGAACGAGCAGCTGTTGGCATAGGCCTCCATGTCAATGCACACAAGACGGAATATTTGTGCTTTAATCAAAGAGGCGATATCTCCAAACTAAACGGTAGCTCTCTGAAACTAGTAGACAAGTTCACCTACCTAAGAAGCACTGTCTCATCATCAGAGAAAGACGTCATTTATTTACAAACAGTTAAATGATCACACAGTTCTATTTCTATCAATTCAATTTAGCATATATCAACAAAGTTAAATGGTTCCAAATATTGCTATCTATTACTATTAAACATCAGTTTACACACAATTGAATGATCGAATAGTTCTTTTTCAAGCATTCAATTTAGCATAAGTGATTTATTTGCACTCAGGTTAAATGTCAAACAGTTCTATTTGGCCCAAAGATAGGACCCTATCAGGTGGTACCAATCCTAACCAAAGTGGACCTGGGAGTGATGGCAAAGAAGGGGTACTCCGCATTCTCCAAAGCTTCAGTATTACTGGAGCCTCACCATCAGATTGTTTAATGTCATATCAAGGATACCCGTTGCGGAGGGATTTTACCCCTCAGCAGAAAAGCAGTCGGTGTATTATACAGCTCCAGCAGACTAGGCTGAGGAGGACAATAGTGGTACTATTTAACCCATATCTGGGCTGGGGGACAAGGTGGGACGTTTTTTAAGAGATTTTTTTCGCACACGATCCTATCGAATAGGAAATTTTTTAAAAAGGCCTATTTTGGTTGGTTGAGTTTTACGGCATATCAACTCTTGTAGGTTATCTAATGCCAAATAATTATACATGAATATTACATATGATCTGTAAACGAATAGGTCGTTGGTAACAATTTTTACACGAGCTAGGACTCTGCTCATAGTTAAATGGTTTCGATTATTCCTATCTAACAGTAATAGTTATATTTGCCACAGTTGAATGGTTTTTCAGTCTAGTAAATGATTAAACAGTTTTATTTGACCCAAAGACGGGACCCTAACAGGTACCACTACTCCGGATCAGTGGGGATCTGGGAGTAATGGCAAGGAATACTCCGCAGTCATAAAATATGTGAACTGGAGCCTCTCCAAGCAGTTTAGCATCATACCTAGGACACACTTTTGGGGGGCTGAATTCCTACCCCTCCGTAGGAGATCTAGCGTATTCTAAGCTCTGTCAACATGGCTCTCATTCCATTGAGAGAAGTCCGACATCAGATAGTTACGGATTAAATATTTTACCTTTTTCTACAATGTTTAAATGATAGCAAAAATATAATGATATAATAACCAAATTTACTTAATTTAACATCTCTTTCGGAGATATTAGTTAGTATCAATGATATAAGTCAAAAGCGTACTTGATGTGAAGGCTGTTGTTTGTTAGTAAATGGGCTGGACGAGAGGACTTAAAATTCAGAACGAGGCTATTTCCACTCGCACTTTGTCTCAATAACCTTGGGAAAGATATGAATCCTTCCCTTTTCAGATTAGGCTCTTTAACCTTGGTGAGCTAACCAGTTTAGGAGAAGGGATATTCTGAAATCAAAACCGGGGTATGGGGATGGAAATAAACAGCAAAACTAGGGGTTGACTTATACGATAAGGAGGTGCCCGTGGTGTAGTCGTTATTGTCGTAAGAAATGGACACGGCGACACGAGTTCAAATCCTGGACGAGACTGATTGCATTTCACATTGCACTAATACCCTTGGGAAAGGTATGAATCCAATTATTCTCCCTCCAGCTATGGGTAAAATAGTAGGGCAGACTAGGTTCTTCAGCCTTGGTGAGGCAACTAGTCTAGGAGAAGGAAAACTCTGAATTCAAACCTGTTAAACTCCGCTTAAAAAATTGACCTTGTGTCATATCCTGCCCGAGCGGAGGGGTTGATAAATATGTATACGATAAGGGTAAAATCCCACTTTTTTCACAGAATGGTCAACCACTGGAACAGTTTTCCTAACAATCGAAATACACCACTTACAGTTTGTTCAGTTGGCTGGGGTTGTAGAATACACCAACTGCTTTTATGCAGATTAGTAAGACCCCCGTAACGAGTGTCCTCTATTTGACATTAAACAATCCGATTGTAAGGTTCCAATAATGATGGAGCTTTGGGGAATACGGAGTACTCCTTCATTGCCATCGCCCCCAGGTCAACTCTGGTCCGGAGTAGTAGCACCTGTGAGGGTTCTACCTATGAATCAAATAGAACTAAACAGCGTACTTATGCTTAACTGAATTGCTCGAAATAAAACTGTTTTGATAATTAAACTGCGTACTTATGCTAAGCTGATTTGTTGTTAAATAGAAAAAAATTGATTTGGCATTAAATAACCTACAAAGGTTGATATGCCGTAAAGCCCAAACAAATAAACCACTGAGAGTAACTCCAACAGACTGTCACAAACATTACACATGACTCAAACTTATGTTGAATGAATATATATCTAAATTAACAGAGAGATTGATATTGAATTATAGATCAGTAATACAAAATAAGTATTATATTATCTCTACATCTGATGGGCTTTAATCAAAGAGGCGACATCTCCACGCTAAATGGTAGCTCTCTGAAACTAATGGACAAGTTCACCTACCAAAGAAGCAGTGTCTAATAAACAGAGAAAGACATCAACACTCGACTAGCAAAGGCATGGACAGCTATCGATAGGCTATCGGTCATATGGAAGTCAGACCTGACCGATAAAATAAAACGCAGTTTATTCCAAGCAGTGGTCGTGTCTATACTGCTATATAGATGCACTACATAGACGTTAACTAGACATATGAAGAAAAAGCTTGACGGGAATTACACAAGAATGCTGTGAGCCATATTCAACAAGTCCTGGAGGTAGAACCCCACAAAGCAGCAGCTGTACAGCCACTTACCACCCATCACGAAAACTATCCAAGTTAGACGAAACAGACATGTGGGTCACTGCTGAAGAAGTAAGGAAGAACTCATAAGCGACGTACGTCTGTGGACGAGCAAAAGCCGGACGACCAGCTCGAACCTATATACAACAGCTCTGTGCCGATACAGGATATAGCCTTGGGAGCGATGGACGATAGAGACAGGTGGCGGGAGAGGGTCAGGGAGACCCGGGCTGGCCGTGTTACATGATGATAATGATAATGATATCAAATGACGTTTCCAGTACCTGGTGCACTGACCATAGATACCGGATGTTCACAGTAGCCTACTGGACGTTTTATGGGTTAACCGATACAGCAGTTACACGTCTAAACTGGAAATTTGAACGAAAAATGTTCTCGTCAAATTATATGCCAGTTTGATTTGGACGCCGCTATTTACAATAATCAACTATTGGATTAATAACAGCACACACACCGAACAAAGATGAAAGCAATATAACTTTGGTTTAAAAAGATATAAAAACATAAACAAGCCAGTCGGTTAGGTTTAAAGAATATACCGACTGCATCTCTGCAGAGGGGTAAGACCCTCCTCCCGAACCGATGTCCTGGATATGACACTAAACGATCTAATGGCGAGGTTCCAGCCTGGGAGGTCTGGGGAATGCAGAGTACCTCTTCATTTCTGGAGGTGCCCGTGGTGTAGTCGTTATCGTCGTAGGAAATGGACACGACGACACGAGTTCAAAACCTGGACGAGACTGATTGCATTTCACATAGCACTAATACCCTTGGGAAAGGTATGAATCCAATTATTCTCCCTCCAGCTATGGGTAAATAGTAGGACAGACTGGGTTCTTCAGCCTTGGTTAGGCAACTAGTCTAGGAGAAGGAAAACTCTGAATTCAAACCTGTTAAACTCCACTTAAAAATTGACCTTGTGTCATATCCTGGCCGAGCGGAGGGGTTGGTAAATATTACCTCTTCATTGCCATCGCTCCCAGTTCCATTCTGGCCCGGAGTGGTAACACCTGATTGGGTCCTATCTATGGGTCAAATAGAACTGTTTGACATTTGAACTGTGTAAACAAATAACTTACTTTAAATCAAATTGTTAGAAGTGGAACTATTTGACTATTTGACTGTGTGTAAACAAATGACTGATGTTGAATCATATTGTTAATGATGTCTAAAAAATGTGTTTACCAATCATATATATTTAATATATACGTAAAAACAGGATTTGGCGTTAAATAACCTACCAAGATTTGTATGACATAAAATCCAACCAACCAACAAACAATACAAAACAAAAGTAAAGTTGGCGACCTTAGTCGATGGTGACCCGAAGGCTCCCTTTTCAATAGCTTCTACACCGAGGTGTAGGGGAGGGTGCTACTCCATTTCCAGGATTGCTCCACTTTACCCTTACCTTATAATGCTGAGGGTTAAGCAAGGTGGCCACAAGTGCCATTTTTTGAGTCTTTGGTATGACTCGATCTGAGATTGAACCCTGGCTCCCGGACCTTTGGTGAACACGCTGCTCATTGGCCCGGCTTTGAGAAACAAGTAGCTCATTTTTGTAAGCAAATATATCTATCTTAGTTACCCTGTTTTGAGAAAAACAAAAGAGAACAAAAAATCCTTAACTTTTTTACTGACTGGTTTGATTTCCAATAAAGATAATATGAGAATGTCAAGGTTGATTATTCTATTGCTGTTGAGGTTAATTATGTAAGCTATCAACAAAACAATCGCTTATAAAAGAAAGAAAAAACAGAAAACAAATTATAAACAATTATTCCTTTTCAATGTTATTGTTTATATATATATATATATATATATATATATATAGCTTTAGAGGCACCAATGATGTAACTGTTATCATCGTAGATGGACTCGAGAGTTCAAACCTGGACGAGGCTGTTTCCCATTGAACTAATACCCTTGGGAACAGTATGAATTCAACTATTCCCCCTCTATTTATAGGTAAATAGAAGAGTGGGCTGGGCTCTTTAACCTGGGTATGACAACCTGTCTAGGAGAAGGAAAATTCTGAATTCAAACCTGTTAAACTCTGATTGAGAAACTGACCTTGCGTCACATCCTGCCCATTTGGAGTGGTTGGTAAATACGTATATGCACGTGTGTTAATTTATAATAAGTGATAACAACTTCCTAAAAGCTAGCAATTATATTGCATGAGGTATTCACGAAGTATCCCCCCCTTCTGTCTCTCTGAATATATATATATATATATATATATATATATATATATATATATATACGTGGTGCGTACGATAGGTTTCCAGACTTTTTTCGTATGGGCATTTAAAATTGTTGTAGACTCTTGAAAATTCAGTATGTTATTGCTATACATCTTATGAGATGACTGACTGATTTTTATGATTTCAGGTTCAGCTACAACAGCAATTGGAATACACCCTACTAAAGCCTGATTGTCACAGCTGGTGAATTTCAAAAATGCAATCTGACACTTAAGAAGAACGATATGCAATAAAATTGTGTTTTAAACTTGGAAAAAATGCCACAGAAACGTATGGAATGCGTCAGGTTGCTTTTGGAGCATCTTGCATGAATCGAGCATCAGTTTTTGAGTGACATAAGAGATTCAAGGAAGGCAGGAAGTCTGTGAGGGATGATGAGAGGTATGGGAGGAGTAAGGAAGTCAATACACCAGAGTTGATTGGCCAAACGGTTAAGGTTACTACGTTGAGGTTTTAAGGGAGTTCTGGAAGAGATTCCGTCGGAAGAGGCCAGCACTCTTCAAATCGGATCAGTGGCATTTCCACCAGGACAATGCACCAGTCCACAACACCATCCTTGTCACAGACTATTTGACCAAGATGGGCATCAAGACAGTTCTTCAGCCTCCCTATAGTCCAGACGTTAGTCCCTATGACTTTTGCTTATTCCCTAAGCTCAGAGGCTGACGTTATGAGACAATTGAGATGAAAGAGGCTGTGACGAAGGTCATTGACATGCTCACACAAGAGGACTTCCATGGGCCTTCCAGAAGTACAACAAGTACATTGCAGCCGGAGGAGATTACTTCGAAGGGGACTTGAGTTTCATGTGTGTACTATCAATAAAATTGCCCACATGAAAAAGTCTGGAAACTTATCGTATATACTTCGTTTATATATATATATATATATATATATATATATATATATATATATATATTACATTCATATAAATTAAGTCCAAAATTGACTCATCTGAAATAATTCATATATAGAATATATAAGTTTTATATAATTCTAACAGTGTGCTCGGTGTATGGCTGTTAATATATAAGAATATTAATTTAAAAAAAAACTCACATACTGAGCAAATATATATCTGTAATACCAAAGAAAAGTCAATATATACTTACCATTATAAATTTATTTGGACGATTCGTTTATAAGGAATTGCCTCTTCAGATGGCTATATATATATATATATATATAGGGTGCAATGAAATTACACAATAATGGAAATAACACTGAAATTTCACTCTATCTGATATATATATATATATATATATATATATATATATATATATATATATATATATATATACACTAAAATGATACGAAAATATCTTGAATTATTCTGGATTAAATTTATTCAAAGAAATGGCTATTGACATTAACTACGACCTCCATACGACTTCGGAATCTACGGCAATCATTTCTGTCGGTATTCTTTTTATAAATGGTAAATGCTGCCGTTACCCTTGCCTTCTGTTCATCTTTGCTGTAGCAAGGAGTCTTGTTGGTCTCTCGCTCAACCCTGCTGCACGCATAATAATGATGGGGATTTCCAATCTCGAGAGTTAGGGAGCCGGATGTTTGGGGTGATGAACTGGGTTCTCCTGCGTGTGTAGCTTGATGCAGAGTCCTGTTGCCAAGCGTAGAATCTTCCACTCTCTCAATCAAGGGGAGCACTATTTCCTCCGGGCACTTGATGAAGGCCTCCGTGTTGAGTCATATGGGAAGATGAATGGAAGCATGACGTCACAATCACTAGTGACCACCCTAAACACCATGATGTGGATTGGAAGTTAGCTTTTCATCAATATGAATATGAGTCCATGTATGGTCTGTGTGCCAGACTAAGGAAAGTGAACGGGCCATTGTTAGTGAGTTCGATTCTCACTGGGTGCCTCATACTTCTGACTTTTTGCTAAACTTAGTAAACGACAACTTTCTCAAAGCAGATTGCTTGCATTTTTCTTGTCATTATTTTTTTATTGCTTGGCAATAATTACTTAAAAGGTCGTTACTTAAATGCTAAAATCACGAAGGTCGTGCATAAAATCCTCATTATCCGTTGTTTTCTTTCTTTCTTTCTTTCTTTCTTTCTTGTCTTCTTTCTTTTTCCTTAAATGAAAACATAAACAATTATCTTGAATTAAGAAGCCTTACTGAAAACAAATTGATATATTTATAGACGGTAACTATCGCAAAAACAGATTTTTTTTTTCTTTTCTTTCTTTCTTGATACAAACTAGAGAGAAAAAAAATGTCCCGCCTACCTCATTAGTGATATAAATAAACGAAACAAAAAGATAAGGATAAATATAACTTTTCATTGAGATGATTACGGGAGAAAAAGCACGTGCGCATGCGTAATTGTTTAGCGCCAATTCGAGCCCGAGGAAATTTAATGAAAAAAAAAACAAACTATGACGTTGAACAAAAAGATTTTTTGAATCTTTTCTAAATATTTTTCCTTGATCATTTCATCAGTGCTGTTTACCATTTTTGACATGTCAAAGACATTTTTTTATCTCATGGGTTGATTCGTAAATTATATTTTAATAAAAATATAATTCTTTTATGATAATTTAACAATGAATTAATTTTAGTCGCTAGTAGATTCGCTATTATGTTCTATCCCTTGCCATTTATCAACTTGCCCAGTCGGCTGGGGCTGTAGAATACACCGACCGCTTCTCTGCTGAGGTGTAAGATTCCCCCCACCACCACCACCACCAACAAGTGTCCCGGATATGACACTAAACAATCTGGTAGTGAGTTTCCAGTAATGCGGAAGCTCTGGGGAATGTGGAGTATCCCTTCATTGCCATCGCTCCTAGGTGCATTATGGCCCGGAGTTGTAGCACTTGATCGAGTTCATCTGTCTATGGGTCAAACTGAACTAATCAGCGTACTTATGCTAAATTGAATTGTTTGAAATAGGACTGTTTTTGACATTGAAACTGTACTTACGCTAAACTGAATTGTTTGAATTAGAACTGTTTGACTAAACTGAATAGCTTGAAATAGAAATGTTTTTGACAATGAAACTGTGTACTCATGCTAAACTGATTTGTTTGAAATAGAACTGATTAGTTGTATAAAAATGGATTTGGCATTAAATAACCTACAAAGGTTGATATGCCATAAAAGCCAAACCAACCTACCAACTATTTATCAACTAGCTTGTTGGTTACTCCCGTGTGAAATTCTACTGGTTTTCTCCTCAAGAAGTTTTCCACAAACATTTTCACCTGATCTTCTTGAGAAAATCTTTTGCCATTCAGAGCATTTTGTAGAGAACGAAAAAGGTGGAAATCACTCGGCATGGGGTCTGGTGAATATGGTGGATGTGATAGAACAGACCAGCCAAAATCCAATATTTTTCACTGCATGATTCTTGCTGAAGGTGCCCTTTCCTGGTTTGGTCTCTCAATGATGTATTGGCAGAAGGAAACTTTGAAAAACAATTTCAGACTTGGTGGTAAGTAATGACACCTTTGTCATAAGTATAATAAATTTCCTTAGCTGTTTCTGTTGTGTTTTTTGTTATTCTTAAACTCCCACAATATTACATGTTACATATGTACTTTCAGTTCCTCTATTTTCATTGTAATATAATATTTTCAGTTCCTCTATATTCAGTTCCTCAATTGTTCAGTTCTTCTATTTTCATTAAAATATAATATTTTCATTATAATATATTTTCAGTTCTTCTATTTTCAGTTCCTCGATTTTCAGTTCCTCTATTTTCAGTTCCTCTATTTTTCAGTTCCTCCATTTTCATTAAAATATAATATTTTCATTATAATATAATATGGACTTTCAATTCCTCTATATTCAGTTCCTCTATTGTTCAGTTCCTCTATTTTTCAGTTCCTCTATTTTCAGTTCCTCTATTTTCAGTTCCTCTGTTTTCATTAATATATAATATTTTCAGTTCTTCTATTTTCAGTTCCTCTATTTTCAGTTCCTCTATTTTCATTATAATATAATATTTTCAGTTCATCTATTTTCAGTTCCTCTATTTTTCAGTTCCTCTATTTTCATTATAATATAATATTTTCAGTTCCTCGATTTTCAGTTCCTCTATTTTCAGTTCCTCTATTTTTCAGTTCCTCTATTTTCAGTTCCTCTATTTTCATTGTAATATAATATTTTCAGTTCCTCTATTTTCATTATAATATAATATTTTTAGTTCCTCTATTTTCAGTTCCTCTATTTTTCAGTTCCTCTATTTTCAGTTCCTCTATTTTCATTGTAATATAATATTTTCAGTTCTTCAATTTTCAGTTCCTCTATTTTTCAGTTCCTCTATTTTCATTAAAATATAATATTTTCATTATAATATAATATGAACTTTTAGTTCCTCTTTCATAACTGAAATTAGAATGATCGATGAAGGCACTTTTTAATCAGGTATTTTCCCGTTGCGTATAAAACATTTTAAGTTTAAAATACTTAGTTACAACTTGCTTTTAAAAAACCAAAAGTTATGGATGACTAAGCAACAATGTTGAACCAGACATACAGGACACTGCTGGAGAAGTAAGGACGAGCTCATAAGTGATGTACTCCTACGGACCCCTTCACATGGCCGTGCAAAAGCAGGGCGGCCAGCTCGAACCTACATACAGCAGCATTGTGAGGATACGGGGTGTAACTACCGGAAGCGATGCATATATCTATGGGTGCATATATTAATATATGCATGTATGTATGTATATATAATATACGTATGTATATATGTGTGCATATATTCTATATGTGTGCATGTTTGTAATTAAGTATACATGGATGTATGTATGTATATAAGGATGTTTGTATGAATGTATGCATATCTGTATGGATTTATGCATGTGCATGTATGAACTACATGTAGATGTATGCATATATTTGTGTATCTATTTATAGATATATGCATGCCTGTATGTAAGCATTTATGTATGTATGTATGTATGTCCATAATTCTCAAACCTAATGATGAAAAAAGTGTTTATCTTGTGGGAGGTACTTTTTTCAACATAATCTCTGTCCTAGTCAATGCAATTTATTTAGTGCAAATCCTGATTGAGCATTCAGCAAATAGCAGGAGAGTTTTATCAAAATAATGCCAAGAGTTGAGCTAAAGTCTACCTACAAAAACCCTGTATACATTTCTTGGGTCCATGCCTTTCCCAAAGTCATTAGAACCAAAATTAAAAGCATATGTTTCGTCCAGGATTTCAACTCGAGGCGACTATTCTATTTATTAAGACCGTAACCGTTTCGCCGTGTACCTCTAATATTGAAAAGAATTGCTTTTTAATACGTAATTTTGACCGCCTTGGAAACTTATAACGTGTTTGCGGAGTGTCCCAATGGTGGAGTGCATGACGTCCTATACGAGGACTTAGTTGCAAGTGAATTCAAACTCCAGCCGCGCTATTACAATTCGCTTTCGGACTAAGACCCTTGGGAAAAGTAAGAAAACTCTTATCACCCTGTCAGGGATCGGCTAAACAGTACCACTACTGTTCTTCTACATAGATGGCTTTGAAATTAAATAACCAACGAAGGTTGATATATATGACATTACAGCCGCCTTCGCCAAATACGAGGGTGATCCCGCTTCTCAATCTGCTGACTGTTCCGCTGTTTCGGATATATCTTTTGATTACAGGAATAATTCATTATCTGCCCACGTTGTGTTTTTAAGATCCAGACAACGAATCAAACGCTTGTCGTAGACGCTGATCAGCGAGTAAACAAAGGATACTGCCCAATTAAGGAAGTAAAAAAAAACAACAAAAGCAGAATCCAAGAAACAGAGAACAAAACACAGCTTGCAAAAATAACAATATTTACTATACGAAAAAATGTCTTTCAAAGATGTTAAATAAGTGGCAAGTTTTAGTCAGAGACCTTCAATTCCTCGTATAAGACTTAGTCTTTTCTATCTCCATACTCAATACTCAGCATAGTTTGGTACAATGTAATCCTGAATGGTGGTTGTTTGTTTTTTTCACAGCGTCGTATTATGGATGGTTTTCTTCACTTTCTATTCTCAGGGTAGTTTGGTACAAGGTCCAAAAACTCAGAGCTTCGGGGAAACTGCTTCACTGACTCACGTGCCGCTGAGATCCGGCTGCTTCTCTGCTTATCTTCTCTTTCTTACAACTCAGCTTGCTTATGACAAAACCGGTCAATTTATGTATATTCTCAACTAGGTTAGGGCTAGGGTTGGATTGAATTCAAAGAAATATCAACCCTCTCCCTTGCCCAGTCGGCTTGCCAACAGAATGCAACAACTGCATCGCTGCTGAGGGGTAAGACCCCACCTTGCGACGAATGTCCGGAGGGTGAGGTTCCAGCAATGCTGGAGATTTGGAGAATGCGAAGTACCCCTTCATTGCCATAGCTCCCAGGTCCACTCTGACCCGTAGTGGTAGCACCTGATAGGGTTCTATCTATAGGTCAAAGAGAACTTATGTTAAACTGCGTTGATTGAAATAGAACTGTTTTGATATTTAAATTACGTACTTGTGCAAAACTGAATAGTTTGAATGGAACTATTTTTGTATAATAAACTTAATTGTTTGAAATGGAACTGTTTTTGAAATTAATACTGTACTTACGCTAAACTGAATTGCTTGAAATAGAGTTGTTTTAATATTTAACTGTGGGTAAACAAAACTATACTCTTACGAAACTGAATTGCTTGACATAGAAAAGTTTTTGACAATTAAACTGTGTACTTATGTTAAACTGAATTGTTTGAAATATAGGTTATTTGTATAAAAATGGATTTGGTATTAAATAACCTACAAAGGTTGATTTGCCATAAAAACCAACCAACCAAACAAACAAACCACACATTCCCAGCGGATGAATTTAATAACCGATTTAGAGTTAGGAAAGTAAAGGGGAAAATCATTGATTGTTAGATGATTAAAAATAAACGAAAAAGTGATTGGTTGGTGGGTTGTTTTGTTTTACGGCGTATCAACCCTTTTTGGTTCATTTAACACCGAATTAAATTTCAAACGTGCTGACTAAACGGTTGGAGAAGAAGCTCGACGGCAATTATACAAGAATGTTGCGAGCAATATTGAACTGGTCCTGGCAGCAACACCCCACAAGGCGCCAACTGTACTGCCACCTACCACCTATCACGAAAACTATACAAGCTAGACGAACCAGACATGCCGGACACTGCTGGAGAAGCAAGGACGAGATCGTAAGTGATGTGCTCCTGTGGACCCCCGCATATGGCCAATCAAAAGCAGGACGATCAGCTCGAACATTCATACAGCTGCTATGTGATGATACGGGATAAAACCTTGAAGACCTGCCGGAGGCGATGAATGATAGGGAGACGTGGAGAGAGAGGGTCAGGGATATCCGTGTTAGCTGCACGTCATGATGATGATGATGAAATTTCAAACAATTCACTTTAGCATAAGTACACAGTTTAGTTTAGGGAGTGTCCTCGTGGGGTAATGGTTAAAGTGCTGGACTGCAGAATCGTAGTAGGCGAGTTCGAACTCCAGTCGCGCTATTACGTTCACTTTCGGACAAATACATTCGTGAAAGGTATGAACCCCCTTATCCTCCCAGCTATGGTTAAGTAGCATCACCGCTTTTCTTCAAGAAGGATGGCTTTGGTATTAAATAACCTACGAATGTTGATATGTCTTTAGATAAAAAAAAAAAGCCAAAAGAAACCAAACAGTTTAGTTATATTCAAAAACAGTTCTATTTCAAGTAATTCAGTTTAGCATATGTACACAGTTTATTACCATATCACCCATTGGACTCTGTTAGGTACTACTACTCCAGGCTACAGTGGACCTGGGAGTGATGACAATGAAGGGGTGCTCCACATTCCCCAAAGCTCCAATATTACTGGAACCTCACCCTCAGATCGTTTAGTGTCATATCCTGAACACTCGTTGACGAAAATTAGAAAAGCAGTCGGTGTATTCTACAGCCTCAGCCAACTGGGCTATGAAAAAGTGAAGTTTGCACTTTAAAAAAATGCACTGAAAAAGTAATGGTTTAGGTGCTCAACTGTAGTTTTGATGAGGGCGATTTCGAATTTCCGTCGCGATATCACGTTCACTTTCGGACTTTTGGGGGAAAGTATTGCACTCCCTCAAGCTATGGGTTTAATTGTATAACTGTTGTTCTTTGACAAGGACGGCTTTGATATTAAATGACGCACGAAGTTTGATTTGATTTAATCAAAGACATCAAATCAAGATGCAGTACGGTACACATGCTGGGATAATAACTACTATGTGTGACGGCAAATTGACTAAAATCCCTAAACGGGACTTTATTTTCGCACGTGTGAAGACGGGGCAGGTTGGCACTTGATCCCCTACAGAAATAAGTCCTGTTCAGAGTTCTTTTCTCAGGCAGATAAGAACTGGCATATTACGTGAGGGAATAATTTAGGGCCAGACTAGCCACCGCTGGCAAAGGGGTCCAAAATTTCACACTATCACACACCCACCAGGCCACTAAACTTCTTTCCCTTAGATAATAGAAGAATACGGGCCTATAGGTCTTAGTTGTAATAATATTAATGTTGTTGTAGTAGTCGGCAGCTCCGGTTTCCCGTGTGATACTTTAGGAATTAATAGGACAGTTCTAAGCAAGATAATATAAGGCGAATAGAAGCTGAAAGGAAAGCATGAAATAATAACATAGACCACATGGTAAAATGAAAATACATAGGTTCTTTACTACGGTTATATATATACATATACGTTCAGTAAAATGTCAAAAATATATAATAGGATAGTCCATGAATATAAATGTCTTTTCCTGGCTTTTATCCTTTTTCAAATTGAGAGAGAGAGAGTGGTAAACAAAATTTGGGTGTAAAGGAAAAATGTCCCAAAGTTACTTATCTTATTTTTTTTGACGGGGTTCCACTGGAGAATTTTTCTTCTTTCACGGGCTAATAGACTTTGTTCTGTTTTTAGTATACTGGCTTGAAGGATTTTGGAGTCCTTCGTGTCTCAGTTAGTCTTTTGTCTTTAGCCCGGAGTAAAATGGCTATCGTCCGTCTGCCACGAGACTTGCCCAAAAACTTCCTTACTACCCCTGAGGGGAAGGGAACCCCACTTCCGTTTGGGGTCCCCGCCAATCATTTGGCTTCTTTTTTCTTTCCCCTTCCGATGTCCGGCGACCCAAGGTCACTTAGGTGCGAACATCTGCGTGACCCACATTCTCTCCTAACGGTCACTTTTTGACTGCTAGATAATGTTAGTTCAACGGGGGGAGAGTATCATTCTTACCTCTTCGTCTTCGTGAGCTATCACGTGACATATGTATCAATAATAAACCTCAAGAAGTTAAAAAAAAAAAAACTATATTTAATAATTAATTGTATGTGTGCATTATATTGGGAGATGGTATGGATGTAAAGATTTCATACATAAGGAGGGTTAAAGTTTATTTTCGATTGAAACAAGCAAAGGAGAGGCTTGCATTTTCAGCGAGTTTTTGACAGTTGAATTTCCGGTGTGCAGCAGCCTTAAAAAGCGGCCATATTGATTTCCCCAACTATCTCAAAATGTAACCATGATAAAATCTTCGTAGGAAAGTATTTTTTTTTTTGTTTTAGTTTTTTATTTAGTTTTTTTTTTTTTTTTTTTGGTGGGGGCGCAGAAATTTGTTAATTCACCATTAACCCTACCCTAACCCGAATTAATTCACTATTTAAACATTTTTTATATCACAACATTTTTTTTCTCGTAAAAAATCAATATGGCTGCTTTTAAGATTGAAGTGTTTCTTGGCGAAGCTGTACATAAGGTGTTAATATAAGATAGATTTTTAGTAAATTTTTGAAACTATTGTATATAGAATTTTTGGTAAATTTTTGAAACAATGTTATATACCGTGTGTATAGAGAGGTGGGTAACAATTTTTTTGCTTTTTTTGTGGGAGGTAATTTGTTTTTTTTTATTATTACTATAGTTTGTTTTATTTTATTTATTTATTTTATTTATTTTATTTTGAGTTCACAAAACTGGAATCCAAATGGTTCCTAAGAACAATAAACAACACGAAATTCGCTTTCAAGAAAACTTTTCTTTCTTTCTTTCTTTTACAGAAGAATACCAAACTTTTAAAACTCCTAATAGAGAAACCCTTTTGATTACGTCTTGGTTTATTATTAGTCTATTTAAGTGAGACGTCGTTTGTTTCGTTTTCAAAAGAAACAAGTGCAAATGGCTACTTTAGAAAGATCAAAAAGTTTTTTAAAGGCGTAACCATCTGGCCAAAAGCCAAGGAAATACAATTAGATAAGGACTGCATGGTTACAACACTGAACAGAAAAATACGAGGTTTATATTTACTTACAAATCTCACCTCATTTGTTTGATTGGTTGATTTATTTTAACACCATGTCAACACGTCTAGGGTTATTTTATGCCAAGAGGTTAGGGAATCGCATTCATTGTACGTTCATATTTACATTTTTGTGCAAAGTTGACTTTTTTGGTTGCTTGGTTAGTGTTTTATGGCATATCAAACCTTGTGGGTTATTTAATGCCAAATCCTCTTTTTATATATTATTTGTAAGCGAATCGTTTGCAGGTAACTTTATTTTTAAACGAGTGGTTAGAGCTCATTTGTTTACACACAGTTAAATAGTTTCAAGTATTCCTATCTAATACTAATAATTATATTCAATATTAATAATTTGTTTGCACACGTTTAAATGATTTCAAGTATTGATACTCAACATTCGATCATGTATTTCTATGTAAAATCAATAATTTGCATACTGCAGTATGGTTTCAATTACCTCGTAATAATCATTATCATCATATCGTGCTGCCAGCACGGATCTCTCGGACCCTCTCTTGCTACCCGTCTCTATTGTCCATCGCTCCCGGGAGATCTTCAAGGCTATATCCTGTATCGGCACCGAGCTGTTGTATATAGGTTCTAGTTGGTCGTCCCACCTTTGCTTGTCCATGTGAAGGGGTCCACAGGAGTATGTTGCTTATGAGTTCGTCCCCACTTTTCCAGCAGAGTCCTGCATGTCTGGTTCGTCGAACTTGGATAGTTTTCGTGATGGGAGGTAGGTGGCCGTATAGCTGCTGTTTTGTGGTGTTTTGCCTCCAGCATTCTTGTGTAATTGCCGTCAAGCTTTTTCTCCATACGTTTAGTTCGCGTCCGTGTAGTGCATCCATATAGCAGTATCGACAAGACCGCGGCTTGAAACAAACTGTGTTTTATTTTATCGGTCAGGTCTGACTTTCCATATGACCGATATTCTATCAATTGCTGTCCATGCATTTGCTAGTCGCGTGTTGATGTCTTTCTCTTTTGATGAGACACTGTTTCCTAGGTAGGTGAAATTGTCCACTAGTTTCAGAGAATACCATTTAGTGTGGAGATGTCACCTCTTTGATAAAAGCACATGTATTCCGTCTTGTCAGTATTGACATGGAGGCCTATGTCAACTGCAGCTCTTTCCAGACTATGTAGTAAGGGTTCAGCTTGGACGGGTGTATTTGCCAGAAGAGTAATGTCATCGGCGTAGTCTGCGTTCGTAATTATTTGTACGGTGTATCTTCGGATTTTTTTTCCTTTGGCAGCTTGAAGACGTTATCTTTCATTATATCAATAGACATTCTAAGCACGTAGTCTATAAACAGGCATGGGGCTAATGTGTCTCCTTGCAGCACACCTGCTACAATATCGACGTAGTCTGTATCCCAATCCGGGGAGCGGACTTTTACTTTCGTGTTTTTATATAGCATTATTATGGCTGCGATGGTTACTTTGGGGAGGCCGTTGGCGAGTTGTACTTGCTCAATCTTTCCTCTATGTAAGAAGTCAAAGGCTTTAGAGAAGTCGACAAATAATATTGTTGCGTCAAAGTTTTTTGCACATACACCTTCGAGAATCCAACAGATTGTCAAAGTTTGTGAAATCGTGGATCGATTTCTCTGAAAGCTATTTTAGTTCTTCCTAATTTTCGGTTCTATGCGGTTGCGAAGTAGAACATTGTAGACCTTGGCCACTTTGGATGTAAGGGTTATACCTCAGTAGTTCTTGAATATTCCGTGGTCACCCTTCTTAGGGGAAAGGAAGGATGCATCCCATTGTCCATCTGTCTATTGTGTTTTGGTTATATACGGCATTACAATGTCAGAGCAGTATGTCGTCGAATTATCTGGTCTTCCATACTTCTGGGGGTATTTCATCAAGCATTGCTGCTTTTCTATTGTTAATTTTTCTTAATACTGAGTCAAGTTCTTCTTGTGTAAACTGTCACAGTTTGATGTCTAATTAATTGCCAATGATTTTCGTGATCGGTTCATGCTTACCTTTCAGAGTTCGTAAATGATTGAACAGTTCTGTTTGACCGATAAATACTGCCAGTCCAAGTCAGGGCAGAACTGGGAGTTATGCAGTTTAGCGTCATACACAGGACACCAATTTTTGTGTGGTTTAAATCTTCTGCAAGGGATGCAATCAACTAGGCACTACCGACTTAGTGGCTTTTTTTATTTTTGGCGCGATGATTTTGCTGTAAAACTCTTGTTGGTTGGTTGGTTAGTTGTATGTCAACCCTTGTTTAATTGTTTTATGCTGAAGTCAGTTAAAAAAATAATGGTCTTCAATTATGTACGGTACGCAGGTGGCAAAACGGTTATCGTCTCAGGAAACATGGAGGTGCCCGTGGTGCAATGGTTATCGTCGCAGGATATGGACACGGCGACACGAGTTCAAATCCTGGATCTGATTGATTGTATTTCACATAGCACTAATACCCTTGGGAAAGGTATGAATCCAAAATATTCTCCCTCCAGCTATGGGTAGATAGTAGGGCAGACTAGGTTCTTCAGCCTTGATGAGGCAACTAGTCTAGGAGAAGGAAAACTCTGAATTCAAACCTGTTAAACTCCGCTTAAAATTGACCTTGTGTCATATCCTGCCCGGGCGGAGGGGTTGGTAAATATGATCGTCTCAGGAAACAGACACGGTGACACAAATTTGAATTCTGTGCGGGCGGGGGGACCTCTTGGCGTAGTGATTAACATGATGGCCTGCGATATCGTGGTACACGAATTCGAACTCTGGTCACGCTAATATATTCACTTCCAGTCTAATACCTTAGAGTAGGTTATTTGATGCCAAATCCTGTTTATGCTTATATATTAAATATATGATTTGTTATCACATTTTGTTGATAAGATTTTTTTTTAAGGTCCCGAGCTCTTTTTTGCGCATAGCTCAATATTTTCAAGTATTTCTATTCACTGATCATTTGTTTACACACAGTTAAATGATCAAATATTTTTATTTAAAAAAATCAATTTACCATTCAATCGTTGCAGTTCTATATAACCCATAAATAAGAACCTATCAGGTATTGCCACTCGGGGTCAGAGGGGACCTAGGAATGAAGGCGTACTCCATGTTCCCCTAAAGCTCCAAGACAGGAACCTCATCATCTGATTGCTAATTGTCATATTCAGGAAACTCTGCAGAAATGCAGTCGGTGTATTCTACAGCCCCAGTCAACTCGACGGTTCTTCTAGAAGGATAGCTTTGGCATTAGATAATCCACAAAGGTTGATAACAGAGAAACCAAACCCTCCATGTCATTATATTTTATTCTTGAGGTGAATTTTGATTCGATAAAAAATGTATGGAGCCAAGTCTGGAGTGTATGGAAGCAGCTACACTTGCACTATTCAGTGTTTCGCCAAAAACCGCTGATCAAAAATTATCAAGACAACAGATTGATAGTACCTTGTCTAGACGAGGTCTGGACATCTGGACATCATCAGTTTATTATATATAAGCTGCTCAGCCGAACAGACGATCTCTTTTAAATCTTGAATTTTAAAATTTTAAAAAATTACAGATTCAATCTTGGTGCTTTTTGACCCCACTTCGTATATGTAAAAAAAAAGTAATTAATTAACTAATTGGTATCATTCATTAATTTTGGCCATTGTTTATTTTCACGATTAATTTTAAGTTGCTTCTCATCACAAACCACTCGAATCGTCACTCTACGACAACAAGTTCCGTTATGATTTCATTGTCCTAGATTGATGGCTGGAATGAATTACAATAGAAAGAAAAAAAAAACCTTGAAAATCAAAAAGAAAGAAAATGGTATAAAAATATTAATAAATAAACGATCCCACTCGTTCTATAAAAAAACACAAATATGGCACCGTGCCCAGTCGACTGGGGTTGTAGAATACACTGACTGCTTCTCTGCAGATGAAGCCCTCCCATATCACCGAGTGTTCTCGATATGACACTAAACAATCTGATGATGAGGCTCTAGTAATGCTAGAGCTTTTGAGAATGCGGAGCATCCCTTACATCACCATCGCTCCCGGGTCCACTCTGCCCCGGAGTGGTAGCACTCCTATCTATGGCCAAATACGACTGTTTAGCATTTTAACTAAGCGTAAACAAATGAATTATTCCAAACTGAATGGTTAGAAATAGAACTGTTTGATCATTTAACTGTGTGTAAACAAATAAATGATGTTTGGTTGGTTGGTTGATTGGTTGGTTGGTTGGGTCTTATGGCGTATCAACCTTTGTAGGTTATTTAACGCCAAGTCCATTTTTATGTAAATTGTCAGTTCTATTTTAAACAGTTCAGTTTAGCATGAGTACAAAGTTTAATTGTCAAAAACATTTCTATTTCAAACTATTCAGTTTATTCAAACATTTCTAATTCAGCTAATTCAGTTTAGTATAAGTAAAGATTTAGTGTACTCACAGCTAAGTGTCAAAACAGTTCTATATTAAACAATTCAGTTTAATATAAGTACAGTTTCAATGTCAAAAACAGTTCTATTTCAAACAATTCAGTTTAGCCTAAGCACGCAGTTTAAATCTAAGAACAGTTTAACTGTCAAAAACATTTATATTCAAGCCATTCAGTTTAATCAAACAGTTCTAATTCAAACAATTCAGTTTAGCATAAGTATGCAGTTAGTTCTATTTAAACCATAGATTGGGCCCTATCAGGTGCTACCACTCTGGGCCCAAGTGGACCTGAGAGCACTGACAATTAAGGAATACTCTGCACTCCCCAAAGCTCCAGCATTACTAGATCCTCACCATCAGATTGCTTACAGTCATATCTAGGACACTCATTGGGAGGTCATACCCTTCTGAGTCCCTGCCGACTGGGCAATAAATGATGTTTAATTGAATTGTTTGTGATACATAACAATACTTGACAACATTTAACTGTGTACAAAAGAAAAATGAGCTCAGGTTCATTTAAACATGTTATCAACAAAATGTGTTTGCAAATCATATATATTTAATATAGATGTATAAACAGTATTGGCATATGTTGGGTTTTATGACATATGAACGATTGTAGGTTTTATTTATTTATCAGTGCCTCCCACTTGGCAGGATTTGACACAAGGTCTTTTATAGTTGGGATTTAGTGGAGGTCGGGCACGAACCGAAACTGGTGCTCTGCTGGACTATACTGGTCATAGGATCACAAGGTGCAATGTGAGCTATGCAAGCCTTTGCTAAGTCTCTCGGTATGTATGCCAGGTGACCCTGCTGGTCACAGACTCACTAGACCTGAAGGTTCAGTGCAATATGAATCCATACTTGTCATTGATACTCCACCCTCCGGACTTGATGAGTATTCTTGTAAAGTGATGGACCAAGTGAGTTGATTCCTTTATAAAAAAAATAAAAGAAAATTATAATGAGGAATGAAATATTTGACAACGCTTCATCTAAATTTTAAGATAAATGGAAGATGCTACTTATGGTTTGGATGATTAGAACGAAAGTGAATGTAATAGCGCGACTGGATTTCGAACTCGCTACGATGTTGCAGTCCATCACGTTCACCACTACTTTATGGGAACTCCCTCAAACTAGATAGATAGATAGATAGATCTAGTGTGTGTGTGTGTAAGAGAGAGAGAGACAGACAGACAGACAGACAGAGTGAATGAACTCAGCGAGAAAGATAGATAACTAATTATCTCAGATTAATTGTTAAATGATACAGATAGATAGATAGATAGATAATGAATAGAGTGAGAAGGAAAGATAGCTAAATATCACTGAGAGAGAGAGAGAGAGAGAGAGAGAGAAAGAGAAAGAGAAAGACGGAGTGAATGAACTCAGCGAGAAGGATAGATAACTAGTCATCACAGATAGATAGATAATGAATAGAGTGAGAAGGAAAGATAGCTAAATATCACAGAGAGAGAGAGAGAGAGAGAAAGAGAGAGAGAGTGAATGAATGAACTCAGCGAGAAGGATAGATAACTAATTGTCACAGACAGACAGACAGACAGATAGATAGATAGATAGATAGATAGATAATGAATAGAGTAAGAAGGAAAGATAGCTAAATATCACAGAGAGAGATAGAGAGAAGAATAGATAACTAATTATCACAGATAGATAGATAGATAGATAGATAAAAATTAACAAAAATTTTGAACGAATGAAAATAATAAAAGGCATAAGAACAATTGTGGCACCAAGAGAGATCAAGAATAGAGTAAAGGATAAGTTTAAAAGTTTCATTTCGGCTTCTGATTAACTCTTCTTTGATCAGTTGGTAAAACAGCTGAGGTGATTTTCCAGAATTCCTCCGCGGTCGGTAATACAGTTACTGTATTCTGCAACTCATCGACTGGACAAGATGAAGATAAGAATATTGAAGTGTCAGCCCCAATATTCATCTTTTATTTATATAATACTTAATTTATAACAAATTTCATTGTGGTGATGCTTATTATTTTAAAATGCTATCAGCGAGAGGTTTTAACTTGCAATATAATTACTAAGCAAATTTTTAGTCGTTTCTGTTCTGCCACCTGTCAAAAAATGTGACATATTAACGACGCCTTTGGAACAATTAAAAATTAATTATCAGAACACGCAGAACATTCCACAAAGGGTAATTAATATATCACTCATGTTGCATTCATTTATTTTTAAAGTGTTAACCCCACTGAGTCTCACCCTCACCTCTCTCTCTCTCTCTCTCTCTCCCTCTCCCCCTCTCTCTCTCTCTCTGCACCTTTTGTTGTAAAGCATTGAACGGCGAATTAATCTCAGTTGCTGTTTTTTGATTGGTTGATAGGTCGGTTGACCTTCATGGCATATCAACCCTTGTGGGTTATTTTATGCCAAATCCTGTTTATATATATATTAGATATATAAATGATTAGGTCTGGTTTGTTTGTTTGTTTGTATTTTATGACATATCAACCTTTAAAGGTTATCTAATGCCAAATCCATTTTATACAAATAAACAGTTCTATTGAAAGCAATTCAATTTTGCATAAGTACATAGTTTAATTTTGAAAAACATTTCTATTTCTAGCTATTCAGTTTAGTCAAAGAGTTCTTATTCAAACAATTCAGTTTAGTATAAGTATAGTTTTTGTTTACACACAGTTAAATGTCAAAACAGTTCTATATCAAGAAATTCAGTTTAGAATAAGTACGCATTTTAGTTCTCTTTAACCCTATCAGGTACTACCACTCCGGGCCAGAGTGGACCCTGGAGCGATGGTAATAAAGAGGTACTCCGCATTCCCCAAAGCTTCAGCATTACTGGAACCTCGCCATCAGATTTTTAGTGTCATATCTAGGACACTCGTTGTTGGGGCAGGGGTGCCTTACCCTTCTGCAAAGGTGCAGCCGACTAGGCAAGATTTGGTTTGGTTGTGTTTTATGGCATATCAACCCTCGTCGGTTATTTAATGTAAAATCCTGTTTGTACATATACTGAATATATGATTTATGAAAAAATAGTTTGTAGGTAACAATTATGGAATCAACACGTCTTCTCATACGCCAGACCCCAACATTATTTATGATATTTATTTCATTTTTCAAGAGAAGCCTTTTCGCGGAGAAAACTGATAGAACAGTCTTCTTAGCGTTTATATTTATAGACATAAAGTGTAAGTCAAAGCTAAATAATCTATCTATCTATCTATCTATCTATCTATCACTCGCTTGTTTTAGTTTTCGTCTTTTATTATTTTTTCCTTTTTCACTTTCTCTTTCTGTTCCTCTTTTTTTTTCTTTTTACGTTTGTCACTTTCACTTTTTACTTTCGTCTTTCTTTCTTTCTTTCCTCTTCCCTTTCGCACTTTCACTTTCTTCTTTCTTCCTTCCTTCCTTTCTTTCTTTTCTTTTCTTTTTAGCTTCTCGCTTTCACTTTCTTATTTCTTCATTCTTTCCTCTTTCGTTTCTCACATTCACTTTTTCCTTTTTTCTTCCGCTTTCGTTTCTCATTTTCACTTTTTTCTTTCTTCTTTCTTTCTTTTTCCTTTCTTACTTTCACTCTCTTTTTTTTCTTTCTTTCTTTTTTGGTTTCACACTTTCACTTTCTTCTTTTTTCTTTTCTTTCTTTCTTTTTCCTTTCTTACTTTCGCTTTCTTTTTTCTTCTTTCTTTTTTTCTTTCGTTTTTGGTTTCTCATTTTCACTTTCTTTTTTTCTCCTTTCTTTCATTAATTTTCGTTTCTTTCTTTCACTTTCTTATTTCAGCAATTCTTTCTTTCCTTTTTGTTTTTTACTTTCACTTTCTTGTTTCTTTTTTTCTTTTTTCGTTTCTCTCGTTCACCTTCTTATATTTTTTTCTTTATTCTTTCGTTTTTTCACTTTCACTTTCTTCGTTCTTCCTTCCTTCCTTTCTTTCTTTCTTTCCTTTTTAGCTTCTCGCTTGTACTTTCTTATTTTTTCTTTCTTTTCTCTTTCGTTTCTCACATTCACTTTTTTCTTCTTTCTTTTTTTTTTCCTTTCTTACTTTCATTTTCTTTTTCTCTTTCTTTCTTTCTTTTATGGTTTCTAACTTTCACTTTCTTCTTTTTTTCCTTTCTTTCTTTCTCTTTCCATTCCGACTTTCACTGTCTTTTTTCTTCTTTCTTTCTTTCCTTTTTGGTTTCTCACATTCACTTTCTTCCTTTTTCCTTTCTTTCATTAATTTTCGTTTCTTACTTTCACTTTCTTATTTCAGCAATTCTTTCTTTCCTTTTTCGTTTCTTATTTTCACTTTACGCTTTTTTTCTTTCTTTCTTTCTTTTTTCCCTTCTCGACTTCACATTTTTCTTTCTTCAATTCTTTCTTTCCTTTTATGTTTCTCATTTTCACTTGATGCTTTTTTTCTTTCTTTCTTTCTTTCTTTCTTTTTTTCCCTTCTCATCTTCACATTTTTCTTTCTTCTATTCTTTCTTTCCTTTTTCGTTTCTCACTTTCACTTTCGTCTTTCTTTCCTTTTTCGTTTCTCATTTTCACTTTATGCTTTCTTTCTTTCTTTCTTTCTTTTTTCCCTTCTCACCTTCACATTTTTCTTTCTTCAATTCTTTCTTTCCTTTTTCGTTTCTCACTTTCACTTTCGTCTTTCTTTCGTTTTTCGTTTCTCATTTTCACTTTATGCTTTCTTTCTTTCTTTCTTTCTTTCTTTCTTTCTTTCTTTCCCTTCTCACCTTCACATTTTTCTTTCTTCAATTCTTTCTTTCCTTTTTCGTTTCTCACTTTCACTTTCGTCTTTCTTTCGTTTTTCGTTTCTTATATTCACTTTCTTGTTCCTTCTTTTTTTTTTCTTTTTCCGTTTCTTACTTTCATTTTTTGTTTCTTTTTTTTTCGTTCCTTTTTCGTTTCTAATTTCCATTTTCTTGTTTCTTCTTTAATTGTTTCTTTTACGTTTTATCGCTTTCCTTTTCTTGTGTCTTAAATATATGTATATATTTATATATATATGTATATATATATATATATATATATATATATATATATATATATATATAGAGAGAGAGAGAGAGAGGAAGAGATATATAAGTCTGAGTAGCGTAGACTAAGAGTCTGATGATAGATATATTTGGTTGGCTTTGTTTTTCTAGCATATCAACTAATTTTCGTTATTTAATGCCTGTTTTTTCATATGTATTAAATATATGATTTGTAAATACATTTTGTTGATACAAGCAGTAAAATCATCAAACACTTCTATTTCTAACAATTTAATTCAACCAAGTTAATTGATTCCAAATTTTGCTATGTATCACTAACAAGTCAATTAAAATCAGTGATTAGCTTACTCTCAGTTAAATTATCAAACAGTTCTATTTGTAACAATTCGACTGAGCATAAGTCATATATTTGTACTCAGTTTAAATGTCAGACAGTTCTATTTGACCCATAGAGAGAACCCTATCAGGTGCTACCATTACGGGCCAGAGTGGACTTGGTTGCGAGTGCAATGAAGTGGTACCCTACATTCCACAAAGCTCCAAGACTGGATCTTCGGCGGTTCTGGAGAGATGCAGTCGGAATATTTTGCCGCATCAGCCAACTGGGTTAGATGATGATTGGTATAGGCGAGAAACCGGTCATCCAAAAACTAAGTTGAATCTTTCTCTACACTATTCAAACCTAGATCTACATATGACCGCTTCATTTTTAAAATTGATTATATACAACATCACATATTGACATTACTCTGATGATGGTTTAATTTTAAAAGAATTAGAAATAAAAACGTTTAACATTGACATAATAATCAACTATGAATTGACTCATCCTCTGAATCCGTTTTTTCTTTCATATTTTTATATTTAAACGCACGTATATATATATATATATATATATATATATATATATATATATATATATATATAATTGCTAATGATTTTATGTATAGAAATGAAGAGAAAATCAGGAAGAAAACGTTTGTCAGTGATCAAGAATTAATAGAAAGAGAAAAGCCTATTATATGATATTAATTGTTTATAAATTATCTGCAAGCGAAACAGTTATTATGTTCTGACGTAAATCACAATGACATTCAATGTACGGAAAGGAATTTGCTTTGAATTAACGCTGCATCGGTTCGTCCTTGTCGATAATTCAATTAGAAAGATTAACATAATAGAGCGTGAGAAAAGATACAGCAAGCAAGAGAGCACATTCGACAATATTACATTCAATAGGTCATTCACTATTCAATTCTCTCTCTCTCTCTCTCTCTCTCTCTCTCTCTCTCTCTCTCTCTCTCTCTCTCTCAACATCTGAAATAACGGAGATGGGTGTCAAGGCCAGATAGATAGATAGATAGATAGATAGATGGATGGATGGATTGATAATTGTGCATAGACTGAGATAGATAGATAGATAGATAGATAGATAGATATGAACTGACTTAGATAGATAGATAGATAGATAGATAGATAGATAGATAGATAGATGTGCATAGACTGAGATAGATAGATAGATAGATAGATAGATAGATGGATGGATTGATAATTGTGCATAGACTGAGATAGATAGATAGATAGATAGATAGATAGATAGATAGATAGATAGATAGATAGATAGATGGATTGATAATTGTGCATAGACTGAGATAGATAGATAGATAGATAGATAGATAGATAGATAGATAGATATGAACTGACTGAGATAGATAGATAGATAGATAGATAGATAGATAGATAGATAGATGGATGGATTGATAATTGTGCATAGACTGAGATAGATAGATAGATAGATAGATAGATAGATAGATAGATAGATAGATAGATAGATATGAACTGACTGAGATAGATAGATAGATAGATAGATAGATAGATAGATAGATAGATAGATAGATAGATGGATGGATGGATTGATAATTGTGCATAGACTGAGATAGATAGATAGATAGATATGAACTGAGATAGATAGATAGATAGATAGATAGATAGATAGATAGATTGGTTCTTCAAAATAGAACGCTGACTGAATGATTGAACGGTTATATAATCTTTCTTTGTATTTATTTGTTCTTTTCTTTTCTCCTGTTATTTTATTGCCTAGTCGGCTGGACCTGTAGAATACACCGACTGCACCTCTGCGGAGGGGTAAGACTCCTCCCAATGAGTGTCCTGGACATAACTCTAAAGAATCTGATGGTGAGATTCCAGTGATGCTGGGGCTTTGGGGAATGCGGAGTACCCCTTCATTGCCATTGCTCCCAGGTCCACTCTGGCCCAGCGTGGTAGCAACTAATAGGACCCTATCTATGGGTTAAATAGAACTAACGGCATGCTTATGCTAAACTGAATTGTTTGAATAAACTAAATAGCTTGAAATAGAAATGTTTTTGACAATTAAACCGTACTTACATTTAAACTGCGTGCTTATGCTAAACTGAATTATTTGAAATCGAACTGTTTTTTGATATTGAAACTCTACTTAAACTAAACTGATTTGTTTAATATAGAACTGTTTTGACATTTAACTGTGTGTAAACAAAATCTGTACTTATACTAAACTGAATTAGCTGAATTAGATCTGTTTCACTAAACTGAATAGCTTCTAATAGAAATGACATATAAACTGTGTACTCATGCTAAACTGAATTGTTTGAAATAGAACTAATTATTTACATAAAAATGGATTTGGCGTTAAATAGCTTACAAAGATTGATACGCCATAAAACCCAACCAACCAAACCTGTTATTTTATCTTATTAAAACATCCATCGTTGTTCTAGCAACATTTTTTTCTCCATCTTAAAATCCTGTTAAATGTTTACTAAAACCGAAACGTTTTAACGTTAACTTTCCATTATAATAAATTCATCACTTTTGGATTATCTTGTTTTTCTATTTTCTTCGTAGATAGATCGATATATCCTTTGGTCTACATGTATATTCTATACATAAAGTATGATCCATTATAATCACAGGGGATGTCCTCGTGGTGTAATGGGTAAAGTGATGGACTGCGGAATCGCAATAAGCGAGTTCGTACTCCAGTCGCGCTATTATGTTCACTTTCGGGCAAATACCCTTGGGAAAGGTATAAACCCTCTTATCCTCCCAGCTATGGGTTAAATAGTACCACTACTGTTCTTCTAGGAGAATGGCTTTGGCATTAAATAACCCACAAAGGTTGATATGCCATTAAACAAAGAAACAGTTAAACATTATAATCACAATTTCAAAATTTTTTCCTTCATAGCTTTTAGTGGGAATTTGATGCTATTTACCTGTAGTATCTTCACATTTAACAAGTGCGAATGGCAAAACAATAGTCAGTAGGACTAGCGGTGGAACCAAATACCTCGTGCTCAGAAATCATGCCTTTCCAATGAGAAAGATCTCAATCGGGACTCAAACTATTTGTCTATTCGGTTTTTATACATTGAAATAACTAGCAATCCTATATTTTTTTATAATGGCCATCTCTCAACTCGAATGTAATATAACACACGGTTTGTAAGATGGTCAATTATTAAAAATAAAGGATGTAGAATCGCTTATATTAAAGTTTAAGATAATTATTCGTATTTACATAAGTTAAACTAGCAGTGCTTACCCATATTACTTTCGGGTTGTAAGATGGTCATATTTAGAAATAAAGGATGTTGAATCGCTTTTTTGTCGAGGTTTAAGATAAATATTAAAGCCCACTCGGCTGTGGCAGTAAAATACGCCTGTTGCATCTCTAACGAATGTCCGAAACTATCTGATGGTGAGGCTCCAGCTCTGAAGCTTTGGCAAACGTAGAGTACTCCTTCATTGCCATTATTCCCTAGTCCACTCTAACACAGACAAGGGGTACCAATCAGGAGGTATTTAAGGGTTAAATAGAAATATGTAATTATGTTCTAAACTTGAAATAATTTAACAGTGAAATGTTGAA